>JABACO010000014.1:4651794-5143888 GCA_013339895.1 Ephydatia muelleri
TTTATGGAAGAAGAATATACAAGGATGTTACTGTATTTAGTGTGCTTCATGCTCTATCAGTTCATTCGAACTGATTGTCCTCCTACTGAAACACTACAGTTGTGCAGTGAATGAACTCAGCTGTTGGTCGGGGAAAGTTGCTAAGGCACTTGGTAAAGTGTCTGGGGTTGGTCCCATTTGAAGTGGGGCAAGTTTTTTAAAAGTATAGTGAGGAACTTTATACATAGTTGCGCTAGGTATGTTCACACTGTCTACGAGGTTCTGTGTTAATTGAGGAGAACCAGAACAGTCAAGGGCAGCATTGCCACGTATCTTGATAGGAAATGGAAGTAGGAAGACCCATATCATTTAACTGATGCTTTAGGATTGGTGCTGCTTGCATGCCATGTCAAGTATTCAATACAGAATTCGAACTTCGTAATAGCGTAAGTTTGCTGCCACTGATCAGCTGTAAGGAACGCTGAGTGCCGGATAAAATGTCTGTCACGTTGGCGGTTAACCAAAAGAAAAGTCTTCAAAGGACATACAAAAGCTCAAGGAGTTAGCCCTGCAAAGATTTCTTTGCCATTTCGGTTATACACAGAAACTTCAAAATTTGCTAAAGGAGAAGTGGCGTCAGTTCTTTGTCAGATCCAAAATGAAAGCGAAGTTGCTATTTGTTATTGTTGCAGACGGTTATAGCGGGCTGCCTCATCATGCAGTTACTCCATATATATATGTATACTTATGGGTTTAAGTGTATACTTCGTGACTGAGCAGTCCAATCCCAGAATGATCAATTTTACAATCCACGACTAGCTCTGTCATTCAAGCTTTGTTGAAAGGAAAATATATTTCTGCATCAATTACTCTTGGAACTTTCTTCACAATGGACTTCTCTACAGCTGGGAGGACAACTGGTGATCAGAAGCCATACACAATGCTGCATGCAAGTTGGGGTTCCTGTCAAGGTCAGTACAACTTCACAACAATATTGAGCATATGTAATTCAAAATGTGAAGAGACCTGGTTAGTTTCCTTAGAATAGGCACCTATAATTCAACTGCCAGTGGGATGCAGCACTAGCTCAGTTCCCTCCCTACACGTGGTGTCTTCTCCTACAACCGCTTACATGCTACTGCACTGAGCCAAACAACAATAATGAAATAGCCACAATAATACAAAATACAAAAGTCGTATTGTAATCAAAAGGTTTTTTTTTTTCCTTTTCATAACAACACACTTACTTCCTCGCCTGGGCTTTTTGTGATTAAGAAGTTCGTTTATAATTAAGTTTATAGTTTACTCTATGATTATATTTATATGCTGGCAATTATTACTATTAAAGAGGGAATGAAACGTAAAAGAATAATCCATTGCTTAGAGCCACTGACCAGGGAGCAACCCGCCTTCCCAACTGCTTTTGCTTGTGTTGTAGAATACGTATGTTATACCTATTTATCCTGTAATAATAATAATCAATATAAAGCTTGGGACTTTCCCAGAGTACAGACTACATCCAGTCCCTAGTCCAGGGCTTGGTGGAATGCTTTTCCTTTGACATGTGTTGGTCTTAGAATGGACAATAATGCAGTTCATATAGTTGTCGGACTTCGATGATTCCCTTGCACCATTCACACTTGTGCCACCACTGTGAACATCTATTTCCAACCTGGCTACTTAGCTGTCGACATTTTCACCATTCATCTTTGAACAGCATCATTTTTAGAAGTGTTGTTTAAGCCGCTTAAATTGAACTGACTGATTTTCTCAGGTTGGATGGAAATACCTGATGAAATTACTATAGTTCGATGGGAGAGTGGAAAGCTGATCATTTGGAATGCCACATGCTGTGACACCCTAGCCCATCCCTACTGGCCCAT
Organism: Ephydatia muelleri; assembly: GCA_013339895.1. Classification (NCBI taxonomy): domain Eukaryota; kingdom Metazoa; phylum Porifera; class Demospongiae; order Spongillida; family Spongillidae; genus Ephydatia; species Ephydatia muelleri. The sequence continues at coordinate 4,653,657 of JABACO010000014.1, forward strand.
CGCATCTTATGGTCCTAGGGACTGTAGCAGCTGAGGCAGCAGTTTGAGTACTCCCATCTGTCTACATCATTCTTGTTCATTCCTTTTAGCCTTTGTGACTTTGGGTGCAATCGGGTGTGAAACTCAGTTATTCCTAGGGAACTTGGTCATCGGTTACATTAAGCAGCTTGAGATGCTCCGTCTTTCAGTTTTTAATGCAGAGACTTTCAGTAACTTTACAATAGGGCAATGCTGCGGCTGTAATGGTAAGTATTGGCACATTGCTTGACATAGAGGATGAATACTTTAATAGTAATTTAATGTAGTAAGACAGTAGGATGTTAGTGTTGTATCCCTTTTGTATAAGAAGAATAACAAAACAACCAACTAATAAGGTGAGGTGCTGCCTTTGTTACCAGATACTTAGCCTGATGCACAACTCAGCTCTGTTTAAAGCTGTTGTATATATGAACTATAAAGAACTACATTTATATTGCATTTTAATAAATAAGAAGAATAAACACTATGGGATGTAAGTATCACCTCAAAAATAGTGTTAAATTGTACTTCTCACTTTACAGCATCTACCTTTCGTTTCTCCCTAAACTTTATTCCTGTCTTGCAATGTGCCACCCTCTCCTACTTTCAGTCCACTTTGCTGCAATGCCTGTTGGGTGAACTTCATCCTGTTCAAGGCACTGTTGATGTGAAGGGAACAATTGCATATGTTCCTCAAGATCCTTGGTTATTCACTGGCACACTTCAAGAGAATATATTGTTTGGGCGTCCCCTGTATGTAGATTGGTATGATGCAGTGCTGGACGCTTGTGCCTTACACCAGGTAGAGCAAGTTACAAGCACATGTTCCATTACAACAGTCTTATGATTATATGCTGTAGGACATCGAGCAACTCCCAAATGGAGATCTGACCATCGTAGGTGAGAGGGGAGGAACACTAAGTGGAGGACAGAAGGCAAGGGTGAGCCTAGCCAGGGCCATCTATGTGGACTACGACGTGTACTTGTTGGATGACCCACTCAGTGCAGTGGACGCAGTTGTGGCCAAACACATATTTGAAAGGTACTCATTATACACAAACCTGAGTCCCATTGGTATGGTAAGCCTCAATCTCTTTAGATGTATCTGTGGTCTCCTGAAGGATCGTCTTGTGGTTTTAGTAACTCACCAGCTGCATTTTGCTGAACAGGCTGACAGAATACTAGCCTTGAATGATGTGTGTTTTGCAGATGTGATTTTTGCCTTCCATATGAATGCATCTATGGTTCCATCTCACACAGGGAAAGATGGTGGCGTATGGCAACGTCCAGCTACTGAGGAGCAACAATGTTGCTCCAGCAAAGCTGCTGGAAATTGAGAGACATGATGGTGAGTCTTTAAACAGCATGCCTGGTTAAGGCATCTTTCGCTGCATTAATGAATAGAATTTATGACTGTTTGTTAATAACAAATGCATTGTGTTTACAATTAATAATTGCAAAAAAGACAAAGCATTTTACGAACAGCTGAAAGCACCCCCTTCTAACAAAGAGGAAGGTGTCCAACAGTGCATCTTTTTGGATGAAGTGTGACCAATATTGTCTCACTGTCTACCTATTTTATGATGTTAATTATGTCAAGTTCAAGATGCATATGTACAGAAAGAAGGTGGGGGGAAATACCATCCAAATCATATTGTATGCTTTCAGGTGGATTATAATGAATGAGTTGAATTTGGAATCAATGGTGTAAAAAAATGGGAATAAAATTTTGGGGCCTACACACAAACCAAACAAGAAATAATGCTGTTTTTGCTTAGTTCCAGGAGATACAAGACACCATAAAGCGCAGTTGCACTAGCAAAATGCTTTTATAAAAATGCTATGTAGCTGTATTCAAAAACCTAAACAAGTTTAAGTCAATTGGATCATGATGTGTGTTAGGACGAGTAAATTGGGTGGTGGTCTGGGGTAAAGCATATATTTTATACTTACCTTCTGGATGTATCAACGTTTCTAAGTGAAATATGTATAATCAGATTTTGGGTATGACACCAAGTTTTTGCAAGAAATAATAACAAGAGTAGGGAGATATGCACTTGGCTGCATTAACTACTTGCAATAATATCTTAACCATGGTATGAACTACAGTGATATTAATGGTATCTCTTTGTATGATATTTTTCTATTAAACTATCATTACAATCATTCTGCGGGAATCTATACCAATGCAAGCAATGAAATTCATATTATTCTGTGCAAGGCCAAATGCACACTATAATGAAACCAATTGTGGTTCATATTGCACATGATGTGATAAAACTCAGACAACCAATTCACTATGCAAGATCTAGAAATGTTGAGTTTAGAAAGGGACGAACATATCAGGCTTTTACTATGCCAAGACTGTAAGGTTACCAGGTTTTTACTTGTATTGTTCGACCAACATAGCAATTGAAGGGTGAAACAGTCTTTGCAGCCATGGTGCAACATGTTGAGTTAAGACATTTAATCAACTGTTTTGTAGATAAAAAAGAGATGGATGAAGAGAACTGTCCTAGTAACCAGACCAGAAAGGTAAATAGAACTGCATCTGCATGCCTTGCGTGCATGCATGTGGGAGTTTGCATGTATATAAACAGTGAATGATGTGCATGTCGCACAACCATGATTTACATTGTTGTGCATCTTTTCGTTAATATATATTTAGACTAATATATAACCATTGCATGATTCGTGACTGCATTTCCTCTTAAGGCTACTCTGAATATATATGAAGAAAGGAGTCATGGAACCACAACACTCAAAACCTACATCCAGTACTTCAAGATGGGGGCCAGTCCTGTAAGCCTTCTGTTTGTCATTGGAGTGTTGGTTATTGGAGAGGTGAGCATTGCCAATCATACCTGATGTTATGAATGATGCAAAATGTTTAACATTAATAGGTCAGCAGAGTAATTTCAGATTGGTGGATTGCTGATTGGTATGCATAGTAGACAGACGTGCATAAAGAAATAACAAACTGTCTTATTTCAGGACAAACTGCTTTAAAAAAGTGAATTACATGAATGCAACATTGAATACCCGCGATTCGTGCATTTTAACAACTGCACAAAGATTGGAGATACATGCTGGAATAGTGCTAATTAATGTTATACTAAACCTAGGAAGAGCTGCTTCAGTATACTTAATTCTGGTTAAAGCCTCCCATGCTCTTCATAACAAAGCACTGGCTTCAATCCTTGGTTTTCCAATACGGTTCTTTGATACAAACCCAATTGGTGGCATTGTTACAGCACAAATTCAATGTGTATTCATGAAACTATTACATGCATAGGTCAAGTTCTGAATTACTTCTCAGAGGATGTATCTGCTTTAGATGACCAGTTTCCTATTCAGATGGCAGAACTCCTTATGGTAAAATCATAAGTGGATATGTTGATTACCTTATGACACATACGTTACCCCAACACAAACTTTGCCCAGTTGTCGCTGCGTTGCCTCGCAGTAATTCTCACCATTGCAGTGGCAAATGTGTGGGTACTCATTCCAATTTGTTTTTGTGTGGCCACAGTCTTTCTTTTGAGATGGTATTATCTGAAGACATCTCGAGTGATCAAACAACTTGAGGCCATTGGTGTGTTTCCGTTTTGTAGCAAATTCTTACAATGGCAGCCTCTTATGAAAGTTTCAATTGCCATTCTCCTGTATTTTAGCACGTGGCCCTATGTACTCGCATCTATCAGAGTCATTGTTGGGACTGTCTACGATCAGGACATTTGGCAGAGAGAATGCAGCACAAGAATACTTTCATGAATGTGTAAACCAACACACAAAGCTATGCTACCTGTTCATTGCAACTACAAGGTGGTTTGTCATGAGGAATGATACCCTTGCTACGACTCTCCTTGGTATACTGGCATTTTCGTCGATTCCTCTAGCTTCAAGTGAGCATTATTTTCAAGTTAGTTAAATGGAAAGTCATGCCTTTTTGTGACATTATTTATAAAGGTCTTAATCCTGGACTTGTTGGCCTCGCTTTGACATATACAGTAACATTAAGTACTGTGTTTCAATTATGCATGCGACATAGCGCTGATGTAGAAACCACTGTAAGTTATCAACTATTGTGTTTATAAACTCTTAATATTTAGTTTGTTTAAAGGTAATGTCTGCAGAAAGACTGCTTTATTGCAGCCAGCTGGACTCAGAGGATTCCTTGATCTCAAACACACACAGGAAGCCCGATCCTGGGTGGCCTCAGGGTGGAATGATAGTCTTTGATAATGCTTCATTTCGTTACTCAGCTGACACTCCAGTTGCTCTAAAACCACTCACATTCATTGTACAACCTGGAGAGAAGGTATGCATATTGCAAATGTGTCAACATGTGACGTAATTAGGACTCAATATTATTCAAACAGGTTGGAATTATTGGTAGGACTGGAGCTGGGAAGTCTTCACTTATTCAGATGCTATTCAGAATGGCAGAACATACTGGAAACATTTCAATTGATGGGTTCAATATCAGAGATGTTGGACTCCATGAACTTCGTAAAAGCATTTCAATAATACCTCAGGTTTGCTCACTCTTAAATTATTTGCACGATCTGTGATTCAATGATTACTGAACTAGGATCCAGTGTTGTTTAGTGGCTCCCTAAGATACAACCTTGATCCATTTGATGAGTTCATGGATTCTGATATATGGAGTGCTTTGGAACAAGTGAGTATCAAAATTCCTATACATGGCACCTGTCCTGCTTCTGATATTATATCTATATACACAAATAAATTGCACTGACTTGGTTTAAAATTTGAACAATATTGCTACACCTGTACTGATTGGAATAGGTGTTGCTCTTATGTCTATGCCATGAGTGTAACATTTTAGTTTATGCGTACAAAAATTGTTGTTCTCTCAATGGAGCAGGTCCAATTGAAGTCAGCAGTTGAGAAGTGGGATGGAGGTATAGAGCTCAAGGTGGTAGAAGGTGGCCGGAACTTTAGCATTGGCCAGAGGCAGTTGGTTTGTCTAGCACGAGCCATTCTAAGGAAAAACAAGATACTAGTTCTTGATGAAGCTACAGCTAATGTGGACTTCACGTAAGACACAGGGCAAAGTTATGTATTTATAACATTCATATCTGTTTATCAGTACTGATGCAATGATTCAGAAGATCTTGCAAGAGACCTTTGCACAGTGCACTGTTCTCACTGTAGCTCACCACCTCAATACTGTAATCGGTTTGGACAGGATTATAGTAGGTCACTCAAGCATTGTATCAGACATAAAGTAAATTTGCTTTCCAGGTCATAGATGGAGGGGAGATAGTAGAATTGGATCACCCATATAATCTATTGAAAAAGGAAAACTCACTTCTTAAAAAGATGGTGGATAGAACAGGGTCATCAAATTCAACAGAGCTGTATCTAAAGGCTGAAGCATCTTATTATAGTAGGAAGAATAAAACTCTTTAAATGAGGACTGATGTGCCAGTTCTCAAATCATTTCAAAATACCTGACACATATGTAACTTATCTCCTCATTGCACTGTGTATTGGAGATTTTTCAAATGAAACATAACTGTAAATCGATTTGATTGGGTACAACCAGCCATCCTTATAAAGCACATTTGTTTGCATTTATTATGTACACACGTTAAGCTGTGCATTGTGCCGTATATATACAAGTACCACTTTCCCTGCAAATAAATGGCCTTGACTTTGGCTTCAAGAACTTATGCTTATGCCATGCACATATACAAAAGTACATTATATTAAATCAGTTTATTACAATTTGGCTGTGATCCATACTAAGTGAAAGATGTTATTGCACCTAGTACACCAACAAGCACAGTCAATATAAGCAGTCTGAATATTATGAGTCACACACTTCTGATATAGCTACATGAAGAGACCGGGATGTTTTTTTTACACTGAATTATAGTTCTCACTATGTTTGATAGAAAACATGGCGCTATCTATACTTTGTACTCACATACTTGTGTCAGTTGCTATGCTTAGGTCCAGTAAAGGTGCATGACAACACCAGGTTCCGTGTAGACATAATTCTATTGTCTAATTGACACTGTTATACAGGGATTGACATGACATTTTGATGCTGTAAAACACATGCATTGATGATCTATTTGGGTTCTTTTACAAGTACAAAACAATGACAGAGGTGGACTTGAAGTTGTCTTGTGATTGTTTTTCTGCATGCGCAGGATGTGTCTGATGAGCTGTCAGAGGAAGTACAAATGTTATCAAAAACAGAGCATGTGAACCTAGGTACCAACGAGCAAGTAAGTCCCCTGGGCTTTTGAACAGACTCCATTATAGTGATCTGGTGGCATTATTTCCAAACTTATGCGTTAGCCTTAGAATATTTTGCTGCCTGTAACTGTTGCTTCTGCAGAAAGAAGTCTTAGTCAGCTAAAAAGAATAAAGAACTATACGCGTTCCACTATGACTCAAGAGCGGTAGGGATGGATTTGTCCAAAAATTGTCTGAACCTATTGTATCTTGTCATATTTTGCTTTTTAAAATTTTCTTGATTCATTCTTTTTTTGTCCCTATTGTCATTGAGACAACATAAGTCCTTCATAGAACATGGTCACTGCCTTTGTGCTTCAACCGGGGAGCAGAATATGGTCCCCCCCACCCCCTTTCTTGTTGCCCTTTTTATTGTCAGGTGTTCTTTTGAGGGGACGGCACTGCTCTCTTGGTTCGAAGGTCTCTTACGTGGATGAAAGGTTGTGTTTACGATCAACACAAATGCTTATGGTATAGTCACTACAGGTATATAACTACATGTAGAGCATGTAAATACCTACCACTCTACACACAATGATGAAAGATATATGGTAAATTACTTTCTCCAGCGTATCTTGTATTTTCTTTCATGCACCATAGATATAACTACTATAAATGAATTATTGCAATGATGTCATTAAGAAAGGCATCACTACATGAAGCATTCGTCAGCATTTGCAATGATTTGGAAGAAAGTGTGAATCATCCCTGGGATCCTGCAAAACTTTCAGTAAGAATCATGTCACAATGGTTAGAGTGCAATACAATGTTGATACATCAATGCTTTGGATGAAATGAGTGCAAGAAGTTGTCAGTCTCACTCGAGGTGCTCAAAATGATTTCTGTGAAGGAATCACTGTATTGTTCGAGAGATTGTTTATGGAAACTGAGGTTTAATGAACACATTCATAGCAAAACACCTAATGACCAACTAATGCACTTTTTTTATATGCAGATTTTCACATCCATAACAAGGCAGTCCCAGTGCTGTGCGAAGGTACATTTTGCTTTTGTTCTGACCACTGAATTGACCATAATAGAATGTGTGTGAAATCAATACATTCGCTGTGATCCCATGTGGTGTTAACCAAAAACATGGATAAAGCATTTTTGATTTAATGAAGGAATGGTTGGATGGTAACTCTCTGAAATTGAAGACTGCAAGTGTAGAAGTGTGTTTGAAATTTGTTTGAAATTTTTTTAAATGTACAGAATTCGTTTTATACTATAGTTTATGTGAAGGTTGCAACCAACATTTATCTGTTAAGCAGAGAGAAATATCATTTCCCTCTATTCTAATCATTCATTGCTCAAGAGTACCAGCCGATAAGACTTACAGAAAGCTAAAAACCAGGATTGAAATTCTCCAAGGTTTGCATAAGCATTGCCATTGAACACAATTGTACATGTGTGTGTTATAGATCATACCAACTGACTCATCCATGCTCCAGTGTCAATTGTGTTTATGAACTAAGTACCTTAGTGGTATGTGTATATTGTGTATGTTTCATTAATGATATTTATACATTAATTGAATCTTCATTTAAACCAACCTCAGCTTCAATTTCCATTGGCAAACCACAATACTCTTGAATTGAATTGAATTGCCATTTCAAATTACAACCCTTCAAATATGTAATCGCAATACACATGCCACTTACAAAACTTAAAATTGAACACAATATATACAAATTTCATAATTTGCTTACATTCCTAACCTCCACTTCTTTTGAGAAATTGTAATCAGGAAGCGAAATCAAACTGACTTCTGTATCATTATAACGAATCCTGCTCCTGCTCTGCACAATGCATGTGTCTGAAAGAAGTTCTACGTAATAAGCAGAGTATTGTACTCTTCATGCATTACAATGTCCTTCATTAGGGCTTTTTCCATGATGAAGCTATACATATAAAATGTATTTCAACTTACTTTAAGCTTAGGACAAAGTGAGCAAAACCACACTCCAGTTTTCAGCTAGAGAAATGTGATTTAACATCAGAAAATGGATCAGCTCAAGGGTAAAATACTGTCTATATGTCATGGTCAAATCAAAGAATACTCTTATTCAACAGATCATTGCTGCTTATTTGGATCTGCTTCAAGACTCTCCACATGTTAGCACTTGCATGTCTTTATGTCGTAATCCTACAAACCACTACATTATCAGGGAATGAAAGTCCTTTCCTTCAATCCAACGTTCTTGCCAGTTTTCAAAGCAAAAGGCTACAGTGGGTGCAAAGATAAAACAAAATTGTTTGTGTGAACTAATTCATAACCCTAATCATTGAGTAGGAGGAAGAATGTGATGGACTACAGCATGCTACTGCACATAAGCCACAGCACTGGTTTTTAGTGGTCAGTGTTTCTGTTTTTTACTACTTTCTACCTGCAGATAAACGATCCCGGTTTGCAGGTTGTTTATCTTCAGTCACAAGAAATTTATTGCATTGATTCACTAAATTGTAGTAATGAAGATGGTGTCAATTGGATTTGGTGAAAGGGGAGATAAGTCCAGTTTTGGGCTAAGGGTGTAGGCACATCTGGCAAATAGCCCCGACAGGCTTAGGCAACCTCTGGTTCTGCTCCGCTACACTAGGAACGGATTCCTCGCAAGCAACGGCAACTGATTCATTGCAAGCAACGCCAACGGGTTCTTCGGTAGAAGCAGCACTTGCAGCTGCAAGTGTAAGCGTGTATGGAGGCTTCTTCCAGTAGTGAGGGAAAGAAGCATATATGTGTTTAGTATCGTGCATCCAAAAACTAATTTATAGCTTTATTTTATTACGACATTAGCGCAGTACCAGTAAATTACTTCAAGCTAACGAGGCTTAAGAAAAGGCTCGCTGCGTTGGGACTACATGTAAAACGGGGCAATGTTGTAGAAACACGCCTTACATAGCGAGTATATGATGAGGATCGTCTTCTGCTGCCTCATATGCACAACGCGATCCTCTCCACGGTAAAATACCACCCATCCCATCCAACATAATTACTGTTCAGTATAATTTTTTAGTGGTTAAAGTATTATTATTATTGTTGAAAAATACAAACGGAACTACAATATATTTTTATTTTTTTATACATGTATAATTATATATCAACTTTGATAAGTATTATGAGAACAATATGACATATAATAATAAGAATGCACTAGTTAATAACAAACTACAGGTGTTTTCTTGTTGTTGTTAAAAGTACACTTGCTAGTGGACTCAATGGGCAGTGAAATTATGAGATACATTGTGAGCTGTCCCATTGTGACTCAATTTAAGGATGTCTTTTCTTCCTGCTCAAATAGGCCACCTCGGCCATTTGGTAGAGCTGTACTGAATTAGATGGGCCTGTTCTATCCACCATCTTTTTAAGCAATGACCTTTCATCTTTCAACAGCATGTATGGGTCATCGAACTCTACAATCTCTCCTCCATCCATGACCTGGAAAATGTGTTCATTTTATGAGCCTAGCAATTTTGGGCTATGACATACCATAATCCTATCCATACAGATTACAGTGTTGAGGCGGTGAGCTACAGTGAGAACAGTACACTGTGTAAAGGTCTCTTGCAAGATCTTCTGAATCATCACATCAGTACTGATAAACAGATATGAATGTTATAAATACATAACTTTGCACCATGCCTTACGTGAAGTCTACATTAGCTGTAGCTTCATCAAGAACAAGTATCCTGTTCTTTCTTAGAATGGCCCGTGCAAGACAAACGAGCTGCTTCTGGCCAATGCTAAAGTTTCGGCCACCTTCTGACACTTTTAGTTCTATCCCTCATCCCATTTTTCAACTGCTGACTTCAATTGAACCTGGTCAAAAAAAGGGGAGGCATCATTAGCACCTATCTTTGAATGCATAAGCAATACAAATTCCTATCAGAATAGACGCAATATTCAAACAGATTAAAAATATTCCTTATTGATGCATACAGATATGCAGGGATTTTGTGTGAAATGTGTTACTAGCCTGTTCCAAAACGTTCCAAAGATCAGAATTATTGTACTCTTCAAATGGATCAAGGTTGTATTTTAAGGAGCCACTAAACAACACTGGATCCTACGGTATATGAGTAATCATAAATTCACATTTCATGCACATGTGCATTAGGTAGTGAGCAAACCTGAGGTATTATTGAAATGCTTTTACGAAGTTCATGGAGTTCAACATCTCTAATATTGACCCCATCAATGGAAATGTTTCCAGTATGTTCTGCCATTCTGAAGAGCATCTGAATAAGTGAAGATTTTCCTGCTCCAGTCCTACCAATAATTCCAACCTGTTACAGGAATAGTCCATTCCAATGATGCCACAGGTGATGTTAAATTAAAACAGACCTTCTCGCCAGGTTGTACAATAAAAGAGAGTGGTTTAAGAACAACCGGAGTATCAGCTGAGTAACGAAATGAAGCATTATCAAAGATTATCATTCCACATTGAGGCCACCCAGGATCAGGCTTCCAATGAGCATTTGAGATCAAGGAATCCTCTGTTTCCAGCTGGCTACAATGAAGCAACCTTTCTGCAGAGACCATCTTTGAACAAATGTTTTTAATTAAGAGTTTCTAGTACAATAGCTGATGACTTACTGTGGTCTCAACATCAGCGCTGTACCGTACACACATTTGGAACATGCCACACAATGAAACTATATATGTTAAGGCCAGACCAACAAGTCCAGCATCAAGACCTTTGCAAAAAAAATTGCAAAAAATATCCCATGTGTTTAAAAAGCAAAATTCATTCTGTGCATACTAGAAGCTAGAGGAATACATGAAAATGCCACTGCAGCAAGAAGTATTGTAGTAAGGCCATTAATTCTCATCCCAAACCACCTAGTCGTTACAATGAACAGGTAGCATCCCTGTGAGTATTGATTTAAGTATTTATGAAAATATTCCTGCGCTGTTTGCTGTCTGCCAAATGTCCTGATTGTTGACAACCCCAACAATGACTCTGATAGGTGAGAGTAAACAGGGCTGCGTGCTGAATGCATACAGGGGTGGTGAAGGAAAGTTTAATGTTAAGCAACAATTTTATGCATTTGCTGCAACACAGACTAAGTGAAACTGACCAATTGCTTCAAGTCGTTTAATTTCACGAGATGTCTTCAGATAATACCTTCTCAGAAGGAAAAATGCGACCGTAAAAAAGCAAATTGAAATGAGTACCCACTCATTTGCAAAGACAGTGGTGAGCATTACTGCAATACAACGCAAGGAGACCTGCAAAATGAAAGTTGGGGCTGTGAAATGAGTAAGTATCCAGCCTTTCCAGAAGGATTTCTGCCATCTGAATTGGTAAATGGTCATCTAACGTAGACACATCTTTGGAAAAGTAATTCAAAATTCGACCTATGTGTGTGTCAGTGTAGCACAGGTCACTTTGATTGAACAATTCCTACCGATTGGGTTTGTATCAAAGAATCGAATTGGGAATCCAAGGATTGAAGCCAATGTTTTGTTATGAAGAGCATGAGAGGCTTTAATTAGAATAACGTATATTGATACAACTCTCCCTAAGTTCAGTATGATATTAATTATTACTATTCCAGCATATATCTCCAGTCTCTGAGGTCTTGTTAAATGGCATGAGTCTTGGTCATTCAGTCTTGGGAAAGTATCATTCACAAGTGTAAAGCAGTCAGTCCTGAAAATAACAAAGTTTCAAGTCATTAAACAGTTTTTCTGACTATTTGTACCAGTCAGCAATCCACCAGTCACCAATTACTCTGCTTGCCTATGAAATTGAAAAGGTTTGCATAATTTTTATCCAAGTATAGCTGGACTATGGTCACCTCTCCAAGACCAAGCATTCCAAATACCAGCAGAATGTTTACAGGACCTGCTCCCATCTTGAAGTACTGGATGTAGGTTTGAGCTTTGATATTGCCATGGCTTCTTTCTTCACTTTTATTTGCAGTAGCCTGTGGAATACAAATCATAAGTTCATAAATGGAGCACTTCTTCAGCCTTCATCGAAGTGCCTGCTCAAGATATTGCGCTCAAGGAATACAATGATTATGCCATATGCTACACACCATTCACACTTACAAGACATGCAGGTTTAAGTACTAATACCTTTCTAACAGTGTTGCTGTTGCATGACTTTTCATCTGTCCCACTTTTACCTAAACAGTACATTTGGAAAATCATGTCAAAATAGCATGCTGTACTATGGTTGTAATATCAGATTCGCAAATCACATGTGGCTCCTCAATTACTGTCATGTGCACCATAATACAAGCATGAACTTCTATTGTTTTTCAGGATTAACTAGTAGTCCACTATCTATTATTTTCAAGCTTAGTTGTTTGTACTTACTATGGCAAAATTGGTTAATAGATACAAAAGAAAATTATTGTTGCCTCTCGGATTAAATGTCTACTACATGTATTCAGCTTGCATTGCTCATATAAAATGAAAAGTAATCAAATTCCTTAGTGTTTGTGTAACCCCGGTGTGGAAAAATAACATGAATGAATATAATTTATATAATTTATTCTGAACTCTGCATATACATTTCAATGGATGTGCATAGTCATTTGGGGAACATTTTACATCTGTATGCAACATGGTATAGCCACATGAGCATTACACGCATGCATCTGCTTTGCACAGGATAATTATGGTGTTACTGTTCTTTTACGTGTCCACCTTATAATATACAGTGGATTACAACAGAGCCATACGTTATAACAGTAAGTTCAGACACACTGAACAATAATAGAATGTGTTTGAATTATAATGTTTTAATGTGTGGGCAGTTGCAAACTTGTCGTTTCATGCAATGCGTAACTGTGTTGCAACTAGATGTACCCAAATGCAGATTCCTCTCTGTGTCTTGTTTCGATGGCATAAAAGAAACGAAGCCAGGCACACTATTACAAACACATTTTGATGCTACATGTAGCATTTCCTTGCTGCAATGTCTTTTTTATAATGTGATTTGCTTATTTTGCTTTATATACATTTTAAAAATAGTGCTTGAGCATAGTAAACACAATATTTGGTAGACTTTTAGCTAGAAAAAAGATACATACAGTTTTTGGATGCACAATACTAAATAGTACATAGATGTTTCTTTTCTTCACTACTGGAAAAATGGAAATTTACATACGGATATGTGTTTTGTGGATATATGGGACAGTTCACGAGAAAATTGCACCACTCATATATTATAAAAATGTTATAAAAATGCATCACGTTTGCATCGCTATAACTTCCCAACGATTAACGCTATCGACATCCTATTTTCACCACTTCATACTACACCATTTCTCTACAGTAAAATGCATTTTGGAGTCTTGGACTATATCCGTGCCGACGTTCCTACGTGCGATACCCCCTGGGGTTCAAAACTACCATATCTTCGTGTAGGAGCGGTCAAATCGCTTCAAATTCGGTATGTAGGTAGAGAGGTCCTATACCTATCGATTTGTTCTGTTCGTTAATTTTTATGCCATCTGTTACGGAGATACAGTTGAATAAACTACGTGCACGTTTTCCCGCTTGATTCGCGCCAATGTAATAATCCCCGCCTCCCCATACATTGAGCGGAGCGCAATTTGCCCAAATCATTGGCGCGAAACGAGCGCGAAAATGTACACGTAGTTTGTTCAACTGTATCTCCGTAACGGATTGCATAAAAATTAACGAACGGAACAAATACTTCCCTTGATTCTCATATTTTGTTTCCTTTCGTTTTTATTTATTTATGTGAATTGTTTAAAATATATATATAAATTAAAAAATATGGGACAGTTTCCGCGAAAATTGCCCCACGGTTCAAATGTTATAAAAATGCATCGCGTTTGAATTGCTATAACTTCCCAACGGATAACGCTATCGACTTCCTATTTTCGACACTTCATACTGCACCATTTCACTATGAAGTGTCGCAAATAGGTAGTCGATAGCGTTATCCGTTGGGAAGTTATAGCGATTCAAACGCGATGCATTTTTATAACATTTTAACCGTGGGGCAATTTTCGCGGAAACTGTCCCATATACGCTGGCGTATAATGTATTTAATTTTTTAAATACATTATACGCCAGCGGACGAGTGGAGGCAATGCTTCATTTTTGTTTTAAAAATCTCGATCAAATCCACACCCACGGGTGCCAAACTCACTAGTGTGGGTCCTGATTATGCATCAAATTAAGTATGACATACAGGTGATGTCATGAGTAGACTCTCAGCGACTACCCAGGTCAAGAGGAGGTTGTGTAGCAGACGTATAATGGCCAAGGTGAGAGCGTGCCCCTCGAATGCACATAACTGAACTTCGCAGTAATGAGTAGGCAAGGCGGCATCTCAACCACATGATGGTTAGGCTATAGGCCTGGTTCCATTTACTAGAGAGCAGAGAGGCCAGACGCTTATAGCTTGTTGTGGCTTGAGGTCCAAGGCCACCAGTGCAAGAGAGAATGAGTGGAGTGAAAGAGGCATGGTCAACTTCACGGATGCGTTGGTCATATTTCCTCTTTTTCTCATTTGCATGGCTACGGTAGCGTGCAGATAAAGGAGTCTTTTGATTCGAGGGGGCATAAGGATTAAAAACCTTTACATCAAAAAATGCCCGTTCGAACCGACTCCCCCAAAATCCATCTGCTGCAATATCCAATCGTGCACCATCCTGGATAGTCGCTGAGAGTCTACTCATGACATCACCTGTCATGTGTTGTAGATGAGGCTCTGTCAACACATTGGGGCACACTTCCGACAAGAGAGCAGCTGTTAAGTCTCTGATTTCATTGTGTCTGATTGATGTATACCCGCTTACGGCATGAAAGCACATGTTGAATAGAAAAGTGGGTGCCACAAGCACAATTTAGTGGAGCATTCGCAGGACTCCAGCCATAACGTAAAGCCAAAGCATCACGAAAGGCTCTCTTATAGAGCGCAAAGCCATATTCTTCAAGTGGTAGAACTGAAAGCCAGGTGGAGGCACCTTTTTCTTGGGAGAGGTCCATGGCATGTGCAAGAGAAGGTGGAAGGATATTCTTTAGGGTCGAAGCTGCATTTGAATGCTGTTCTCGTTTGGATTTGTGGACTACGGTTTTGGCAGAAAGTTGATCTTGAAGGATCTCATATCCATATTTTTCATCCTGCTTTATGATATGGTCTACTAGAGGCTGCATGTGTGACCTTCATGGAAGCAGAATACTCAGTGGTAGAGAGATGAGAAGGGTTTAGTAGGCCCAAGCCTCCTAAGCGAGCAGGAAGAGCTAGTAGCTCTCTCCAGATCAGATGGTGCTGCACGGCCAGTGAGCGAAGGGATAAAATACACATACGCATTGTGTTAAACAGTGCCGTCATCGTGGAGTGACAGGTCGGCACTTAAATATCCACCATTAATTTTTGTCCTCCTTATTCTTCTTATTCTCCTTTGTTTCATCACGTGTAACTCGAGTTAGGAACATCGTGCGAAGACGGAGTAAACTTTAAATTGTAGCATTTTACTTCCAGAAGTGCCGTTTCATAACCATAGATGTAAAAACACTATTCGGTGAAGATATTAATCGGAAATTCCATGTGTAGGCGTAACTGTATAGTCCAAAAATATTTTTATTGACGTAGAATAACTTCTTGATACTTACTGTGCACTTCCGTAGCGAACGAATTCAAGTAAAGAGTTGTTTTCCTGTTGGGAATCGATTCTTCGTTCTAAAGTAAAGCGGGTGCAAATACATTAACAGTTACCAGGCCCCATACAGTGTATATGTTCTATCCCGATGTAAAATTAATGTCCGGTTTGGTCGGCCTGTTACCAAACCTGACATCTGGCTGATTAACCGGGTAAACCGGTTAATCAACAGGATGACTTCTGTCACGCATGCTCGTTGATTTTTTTAGCACGCTGAGCACGTTGGTTTGCGTGATTGGCTATGGAAAAAAGCAAAAAGGAGACATTTTTGGACTACATATACATATTTCCAGTTGGAGCGAAACGCTCAAGAAGTGTTGTAATCAAGCAAAACTTTGCGGAGCGTGTAGTGTTACGTCTGAAGGGAAACAAGGATCTCCGATGCTTTGTTTCGGCACTTGGTTAAGAAAAATCGCTTTCCTCTTCTTGATATGCCATCTGCCAGTATTCGAGATGTTGTATCGATGGAGGAAGAGAAGCAGGTATTGATGAAGCGCGCCACGCTACTCACATTAGTGTCAACACTGTAAGCATCTTTGGAGCAGGTCCACAACAAGGACTGCTTACATGCAGGTGCCAAAAAGACGTTTGCCATAGTTAGCCACCGTTTCTTAAATTAGGCATTGAAACCTATAATACTTGTTCACACTTAGGTTCAAGCTCTCTACTCGCACATACCAAGAAGTGTCGTTGAGCATTTTGTCAAGCTATGTGAACTATGCAGTCTACGAATTCTTCAGAGAAATCATCCACCTGTAAGACCTATTGTGGGTTCTTTTCTCGCGTTCAGGTAAAAATTAAGGTTAATTCTCATGGTTATTTGTAAGAACTGAATTCCCTTTCTCAGATTGACCTGATCGACATGACCACGTGATAATTACAAGTGGATACCACACATTATGGATCACCGGTCGAAATTCAACCTGGCGTACCCAATACCATTGAAAACTGCAAAAGAATGCTCTTCAGAAATGGGTTTTCCAATATTTGGTCTTTTCAGTATCTTGCACAGTGATAATGGGAAGAGTTTGTTAACCAGTTGATAACAGATTTTGGCAAGGAGCAGTGCAGCTGGTTAGTGGTTGACCACGCTACCCCCAATCGCAAGGCTTACTAGAACAAGCATATACACCCTAGAAAGAATATTGAGTGCAAAAGTTACATGTGTAGAACGTTAAAAGCATGCAATGCAGTATTTGCTGCACTACTGTAATACCATCATATCCTATAAATTGTAATCAAATAGCGTTGTGCCAGGTCAGTAAGTGTGTTAATTTACGGGAAATGTATAGTGACTAGATGGTCAACCATGCATGCAGCCATTCCGTTTCAACAGCGGCAGTTCCGTTGATGTATGTAAATCGCCTTCCCGTTAATCAACCTACAGTCACGTTAATCAACCGGCCATCCTGTTGATCAAACGTCCGTCCGGTTCAATTATGATATCATCACAAAATAGAAACTCGGCATGCAGGTGGTTGCCATTGTATTACGTTTAGAATTAGTGGAAGCGTACCCGGTACAACTGATGAAGACCCGAGTGCGTACCAAAAAGGCCAAGCGGGCTACCAGTACCAACCAACAATAGTTACACAGATACTCAGGCATGAATCCTAACATTGATTAAGGGTGTATACAATCCCTTTCTGAACTCTGAATTACTGAGTTTTGTCAATATCAATGAAGCATTTGTGGTTTCATACCATGCATTCATTCTTGCACACAATAATATGAATTTTTCTGTACATGCACATTATAAATGTGACATAAACATAATTATGACTGTAATTGAACATTTTTGCACTCACTAGCCATGCATTTTCATGCACTATAAAATCATGTTGTAATTTGTTTACTGACTGCAGGAACGAATAGGGTTTTGTAATACATGTATATGTTGTTTGCTGTTATTCTTTTCCTAAAATACGTAATCAGTGAGACCGTCACCCTTCACCAAAAAAAGATGCACTGTTAGGCAATTCCTTTTTCTCAGAAGGGGTGCCATGAGCTGCATGTGAAAGCTATTACTTTTTGCTGCAATAATACTTCTGGACTCAAGCATTGGTCACCATAAATTCAGTTTTTAATTAACTGATTACCAGCCGTAAGCGTCTAAAGACGCGCAATCATTACGTTCCGTGGCAGCCGTAAGCGTCTAAAGACGCGGCCGGATATGTCGGACAAAAGTTTTATTTTAAGTGAGCAGGTTGTGCACAGATACGAAATACTGTGTCAGAATGTACTCTACGATGATATTGGAATACAGTAAGGTTCTGATCTGGTACCATTGTAGTCCTAACTTACGCCGTACGATACTGCTTTTGTAGGGGTAGTGTCTATGAAGACGTGGCTGGATTCCGGCCCGATATGGCCAACAAGAACGTTGTAATATGCCACTGTGCATGAGGTCGTGTGAAAATGTACTCTAAGATGTGTTTAGAATACACTATGGTTTAGATAAGACGTCATTATAGTTTAAAATTACGCAGTACGATATAGCTAAATGTAAGGAAGGCGGGCCCATGCAGTTGGTAGGAAGTGAGTGCATCGGTGCAGCTGTAGATCCTCCGATAATAACCACACGCAAGTTATCTCACGCCACACAAAGTAAACAAATGACGACCAAGCGGCGATGCTTTAGCATTGATGATGTTATTGGACTCCTGGATGGTGATGATGAGGAAGTAATGGCAAGTGATAGCGACGAGGATTACGAGGACCTGATGACTGAAGAATCAGAGGATGAAGCAGAGGCCAATGATTTGGATAATGAGGTGAACAACACTGCAGCTGCTGGGCCTTGTATTCATGGCCTAGATGCAAATGAAATCGTGTCAGCCTTGGATGCATCTGCAGAAGGATACACAAATCAAGACAGAACTGGAGACTTACAGGGAGATGCTGAAGACCCTCAACCATCAATACGAAGAGCAAAACGTGGAAGAAAGAAGTGCACAGAAACACACTCACAAAAGAAGTCAAGCTCGACCTTTCAGGCCAGATCCACAGAAGCATTCCAAAACACAGTAGAGCCTACATGTAACCATCTGGATGGGGATCTACAGGGAGATGAAGAAAATACTTCTGAACCTCCACCACATACAAAAAAACAAAAACGTGGGGGTAAAAAGGGCAATGATACACTCCAACAAAAGAAGTGGAGCACAACTTTTGAGCCCATAACCATAAAACCTTTCGAAGATACAGTAGGGCCAACATTTTTGGTTAGTTCAAGTCCAGCTGAAGTTCTTAGTTTTCTATTTGTGAATGAATTAGTGGAGACCATTGTAGATGAAACAAACATGTATGCTGAGAGGATGATGGAGCCAGCAAAGTTTGCAAAATGGAAGCAAGTAGATATGCAAGAAATAAAAGCGTACCTTGGGTTCAATATGTTGATGGGTCTGGTTCAGATGCCTGAAGTAGAAGACTACTGGAAAACAGATCCTCATTTTTACTACGCACCTATAGCAACCAGGATCTCCAGAACTCGGTTCAAAGAAATAACACGTTATTTGCACTTTACTGACAACACATCGTTGGTACCTAGGGGTCAAAGAGGACACGATAAATTAGGGAAAGTCCGACCTGTTATTACCGCAGTCAGTTCAGCTCTTCTCTCCAGCTATAATATGGGAAAGGAATGTGTTGTTGATGAAGCCATGATTGCCTTCCAGGGAAGGTGGTGCCTAAAGCAGTACCTACCAAAAAAACCAATCAAGCGTGGGATAAAAGCCTGGTGCTTAGCTGACAGCTCAAACGGATACATTCAAAAATTTGAGGTGTATACAGGAAGGAATGACACAGGAGAGCAGGAAAATGGTTTGGGTACACGGGTGGTTATTTCACTTACACAACACCTTCAAGGAAAACACCATCATGTCTTTTGCGATAACTTTTTCACGTCAGCACACCTCCTGGAACAACTTCTTGCAAATGGAATATATGCAAATGGCACCATAAGGCAAAATAGTAAAGGCTTTCCAGAAGAATTAAAAATTCCTGCAAGACAAAAAAAGAAGCCAATGGAAAGGATTGGTCTTGGAAACAGGTGGGTGTTCAAATACATGTGTATTCGTTGCACTTACGTCGTTCATGAAATGCCTACAGGGGTGACATGGCTGTCTTTCAGAAAGGTGCATTAGTTGCTACAGCGTGGATGGACAACAAAATGGTTACAGTTATGTCAACTAACTGTGAGGCTGGAAAGGTAAGTTCCACAACAAGGAAATTAAAAAATGGACAACGACAAGAATTTCCCTGCCCTGAAGCCATTGTGTCATACTCAACACATATGCACGGTGTTGATCATAATGATCAAATTCGCCAGTACTATTCAGTACGAACAAAGTCCAGAAAATGCTATCGCTACATATTCTGGTTTCTATTTGAACTAACAGTAGCAAATGCCTTCATAATATATCGGCAAAACTACAAACCAGATGAGTGTGTACGCACCTTTCGACTCACCCTTGCTGAAGAGCTCATTGGAACATATTGCAGTAGAAAGAGAGCAGGAAGACCCCCAAGAGATCATCAATCCTTGAGTATAAGAGAGCAACATTTCCCTAAGAAAATAAAAACAGAAAAAAAGAAAAACATAAAACGATGTTATTACTGTTCTGTAAAAGGTAAGAGAAAGGAAACAACGTGGCACTGCCAAGAGTGCAATCTTCCATTCTGTCACACAGGGGAAGATGATGGCACTGACTGCTTTGAACAGTACCATAAAAAACATTAGAAACTGTAATCAAAACAGAACGAAGACATACATAATGTTCATTTACATGTATTGTATTGGCACTGAACTGGAGAGTGGATTGTGTACACGAAGGATCTGAGGAGGCAGTGAGAACAGTATGTACCTGAATTACCAGGGTGAAGTTTTTATGGGGGATAGAGTAGATCTTAGTAGATGTGCACAGAAAGAGGTGACAGAATACATACACCTCCCTACACTCCCCTCACACTCCCACCTTACACTCACCTCGTACACCCACCCTACACTCCCCTCATACACCCACCCTACACTCCCCTATACACCCACACTAAACTCCCCTCGTACACCCACCTACACTCACCAGTAGATGTGGCAGTACTCACAGGGACCTGGGGAGGAGACAGTCAGGGCACTGGCCAGGAGATGTGGCAGTACTCACAGGGACCTGGGGAGGAGACAGTCAGGGCACTGGCCCGGAGATGTGGCAGTATGTACAGGAACCTGAAGAGGAGACAGTCAGGACACTGGCCAGGAGAAGTGGCAGTATGTACAGGAACCTGAAGAGGAGACAGTCAGGGCACTGGCCAGGAGATGTGGCAGTACTCACAGGGACCTGGGGAGGAGACAGTCAGGACACTGGCCAGGAAATGTGGCAGTACTCACAGGGACCTGGGGAGGAGACAGTCAGGGCACTGGCCCGGAGATGTGGCAGTATGTACAGGAACCTGAAGAGGAGACAGTCAGGGCACTGGCCAGGAGATGTGGCAGTATGTACAGGGACCTGGGGAGGAGACAGTCAGGGCACTGGCCAGGAGATGTGGCAGTACTCACAGGGACTTGGGGAGGAGACAGTCAGGACACTGGCCAGGAGATGTGGCAGTATGGACAGGGACCTGGGGAGGAGACAGTCAGGGCACTGGCCAGGAGATGTGGCAGTATGCACAAGGACCTGGGGAGGAGACAGTCAGGGCACTGGCCAGGAGATGTGGCAGTACTCACAGGGACCTGGGGAGGAGACAGTCAGGGCCCTGGCCAGTAAATGTGACAGTACTCAGTGACCTGGGGAGGAGACAGTCAGGGCACTGGCCAGGGGATGTGACAGGACTCACAGGGACCTCGGGAGGAGACAGTCAGACAGGCAAGAATTGTGAGAGCTAGGAAGTTGCAACAAACCAGTGGTCCAAAAGGGTCTTATAAAGGGCATCCAATTGGTGCCGCGAGTGAAACAAGGGTCAACAATACTAAGTACAAGTCGAGCGCTAATTAGAATAAACACATGTATGAACTACGATGAGTTTTATAGTACGGAACATATTGCAGCGGTACCTATATATATAATTCTGAAGCTAAAAGGATGTCTTACAAGTATACGCCGCTCAAACACCTAACTACGTTAGTGACTTCTCATCGCCTCGTACGGTACTATCGTAACACTACCGTATGGGTAGCACAATACAAAATCAGAAAATATTACAACGATCTAACGAAAATACGATAGAAAATGGAATACTGAACAAGAAAATATCAACTTCCCCATACAAATCTCCTTCCGTTGAACCGCTGCGTACAGTTAACTGACAGGCGTCAAATTTGAAAAACGTACGAAATTAATTCGGCCGGAAGCGGTTAAACGTAATAATCAATTTGGCTGGTAATCAGTTAATACTATTAAATTTAAAACAATGCCCTCATCAGACATGCTTTTGAAAAGACTCACCATTTGATTGGTCATCTTTCTTGAATTCCAGCAGCTTTTCGGAATTAACCCTATTGGCCCTCAGATGCAGGATGTTGCCATATGCCACCATCTTTCCCTGCATTGTTGGAACCAAGATGCATTCATACATATATAATGCCACATCTGCAAATCTCACATCATTTAAGGCTAGTATTTGCCTGTTCAGCAAACTGCAGCTGATGTGTTACTAAAACCACAAGACGATCCTTCAGGAGACCACAAATACATCTGAAGGGATTGAGACTCACCATATCAATGGGACTCTGGTGTTTGTATAATGAGTACCTTTCAAATATGTGTTTGGCCACAACTGCATCCACTGCACTGAGTGGGTCATCCAACAAGTACACGTCGTAGTCCACATAGATGGCCCTAGCTAGGCTCACCCTTGCCTTCTGTCCTCCACTCAACGTTACTCCCCTTTCACCAATGAGGGTCAGGTCCCCATTTGGGAGCTGCTCAATGTCCTGCAGCATGGAGTCATGAGTGCATGTACATGTACATGTATATCTGTGTTGCAATAGACATATATGTTTCCATACCTGGTGCAAGGCACATGCATCCAGCACTGCATCATACCAATCTACATACAAGGGACATCCAAACAATATATTCTCTCGAAGTGTTCCCGTGAACAACCAAGGATCTTGGGGAGCATATGCAATTTTTCCTTTCCCATCAACAGCGCCATGAACTGGATGAAGTTCACCCAAAATGCATTGCAGCAATGTGGACTGAATCATAAGAATAGTGCGAAAAGGAGAGAGAGAGAGAGAGAGAGAGAGAGAGAGAGAGAGAGAGAGAGAGAGAGAGAGAGAGAGAGAGAGAGAGAGAGAGAGAGAGAGAGAGTGAGAGAGAGAGAGAGTGAGAGAGAGAGAGAGAGAGAGAGAGAGAGAGAGAGCAAAGGGGAGTTTGTTAGAGGGAAGGGAACAAGAAAGAGGTAATAGGTAATGGGTAAGTGGATAAATGAAGAATGTGAAAATTATATTACCGACTCAGTGCACAAAAACAAATACTGTAGTAAATGAATCCCCAAAAGTTAATAAACAGTGACCACCTGTATTATGAAGACTACAAACATACCTGTTCAAATATACATACTTTTAATGCAATAAAATAGACATCTTCGCACTTGCACAAGCATGTATAATAATTATTATTACTGCTAAATATAATGCACCATGCATAAATAATAAACTATGTTCACATAACACACAATCAGGCAAAATTGTACCATTGGAGCTGAAAGATGCTCAGCTTGTATGCCTTTGAGTGTAGGGGATATTTTCTTTGAAGTTGTATATTACGCCACCCTACGGATGTTATGCAATGAACTTTTGGGGAGCTTAACTGGTGCTGTGTGAGAGCTACAAGTCTATTGCATCTGTTCCCAAGCTCTTTAGACATCTGTGACCACAGAAACACACATCCATTCCTGCAATTTGTGTATTAATCTGTTTTGGAACTCTATGACTAATCTTGTTCGCAATACAAATTGTGACCAAGCAGAACCAGAACTGAGATGAGGGTGCCCCACTGGTATTGTTTGCAGTCACCAGTGATCAGGTTTTGTCCTCACCACAGCTGCACACCATGGCAATGGCATTAAATTGTTGATTCATGCACATATCAAGTTTCAAACAAGTGATGGCTTTGAACCAATGAGGGTTGTGAACAACCCTCATTGGTTCAAAGCCATCACTTGTTTGAAACTTGATATGTGCATGAATCAACAATTTAATGAAATGCAATGAAATCGTTGCCTATAAAACTGGCAATTCACCCTGTCATAGCTGTAACAGCAGATCGCTTGAATATACATGTAAGACCCAGACAGCAATGATATATGTAACATCCCATTTGTATTTTGAAATCACAACCCAGCTAAATCCCCAAATATGGTTAATTTATTAATTGTACACGCATTTTACAAAATGTATAATCACCCTGTTACATATGTATTGGCTACTACACTGCCAAGCCAAACTACTCAAGTGTAGTTGTGACAGATGTACATTAGCACACTACATTGCATCCCAGCAGACTATAAGAATGTTATTATTACTCACTACTGTGAATGCACAAAATGGTGCTCTGTACCTTTCCTGATCCCACAGGACCAACCACAGCAAGGAATGTTGCATCTTTGTTGACCGTAAAGGAGATATTCTGAAGTGACATCTTTTCATCATCAATCCCAGACCAATTTGTGTGAACCTGTTTGGCTTCAATATATTTTGCTGCTATTAACGGTTGCTTGTCATGATCTATTTTGCTGCCAGTGTTGTTTTGAACTATGTAGTCTACAGAAGGATCATATTACTCGCTGCTAAAAATCAATAAATTAAAATATATTGTTCACCTTTATATTCTGCACTTGATAGATTACCATCAGCCAACTCCATAAATGTCTATAAATAATAATTATTATAATATATATACAGGGTGTCTACGAAAAAACGCAATGCTTTTGAACGGGAATAACTTTTGATAGGATTAAGAAAAAAATCTCATATTTTGAAACTAAGTTGGTCAGTTTCCTCAAATTATTTTCCATCCTTTATATTGATACATTATTAATCATGCTAATTAATTTTAATAAGCACAATGAATTTACTGATTTTGAAAGTTCGTATATGTTCATGTATCGATTGTGAAGCTACGTTCAAAATATTGGTTTTTTTCACATTCACAACTAAAACTACGACCCGCTACCTATTTCTCTTTGCGTACGCATGCGCACACGACCTCGTCCTAAGACTTAATTTTGTGATAAATACCAGTCTCTATCACGTGATACAATTCGGAGGCGGATCTTTTGTTTTTTTAAATGCAATGCCCCACCTCCTACGTGGGTGTTATGAGTCAGTGCCAATTACATGTTTACATCCAATGTGGTGCGCACCAATTAGCACAATCGTACAGACAGGCACTGAACCGGGTGGCACGTATACTACGGGCTGATATAAATTTGACATGCAATGCCATTCTGTGAGTTAGGAAACGGAGATGCACACGTTAACTGGAGTCATCAATCCATTCAACCATGCGTATTTGATCATAAATCAACTGAACATTTATCCCAGTGAATTGTGAAGGACTACACGAAAGATTATACTGGTATAGTAAACAGATGCCAATACCTGACCTTGTTATTGTCATAACCAGTAGTTGCAAGGAAACAATGCCTGCATACTATCTGCTGCACTCTAACCATATACCATATGCACGCAACCATTTGCATCATGCATGTATTGAACGCGTGCACCAATTTAGGTGCACACGCACAGATAGTAAAAGTATGCAGGCCTCCTGCATGGGCAGCAAGTTAGTTCTAATCTCTTCATCATGCATTTACCATGCATGCAATTGAGAGCTATGCATGTATATGGGTAAACTGCACTTCAAAGCATTCATTACCGCAGCGGTGCAGTCATGTTACCTTGCACCGTATTGTCTTGCATAATGCACAATTCACTTAACCTAATTAATCGCAGACTATATGACAGCATAATTGGATCATGCACCATCAACCGCATGTATCGCAATGCATGCATGCACGTATAATGCTCGTAACTAGTGAAATGAACAAGAAAAGCGTGGAAATTGTAACTGAGCGTTGTCCAAGGTTACCAGGCAATAGAGTCTATATAAAAATCACCGAGCTTTTTCATGTACAATGTATACTGATAGAACTTACGTATAAGCGTTGAAACATACAACCACTTTGAAAGTAATGCCACGAGTGCTACTGACAAAGAGAATTACATGAGGCATTTCCCACTGGGTTCGAGCAAGGATTGTAATCCTTGGTTAGAGCTACTAGCTGGTTCAAGTAGACAATGATAAATTAAAAGAACAGATCACATTGTACACTGCCATGAGGCATAACAGATATATTGTGTGCACACATGATTTCTGAATGTTTGGTCAGTCCCTATCGGCATGCGTTGCATGATTTATTTACCAACTGACTTTTCACATATGCGTGG
The DNA here is from genome assembly GCA_013339895.1 of Ephydatia muelleri. Lineage (NCBI taxonomy): Eukaryota > Metazoa > Porifera > Demospongiae > Spongillida > Spongillidae > Ephydatia > Ephydatia muelleri. The sequence continues at coordinate 4,680,055 of JABACO010000014.1, forward strand.
GCGTACCGCAGTCGCCACACCCTCGCAGAAGCTTTGGCACTCTGTATTATAGACTTTCGTTATTTTACTATTTAATTATACCAGATTTAAAATGTTACATGTGCACGTGAACCAAAGTTTCGTCGTAGACGTCATGAATTATTAAAAGTATTAACATGATATTTAAATATCTTGCGTCATCTGTTAAATACATTTATGAATAAATTTTACTAATTATGCGCGGTTGAAATTAATTTAAATGTCTTGATTTTAGTAAAAGGGTGCTTAATGTTTTTTCCATGAAAAATGCATATTATAATCAAATCGATTTTTAGAGTATATTAAGCATGTTTGAAATTCAATGTGGAAAAAACAACAGGATGACCGCGTATGTATGGGCCATTTCTGGATATGTGCAACTATCACAGTTTTGATGCACGCACTTTAATTAAACTAGTTCGGTACTACGCTTATCATTTTATCATTTTACACCCCTTCCCTTCTTTACTGTAAATTCATAAGCATGCATAAGTAATCTATATCAATGCAGCTCTTGGTTTCCCTGAAAATAAAAATTATGTGTGCATGCAGACTCGCAAAGCAGCGTGCAAAGCAACAAAGTTAAACCGCATGCGGTACAGTATAGCGTTCTATGGACACGATACAACACATGCACACAGTAAATAAAATACATTGCATATGATTGAAAAAGCATTGAAATGTTTAAAAGTTCAACTTGGCTTATACAATGTGATTATTGCCGTTTTTCTATTATGATGAAATATGGTTTCATCGTCATAGACCACTTTTATATCGCCGCATTTGTAGCATCCAGCAAGTTGAATGATCTCTCACAAAATGCATCCAATGTTGTCTCAAGAGTTGTACTTCCACACTCCTGTATTTGAAAAGAAAAATACTCATCAGCGGACCTTTTAGTTTTTTTACTTCCCCCAAAAACGGCCTAAATTGACCCACTTTACTCGCGGACGCGGTGTTAAATTATAATGACTCACGTACGCAGACATAGCTGTGTGATCAGAGGCAGCATGGTCTGGGGGGGGGGGGGGGGGGGGGGGGGGGGCGGAATTAAGTGTTAATCACACTTGCTATTGAAAGAAAAAAGATTGAACGTATTCATATTGGAAAGGGAATTAGAATCACGTAAGTTACGTTTTGATCCTACTTAGATTGAAATGTTTATGATTGAAAAATTATGCGTATCAAATTGAATTCAATATCAGCTTAGAGCCCGACCATAAATAAGCAGATGTATCAACACGAGTTAATTTGATTGGCCTTAGCCCTTGAATAAACACTTGGGCACGCTAATTAGGCGATAATTAACCGCGTTCCAGTAGGTACCCAACCCAGAGATAATGGGAGCCCACTTTAGAGCGTGCCATCCGCACCTGTACTCGAACCCACAACCAACAAATGTATGCGTGTACACCAATTCTCATTATAGGATGGCGATGAGTAGCTAATTGCGTTGTAACCCGCTGTAGACAGAAAAATGGGCTAGCAAGTTAGAAACCATCACCTTTGACACAATACAAGTCGTAACGTAGTCGCGCGCTAGATATAAAAATATTCGGATGCTAAAATATGAACCAAGAGCTACAAGACAGCGTCAGATTTAGCGATCTAGCTTACACGATAAAGGCTATACTGTCCCACAAAATTACCATATCCAACGTTCTGTTGGAGCGGTTCTGAGCACTGCCGTTACAAACAAACAACACCACGCTACAATTTAACCATCTTGCACGTTATAAAGCCATTTTCAAACAGAAAAGACCATCGATTCGTAAAAATACTGCCCCACAAAAAACGACACTCCCGAAACATCGCAAAAAAGCTCGAAACTGTGCAACAGAACACTCGCTGCCCTTCAAAAAAGAGCAACACGTAGTGCATGTGATGGCGAACTTGAAAATTACAATCAAATAAGCCTTCTTTTAGTTCAAACAAACCAGCGAGTTTTAGACTCTGTCCTCACTTCTACGCAGGTGCGATTCACTGCGAATCTCTATGGCTCACGTGACGCGTTGCCAATCCATTTATATATTATCTCTGCCCAACCTTACGGCAAGTAGTAAGGTCTACCCACGGCCAGCTATCATGTTCTCACTTGCCGTTCTGGAGGAGGGTGTGGTTCAAGGCACAATCATCTTCCTGTTGCATGCAGGGCATGTCTATCACTGAGGTCAAGAAGTGATGTGATATTTTCTTCAATGACGGAAAACGTCCAACAGATGTCGATATCCATAACTGGACTTCGTCACGCCCTTCAGCTTTTGACCTGAAGTCGTGAATCTGTTAATTTTCATTTTGACTTGAAAAACTGCGGAGAGGGGTGAGGAAGGGAAACGATCTGAGGGTGGATTTGTGCCCCCTTGTTTGGTGGTTGGAGAGGGTGTGGGTGTGTGTCTGCATATGGAGAAATGAACGGTCACGAAAGTTGCGGTTTGTAAATTTTGGGATTTCATTCCGCGGTACGTTCCATAGAGAATGTATGGCGTTTTTACAAACTTGATTATTATTTAATTAAATAACGGACCTGCAACTTTTGCTACCCACTAATACTACTCTAAATGATGTTCAAATGTAGGCAATTTCAAATTTTGTATCTCATACCGTCCAAAATTCTGGGACCATTTCTGAATATATGATTTTCCATAGACTTGTACACAAAATGGTCATGCTAATTAAGATATTCCATTAGTTATAACTAATGAACAGAGAGGGTTAGAACTTTTGCCACCCTCTAAAACTATTCTACAACTATCCAAATAATATAATATATGAAAAAAAGTGAATGTTGTCGTGAAGAATTTGGGGACCATTGTTAAAAATAGTAAACCAGTTTTGGTGCAATACGGCGCCATATGATTTTAAAATGGCGTTTCTATGGGTTGCCATAGATGTATAGTTAACGTGAGACCTCTAACTTGGACACGCCCATCTACTAGGGCAATTCTGCGAGGGTGGAGTCGAGGCAGAGGGCGAGGTGGGCCAGGGGGCGGGGTAGACAGGGGGAAATGAGCGTATAAATTAACATTAACTTAAACTACATGGAATACTAAAAGCTTCGAGTCTGTGTTTTTTACACCGAGTAGACTGATCGTTGTCTTGAAATTAGAATGATAGTGTAGGCTGCATATACCTCGACCGGCTGCTCAGATATCTGCGTACACTTCGTATGTCAAATTTTTATGTTAGCGGATCCTATAGGCCTACACGTAGCTGAATCGAGTGTCTGAGAAACAAACCAGCAGCCATTGCATGTGGAATTAACGTGTTGCAAACGTGATCACATGTACATGTACAATGCCCAGTTATTAAAATTAACACAACAGCAACGCTAATATTTTGCAGAGAAACTTTAAGCGTAGTTGTGTGGTTCCATCCACGTACTCGATATCGATGTGTTGACAGTGTGATTCTGTGATTAGTTAGGTTCGAATCGGATGTAATAATAGTACCCTTCACAAAGGGAGCATTTAGTATTAGTGTGTGTGTGTGTGTGTGTGTGTGTGTGTGTGTGTGTGTGTGTGTGTGTGTGTGTGTGTGTGTGTGTGTGTGTGTGTGTGTGTGTGTGTGTGTGTGTGTGTGTGTGTGTGTGTGTGTGTGTGTACAGGGAGAAGGCCAAAAGTATAGGGAGAAGACCAAAAGTATAGGGAGAAGGCCAACAGTATAGGGAGAAGGCCAAAACAGTACAGGTATAGAAGGCCAAAGTTAGCCAGCAGTATAGGGAGAAGGCCAACAGTATAGGGAGAAGGCCAACAGTACAGGGAGAAAGCCAACAGTACAGGAAGAAAGCCAACAGTACAGGAAGAAAGCCAACAGAGGGCCAAAATTATAGGGAGAAGGCCAACAGTACATGTAATAGGGAGAAAGCCAACAGTACATGTATAGGGAGAAAGCCAACAGTATAGGGAGAAGGCCAACAGTATAGGTAGAAGGCCGCAGTATAGGAAAAAGCCCAACAGTATAGGGAGAAGGCCAACATGCAGTATGGGGATACACATGATCATGATGGCTTTTATTACAGCAGATTCCACAAGAGCACTACCTGAGCGTGTGTGGGACAGACGCTCAGGTAGTGTTCTTGCATAATGCGCTTTAGCCTCTGTTCTTTGTTAGCCATACAACTAATTGAAATGGTTGTGCATAGCTTCTGTGCCCTGTTCCCCCACCAGCCTAAAGCCTGCATTGTACATGTCCACCCATTCACTGACATGGAGTTCAAGTAGGTGCATCTTTACTGTCTTTTTCATGCCAGGAAAAGCATAGTCCGATGAATTCTTGTGGAATCTGCTGTAAAATCATGTGTTATTATTGGCAATGCATGCATGTTGTGAACTCTTTTCCTGGTCACTTCTCACACAGAGCAGTTGCTTCCTTGACCAGTTGTGGTGAGTGCTTCAGTGCATGCAGTGTCAATTAGGGATGAGCACAGTGTGTGTGTGAACTTACTGCCAAGTTCAGTGCAGCCGCTCCAGCACTGCAGTAAAGGACCTTACTACATACAAAGACCATTTGCCTAGAACAGTCAAGTGTGAAGGATTTACTCTGCCATGACTGTAGGAGAGTACATGAGCATACATCTGATGCGTGTAGGAACAAATTATTGCTGAAGCTAGAAAAAGGGTTAGCTGTGTCTGGGGACCCTTTGTGAATGGAGTGGAAGCAGCTCTCCAGTCTCTAAATGTACAGCGTCAGCAATATAATGGCGGCACATTCATAGGCAACCATGTACACAAGTCATTGCAGGTAAAGCGAAATAAATGTAACATACTTTACATCATCTTAACTCCATTTCAGGATCAACATGGCACTATCTTCACAGCATGGACACTGAGTGCTGGCAGATGTTGCTATGTAGTCAGTGATGCACTTTGTACATACAACTGCATTGCAGTGCAGTGTAAGTGGCTGCACCAGCATTGTTCACACATTTGGCACTTAAGTAAGTCTGTTACTGGAAGTACTTGTGTTGGTGGTTCTCTTCTGTGACACACAACCTTTGGTGGTGCAATAGTGTTGATGTGATCAAGCAAGGCATTTGGTGTGACACCTGGTTGTCGCCCAGGTTTCTGTGGGTTACTCCTTTGCATGTAAGTGGAGCCAGCTTCTGGTGTGTGGGTTCCTCTATAATTACAAGTGTAGATGTACACACTTATGTGAATATGTTTACCTTGCAGGTACTGGGACAATGTTGTAGCCGGTTGTATGGCTTTACCATACACCTGTATGCAATTTTCCGTACTGCTGCTTCTTGTACTTTGCACATAGCACGTCTGCACGCTCTGCAGAAACTTGTTGGGAAATCAACGGTGTCATTGCGTATGTCTATTGCAAAGCATGTGAAGAAGCATGTGAAGAGCTCCATTGAAAAGGCAGCACAGGTGTATTTTGTTTGAGACTCGCGACATACTCTACAGAACTTCTGCGTGTTTCAATTGTCGTCGTGTATCTAATTTATACATGGGTGTTGCGCACCTGCCCATTTCTCATTATTCATTTCTGATTTATTCATTAGTTACATGGTCCCGAGTAACCGTATCGTTCTTTCACCAGAAAATAAGCCCCGACATGAACTAAACGAAAAGGTGATGTACAATGGATCGCTCTTTGAGTAGGAGTAAGTTTTAAAACCATCTGCCTGGGGGGCTTCGAGAAAAATCGGTTGCCGCCTGAGCACTTAATGAAGACAATAAAAGGCTTGCCTTAAGCAGAGATAATACAGAGATAATATATAGAGGGATTGGAAACGAGCCAATTATCGCTAGGTAACGCCTGCCATCCGCACCTGAATCCTTACAAGTTGACCGACCAGTACGCAATAATGTGAGTACAAAACACCGCAGTTTCCTCATTCCACTGTACATTTCACATTTTATGTAAAAGCACAACTGAGAAACATAACAAAAATACATATAAATAAATAAATGAAAAGACATAACATTACAATAGTAACTATTACACTTATTACAATTGTTTCCTGAGGCCTTTCGATTTTTGGGTAGCTATTTTCTTTGCATTTTTGTACCTCTCAATCCATGCACTTGCATAGGATAATCCCGGCGCGAATTGTAATCCACAAATGACTGATTCTGTCAAACAAGTTGGTAGCGGAGGTCTCATCCCACTCAGCACTAAGCATTGACCAAAAAAACAGAACATCTTCATTGCTCTTCAATAGCTGACGTTGCTTGTTCAATGAAATCTCCTTGTTGAAGAACCTGAAAGTGGCTACGAAGCTCCAGCTCCATAGCTAAAATAATTCTAATGTTAAACTATTGATGCATGTTAGATCACCACGGTCCACTAGTTCAAGCCAGTCCTTTGAACCATTATTTATCATCCCTTCAGAATCAATTATGTCTTCAATGCAGAGTAGTAAATCTTTCGTCAAGGGACATGATTTCTGTTTTTGCAACTTCCTTTTTATTGCACGGGGTCCATAACCTGCTGAATATGTAAGACAGTTAATCTCCTCATAGGTGAGTGCATCATGATGCTCAACTCTACTGGAAGAGGGAGCTGTGGCATAATGTGACTTTATAATTTCTTTAAACATGTAATGCCCTAGATACTGATAACTGAACCATAGCAGCATTACTTGTACTTGTATTTTTAGTAGTCATCTAAACATACCTGCGGTTCTGGATCCAGAGAAGTGGTGACACTAAGCCCCGGAGATACATGTACAGCAACTAGTTTGCGTGGAATTGAAACAAGCTGTGCACGAGCATCGCTGCTCGTTCTTCCGATGACGTCCTAATCTTTTCCCATCACCTTTGAAAAAGCGCATACACTCATGTACGCGTTTGTAGCTCATGAAAATACGATCACGCCACTTACCAACCATCTAGTGATGAGGAAATTTAGGTCTGTATTACGTAGCACGCAATGAATAGACGAAACTGTCGGACAAAAAAGTATACTCAAAATCACGCCATAGATATTTGGTAAGACCGATGTAAAAACGAATACCCCCACGCCACTCTTCACACTTATTGCATTACATACGCCGAGTTTCGTTAAAATACCTGCTGTGATTGAGCAGATACTGTCGGACAAAAAAATGCCCTCCCCCCGTAACGACGAAATACATGTCTAACAATGCAACGGAACTTATTTAGACGTCAAAAATGATAACACAGATGGGTCATGCCTGAACGAATTCGATTCCTTTGACAAATCGTGTTCTGGTGACTAGGTAGCCTTCTTTTTTTTTTCTTCGCCCACTTTCTTACGCCTGCCTAAAAGGTGCGAATCACACGGTGTCGGATGAATTTTATGCACTGCCCAGCCGAAGTATTGCGCACGTGACGCGTTTCCTATATATTATCTCTGCCTTAAGTAGTCACATGCGCGGCATTTATAGGCCAGAGGAGAACTTATTTTGACTGTGCGTATTATTCTTTTTAAGTACGAAATTGGTAATGGAATAGCTCAAAATTATAATGGTTTTTTATATTGAATTTGTAGTTGACGTAATCCACAAAATAATTAGCTCCTCTAGGATCCAAACGCCAAAATACCGTAATGTTCGAATGTGTTCTAATTAGCAACCTAATGTCCAGCTCGAAACAGTATCGCTATAATTATAATTGTAATTCAAACTGTCTTTGAGTTATCTGCCATTAACGGCTGTCTAGCTAGCAAGCCGACATAATATAATTATATCTTTATTCCAAAATGACGCAAGGTATTACGTAATGACACTTCGTTTATGAATAAATTTGCCGCGGTAGAAATTTTTGTCTTGATTTTAGTTTACGAATGGTTCATGTTTATAAAGCACAGATGACAATCAGTCCGATTTATCGTTAATTATAAACGTGTTGAAAATTCAATTTGAAAAAAAAAACGCAAGATGACCGCCTATATATGGACCACTTCTCCATATGCGTATGCTTGGGATCAAGAACAAATAACAATCACTCAAGATCAATAATGCCGCTGTAATTCTTCCTGCGGACTTCATATAATACCACGTGAGATGTCTTGACACATGTCAGTCAATTCATTTGGCTGTGCAGGGCTATTCAACTGTGCTTTGCTATTTTAGGATGTTATAATGGTTGAATTTTGTGGCACTATTGTCCCTCTATGTTCTGGTCTGGTGCAGAATTAGGTAAACCAAAACATGAAACCTCGTAAGTAGTAACACTTAAAATTGTATGTCAGTTAGAACCAATTAGTTGCACAATGTGTGAAATGTTGCATCAGGGTTGGAGAACCTCTGTGTCTGCCAGGTGCACTTTATTATCCGCACACGAGCTTGTTTACCATGATGTGGTCCTTAATCGAATATATAGTAGTGCTCCACACCTATGTCACAGCACAATGTATATGTGGCATACTGTTAACATGCAATAACCGGCATTGCAGTGTAGTGTAGGCCAACGTGCACATCCAAGTGCATATACTAACTTATTTACAGTTGTGCATAATAAATAATTACCGCCGTATCGTATCTATTTTAAAATCCTATATAGCTATATTACTCTCCACCAATGAATTACTGCTTTTGCGGGGAAATGCAAAACAAAAAATTGCACAGTGGCAGATCCATGTATTCATGCCATACAACCATCACACGCCGCTGTAAAACAGAACTGAGAAGTGTTTGACCATTCTTACACCTCTCTGATACACCACATTCCCATACATGGACATATACAGTAACACATGTTTAAACAGGCGCTTGCACTGGCGCAGCTTTACTTGCATGGTGCCATGCACCACTAGTGTAGTGGTGGGCATTATCATGGTCAGGTGCTCACTACTGAGTAAATTTGATTTTATTTAAAACTGTGACTACTATGTTACTCATTATGATTTAGATAAGAATATGAGAACCGCGTAATTCCAAACCCGGCTGCCTATATTATGTAAAGCGACCATTCAGCTTGACGGTTGTAATTGATGATTAAAATGAAAATGCTATGTGACTATATACACGAGCATGGCCTACCTAAATGTGACAAGCACCTTGCGTATTATTTACGGGTGGGTGATGCTTGTACCTTTCGATCGTAAAGCGGCTGAACGTGGCGAAAATTCGTCTCCAACTCGTGACCTAAGGAGTCCTTGATTTGACGGAATTTTTGCAGAGTAGCCGTTGGGATCTTGACGGGGTTCTTGAGCACATACCACATGACGACTTCTGAGCACGGAGGTGTCGTGAGAGAACCTTCGTAGTGATAGTAAGATCCCGCATCTTCGGGTAAGAATTCCTTGTAGTTAACGTCGCTAAGTGGTGAAGTCGCTTCGTACTCCCTTGGAAATTTGAGCTGTTTCCATGCTCCCGTTGGTTCAACAGGATCTTCTTGGCAAAAGACGCCCAGCACCGCATAGGAGTCGCCTTTTGGTGCCTTTGGATCTGCGCCTTCTTTTAAGTGAACAAAGTGTATCTCCGCCTCGTACTGTTTGCCGTTCAGGGTATGTTCGGAGCCTTCTCCGGACTTTCGTCCCCAGTGGATGTGAAATTGATGAAGTGCGTACGTTCCCTTGTGATTAATGAATTTTCCATCGTGAGTCGCCGGGCTGAAGTTAATGCTGTGGCCGTTATTCTTCGCCTGGCCGCTGGAGAACGTTCCCCAGTGTTCATACTTCAAAGGAACCAGATGTTGTGATTTCGCAGCCTGCGCGTCGTAAATGGCGACCGGCGACTGACGTTTTCCACTGCTCTGAGAACCAGCAACGTGTTTCCACGCTTCTTGGTCGCTGTAATTCCAGTGGCTGTGCCCACTCATGTTTCAATATAATAAAATGATATCCAACGGATTTGTAGCTTATGTGTATACCACGGCGTCACTTGCATGTGTTGTTTAGCGACGAGTGGAAGTATACGTCACGGGCCGGAAGTTATCGAGCTGAGGCTCCCGGGCACTGAGATGCAATGACTACGACATACGATGAGTTGTATAGGTACATGTAGTATAGTCCAGTGTGTAGCCTTGTTATGAGTCATTTGGAAATTTACGGGATAGCCCGCAACAATGTCTCAGTTCTCAAAAAGTACAAATTCGCATGTTGCCTTACAAAGTTAGAACACTATATATGCATATCCTAACTCGGAGGGCGGGAGAAAGAGTGAAGAGGAGGGGAGAGGAGAGGAGGGGAGGGAGGGGAGCTCTGTATAATAAGGAGTAGATCCCGAACTCTTATCAAGGTACTGTTTGATACGTGCATTCTCTATATGTCTCGGGATCAAGGATAATGAACGTTTGTGCCTATTAGTAATTATCGCGGGAAAATCTATATCATGTGTCATGTGACCGCTCTGTAATCTGAAATACGTCAGTGTTAAATTAATACACGTTGGCGTGTAGCTTTTACTGAAATATCCGATGAAATCCTTTAACTGCGATCTTAAAGTAGACATGAACCAAGATGAATGTTTTCCATCACTTCGTATTCTTGCACTACGCCGGACGACTTGAACGTATCTTCACTGGAGGAGAAAGTAGTTTAGGAACAGATGGTGGATGCAGTACTGTACTGAAGCATAAAACACGCAGTTAATTAATTTTCTGAGGGGTTTATCAGTGGCGTGGTGGCTATTTATTGGCTGGGGGGTGCACTCGCATATTTTGCCGCCCGACCCCCACCCCCCCCCCCCCCCCCCCCCCCCCCCCCCCCCCCCCCCCCCCCCCCCCCCCCCCGACCCCCCGGCGCAACCGCGCAAGCTACGCTCGTACGTATGAGTGAATCATAATCAAATATGTAAGTACATGCGTGCGCATGCGCTAACTGTAGCAATCAGTGCACGTGCGATGAACGACCAAGGATTATTAACAGTTAATAACAATATGATGTACGACTACGGTTAAAATAGTTATTGTTTTTTGTTAAATCTTTATTATGAATTATCAGATCCTCAACGATAATTGTCCCGACAAATTAATTGGCAATTGATTGTTCATCACACGATGTCATCAAAGCGATCCAAAGGTTCAGGAGCATCGTTTCGTAAAGCAAAACGCTTAAAGAATCTAGCTGCGGACAGTGAGATATGTAGCAAGATAACATCTTTTTTCACCGCTGTTGCTCCAAATGCTACACCACAACAGCAACGTTGCCAGTGACTAGTAGTCTCGTTCCCAGACCCTCGTACACAGCAGCGGATGGATTACATCACCGCTACGTGAAAAGAGTGTATATTGCGAATGCATATCAGGCTGGGGACGAGACTAAGTGACTAGCGCGAGTGCAGCGAAGCTTTTCGGTTTTTAAGCGACTTAAGACTTACCTCCGAACGACAATGGGAGAAGTACGCTTAAGTGGTCTTGCTCATATGCATGTTCAATACTCCCAACCAATTGACGTTGAAGCGGTTATAAACCACTTCGCTACCACAGGCCGTGCGAGGCGCTTAAACTTTATTGTCTGATTGTTGCCGTAGTGTTTCACTACCACAGTAGCACTAAAGCATGTGTGTGCATTGTATCTCTGCATCAACTGATCAAGTTTATCATTATTGTATTAATTGCTGTCGATCATATTTCATAAAATCATGCGTGTACGGTAAAAAAATAATTAAGTTATGTATAGCGTGCATGGATGCGTGAAAGGTTAATTTATGGCGAGCCCCAGAGTTCCAGACCCAGTGTGACGCGGAAGGTAGGGGGACCGTGGGGGGGAGAAGAGCGCGCTCCACAATATGCCGCCCCTCCAATATAACCGCCCCCCCCCATTGCCTTATTCCTGTATCCGCCACTGATTGTTACATCACGGCCATATATTTTGTGGACAGTAGGTTTATAACCCTGAAATGATTACGTATTCCCTTAGACAACCAGAGCCAAGAAACATGAGCCTCCTGTACAAAAACAGGAATTATTCCAGCGCCATTAAAAACTTCGAAACAAAAGAAGCATCATCTTTCTACATACACTGCGTTTCTTGTGTCACAGCTACGGCAAGTTATGGCTCCTGAAAGCGGGTAACCCTCGACGTACCTGTCCACTTTGAAGTAATGCTCCCGACCCGTAGAAAGTTTTGATTCAAGCTAAATCTTAGAGATAATAACTGATTCAATTATCTGCTTGTAGCCGACTTTTTGGGAGCTAGAGATATGTATTGCGGAAATATCCGGTATCAAAATTTTACTCTTTTGTGGAGGGATCGCGCTGCCACGTTTTGTGGAGCTATTGAAAGCAGGTGCTCCTTCATAATCAAGGACAGTCTTTCGACTGGTCATGTACCGAATGGTACGTACATTGCAAGGAGTTTAACCTGGCATAGATGGATTCTGCTCCTTACTCCCCCAGAAGACCAAATCCGTTCTTTTTGCCCATGGCACTGTATGTTCTTCCAGCATGTGCATTTTTAATGTTATAGAGCAGTCTGGGAAGGAACTCCTAAAGTGCTCCATGAGCTGGGCCGTTATAGTTTCTATTGGGTTATTTCATACATGTACTTGTACATGTATGCACGTCTAGCTCCTTGCATTGTGCCTCTTCAATGAAATTGTTATCATATATTTGGTGGCACTGGCCTAGCAGGGTGAAGATGTTTGTAAACTTCATGCATGCCTCCGTTGCTGGCCAGTGTTATTAGTGTAGGGCACTTAGTTGTTGCAACCTCTACCATGGAGGTGCACAAACGCTTGATGTTTGCTGGCTAAATAGTGTATGAGTTACAACAACTGAACTAAATTTAGATGATTCTAACCTGTAGTGTCTTGTGAATGTGGTTACCAACAAAACACCACCAAAGTATTGCTGCCGCTGCACATTGAAGGATTGGAGGGCTTCATCCAATCCCTTCACAAATGGACCATCTTGAAGGGCAAACTGGTCTTAGCTATTTCCATTTGGTGTTCTAATCATTTAAATCAGTGTTTGTTTAATCCTTACCATTTTCTCCACAGACTGCCTCCTCTCCAGGGCATGCCTGATAAGGATATTCATAACAGGGCTGTCCTCCCCACATGCCACCACTACATGTACGTAAAAGCTGCCTAGGAGTCTTGGGCTTCAGCCAGTTTAGCCTTGTGGCCACCTGCAGCTTGTGCAGCTCTTCAGCGTACTTTGTGAATGAGGATGAGCTGCTGCTTTCTTCCTGGTATGTGTACGCCAGCTGCAAGTCAAACTGGTGGCAAGTGTCCTCCAGCAGCCTGAACGGCTTCATGAAAACACCCTGCAGCCTGGTATATAGCCTAAGAAGTGGCCACACACTGTGCATCGCTCTTCGACTTTCTTGCGTGTATCTCCATTCTAAAATACTGAAATTATTCATAAAAACTCCTGCCTTATTCTGGGGTTAAAAAAAAAGTCGGCTATTTATGAGCAATATGTATATACTCTCCTATGTGTAATCATTATATTACTCGCTTACAGATTTCTACGGGTCGGTTGGTCCACAAAGACCGCTCAAGTACACCCCATCTTTTCCCGCCAAAGTTACATTGATGTGGAAACGGGCTGCGCAGAACCATTCATAATAAATGTAGTCCTTGTGCAATTATGGCTTAGGTATAGAGAGGTTGCAGTGTCATCCCGGGAAGAGCGGTGGCCATGTTTTTTGGTATCTCCAGGTCTGTTACAGAATGTTTCCAATCTGTAACAGATTATTTACAACCTGTAACAGAACTCGGGACACCAAAAAACATGGCCGTCGCTCTTCCCGGGATGACACTGCAACCTCTCTATAGTGTTTTCATGAGCATTTTCTCTCCTCGGAATGTCATAAGATGAGTATGATATGTGCTCGCAAAAACAGATATCATATAATGAGATGCGGCTAGATATTATTTTGGTGGCTCATACTAAATTACGGTATCGCTTAATTATCCACACACACACACACACACACACACACACACACCACATACTTATGTAAACTACACTGTTCACAGTTGAGAATATATTACTGTCACTAATAATGAATCCCCACGTGTACAGACAAATCAGGTTAAATATCCCTCTCCCCATGCCACACCCACATCTCGAACATTCTAGGCTGTTCTTAATCACGTGAGTCCTAATTGCACTACACTTATATAAAAATTCAGTATAGCGGGCCATAACCGCCTGAAAGAGCAAGTGCAATTTTTAATTGGAAATGCTAAAAATTCAATCCACAGTTGAAGCAAGGTGTATCTTTCATATACTTGTATACTGACTTTTTACCAGGGTATACTGAAAGCTACATGTATGCAATGTTACAAACTTCATGTTCTTTATTATGGGTCTGTACTTGGCAGGTGTCTTCTGCTGCAGAACCCTGCAAGAACACAAAGCACCGGGACTTTTACATAATGCATGTGTGCGTTCATTTGGCCGGATACAATGTGCTCTCCTAAACGTTGGGCTACAGCTGTATACTCACCGTTTCAACTTGATCGAGAGGACCAACCTGGACAGGCTCTTCTTCCGTCTGCATCGCAGCGTCACGCGTAACAGTTACTGTACATTCTCTCTGTAATTGATAAGGCGTGTAGCTCACAAGCGGCCACTGCACTGCATGGCATATTTATAAACACTATTGCACTCACTGGACAGAAGAAGACCGCCACGCAAGGTTTTGTAAGCCAAACGAGTGCTTTTTTCTGTTAGAAATTGAAAAAAGGATGGAAAAAAACTTAATTGCCATGCCGGATTGGTCTCGGCTTTCATACAAGCTCACACAGCACGCAAGTACACACACACACACACACACACACACACACACACACACGCACGCACACGCACACACACACACACACACACACACACACACACAGTGACACACACCTGCACAGTGGCGAGGTATAGCCATGCATACACTGCAGGAGGCAAGCCTGGCACATCTTGTGTACCCGGTTTTATTATGCGTCGTACGGTGAAATATCGATTCTTTGGCTATCAACGGTGCTTCGTTTCTTTACTGCTTCCCAACGAGGAGGCGAATGGGATTTCTGAATTGACATGTTGATCGAATTTTTGGGGAACTGAACTTTTGCAGTGTCTTACTTCGTCTCCTGAGACATGTATGGATATGGCATGCACCCATGCGTCTTGTACAAGAACGTCTTTCTTTTAGTCTCACGGTCCTACCTTTAGAAGATGTACTGAAGAAACTTCGTGTCTCCCCCTTCATGAGTGCATTGTGCGTCAAATACCAACCTGCATGCGGGCACTTTATGATTAAGTTGAGGGCTTGAGGCTCATGCGCATTGGAAAAATAATTTCAGGAGTCGTTCATAAACGACAAATGCTTGAAGCTGGTGGTAATTTACTGGGATCCCTTTATGTATTACATGTAGATAAATATCCTTTCATAACAGTACTCTTTCTTCGAGTCTTTGTGACGTTGATCGAAAATGCAATGACCATGGCACCGAACTATTGAACGTTTATCCAGAGACGCTGAATTTGTTAGGTCGTCAACTGCTTCTTATTATTGAGTCTACTCTATCTCCCTGTTATGAACTCCCGCTGGCAGTGTGGTAAGAAACGTACTGTAAGTCGTACTCCAGACTCCGACCCACTCACACGAAATGGGCTTAGAGCAGCTTTGGTGTGTGTGTGTAGGGGCCGGGGGGGGGGGGGGGGGGGGCCTGCCTATGATGAATCTGACGTTCTATTAAACCACCAAAAATCAAAGTGGCACTCGATGGCCGAGTGTACATATAAATGCAAGGACGTTTAAAAAATAATTATGTTTTTGCGATTGATACAAGGACTATACGAATGAATCATTTTCATGCACCCCGGCGGGTGAAGGAAAGACATTGCTATTCTAATATGAAATTATACAATGCCTTCTCATTTTGCTACAGGCAAAGGCGCTTTTTGTGATGAAGAACGAAGGTTGTGTCGCTATGCCTGGTAAGAGACATGCCATGATAATCATACTTATAAATAATAAGTTACTAGCAAAGAGAAGCTACGTCAGTGCGAGACACGATACGAAAACTGTCGACAGATACTACAGACGTCCTGGCAAATGGCACGGAGCCTATTTCTTCTACTGGAGCGGTACGCCACATTGCTTGCATTCGTTGTATGGTGTGTGTAATTCGGATACTAGCTTAGTCAGTATATGATGCTTAGACAAGCGCTCAGCCAGTACACTCACGCCTATATAGCCTAAAAAGGTCGCAAAGACATTTATGCAGTTCATGCCAATCTGTAGAGTGTTTTTGAAGACAATCGTAATACTGAAGGGAGTGACGTTCACGTATATCAAAGTCAAGGAGGCAAACAGGCAAGGCGGTACCACAAGATGCTGATGCAGGCAACGAACTATGTTTTGAGGAGATTGGCAAAGAATGTGCCAATGTTACAACTGATACAACTGAGCAGTGTATGAAATTTGACCTCAACAGCAACTATGCTGGCCAATGTGACACTGCTATTGATAGCAAGGATAGTAACAGCAGTGAGTGTGAAACTACATACAAAATTGCCTACATGAGTTGTGATGAGAGTGAATGCAAAGAATCTGCCAAGAAAGCCATTACAAAGAGGTGATTGAAGGCGAATTTCAGATAAGGAACGAGAACGAAGGATGCAATTTGCTGAAGAAAGCATCGGAGATTGCTTCCTTCACAAAACTGCACAGTGATATGGTGGGAGCAGCTGACCAGTCTCTGTCAGCTGTGGGAGCAAAAATCCCCAACTTTATCCATTTCAGAAGACCGGAAAGAAGAAGGTAAACCTTCATGCTTATTCACCAGCCATTCTGTGATTACATATATGCATGTGTAACTACAGCTAAAAGTGCGTTGGTGTTATAATTAAGAGAATACTATACCCGAATGTTGTGTTTTTTCATGCATATGATGATATGAAGGTGGTAGTGCAAGGGTAGTATCTTTTGTTGCTTTGAACAAGGTGAAGGACCACACATTGAACCACCGATTGGAACCTGGTGTTTGTATTGACTGATTGGAACTTCATTCCCTACATGTGTAGTCCTTGGTCAGATTCGCACCACAGTGTGTCAGGCTCATGCTCAGCTGTTGATGAGACAGAAACTGAAGCAGTACATTGGCCTTGTTGGACAGGCTGAACATGGTGAACAACCAACCAAAGTGGAAGACCTCCAGGGATTTGGGGACATGGTCTACTTTCAAGTGGAAGATATCTTGAAGAAGTTTCAGGGATTGAAAGATCTGGAAAAGAACATTTGGAAAGTTGTGTCTGAATTGGAAGCTTTTCCAAAGACAACAAAAGTAAGCTAAATTTTCACATTTTGAAAAAACTTGACATACATACAATGGCATAGGTTATGAATGTTCCAAACCCAATGCACCCTCTGGTGATTCCAATGCCAAGCCACAATCTGAGTTCTCTTTGTTACAGCAATTCAGCTGTCACAGGTGGAGATATTCAAATCAGCATTTTGTATCATCATACATTTGCCTCAAATTGAACCTTTGTAATGCATTTATTCAAGCCCAAGATGCATCAGTTCTAAAGAGTAACGCACAATCAGAACCAGACCATGCACTGAAATCTAAACAACATCAACTTCTTTGACATTTAAACAGCAAGCAATTCTGGTATTTCGAAGTTTTAATTTGAAAATAGAAATGTGTCCTTCTACAGAAAAAGAACTACAATGACGAGAAACAGAAAGTGTAATCACTTGAAACTGCATATGCCAATACTGGTCAATGTGCTAGCCATTCTACATGGAAAATTTAATCTTGTGCATAGTAGCACTGTGTTGTAAAGTCATCCATATCAAAGGTTTATTCCAGCAATTTATTCATAATGCAGGGTTCCAGCTAGTTCTTTCCATGTAGCTTTTGATTTGTATCAATCTGGATACCATATACTGCTTTGCATAAGGAGATACATGTACATTATGATGACCTGAAGTTGGATTCATAATGAATAACCTCTGCATATGTATGTAGTAATGATAAAATGAATGTATACACTGCACATGCAATGCAGCCACCTAAATTGAAACTTTTAATTAATGCATGTTCCTATGATCTACAAACAGCAGAAATGAAATTTATGCCACAAATGTTAACAAAAACTGTACTATCTTGCATGCATTTATTATTATGTTCTTTTTAATTTCATATTATAATGAGGATTCACAAATGCATCCTTGGATAATATCGCCATGCAATATAAAGCATAGGTATGCATGCAATCTGTGCCGTTGATCCAACTGGCTTATCACACCTTCCAAGTGTGATGGCTGCAGGGCCAGGTAGTGCAGACATGCTTTACGAGGTTTGAATACCCTGCAGTTTCAGTAATGCAATTGTAGTGCTAAACTTAATCTATTTAACTAAAATAAAAACAGTTAAAAAAAATCTAACAGCAGGTACGTGTGAACTAAAATACAGTGCAATTCAAAACTACAGTGTTAATCTGCAGGCTGATTTGGCGCTTCATTACTCAAGCTTTCAAGCATTCATCCCGGATGCCATTTCTTTTGAGTACACGTCAACATAGAAGTGGTACAGGTTGTCCCGCCACTCTCCTGGTGCCTTGGCAGCAAAATAATTCACCACATCGTGCGGGATCCAACCTCCGAAATCATTCTGAAGCAGAATGGTCACCCTGGTAGACTTTGGATCCTGAGGGTCTGGACGGATAATGGTGCTCGATAGAATGGTCGATGCTCTATTCAAGGGAAGGGTACCATGCATGCATCATATCATTTCCTTTTGGAATTAGATGCCATCGCGTACCGCACCACTCCATGTTTAGGTTCAACTTTCCCGGGAGCATTGTGGTAAACAATGTAAGTTGTGTTGGTGCTTTCATCCCTCTTCTCTGCCACGTACTGAACAAGGTCTCTGTTCTGTATTCCAGGTGGCATGTGGACCAACCTGCCAAAATAAACATCTATACTGACATCCATGAAGGACATACCCTTACCCAACACAGCAAAGGCTAAGATCCCCAAATCTCAAATCAAAGGCTAAAGAAGATTGATCCCCAAATTACAAAGCTTATAGTCATAAGACACTACCTGTACAGCATGTTTTATGGCTTCAGAATTGCAATTCATTATTCGATCTGCATTCCGACAGGGCGCCAGTAAATTTCACTCCGGCTTACCAGTACACAAGCCTATAGGTAGGATGTTCTTCAAGAATGTTGATTTCAGGGAAATGCTTTTCCCATCTCTTTCTCAGGCTGAGGTCGTGAACCAATTTGTAGGCTGCATGTAAAAACAGGGGCATAAGATAATATTCCGCGCTCAGTGTCGTCAGCGTCATTCAGCGAGGGCACAAGCTCATCGCAATGTACAAACGGACAAAAAAAATAGAGTCTAACGTTCATCCATTCTTTATTCATCCCCAGCAGAGTGAATAGTATTTATGATTGTAATAAATGGGACCGTTTCAGCGAAAAGGAACCTATAAAATTTCCAGTACGCGCAATAGAAATGTAACGCTTGCGTTGAAATGTATGGCTAATTAAAAATTCAGTGCCTTACAACTCCATAACAGATACTCCGATTCTCAGTGCAATGTGTAGAGGTATAGAAGTAATTTCAGACTTCTAGAATATCAAGGAAATCTGCGTTAGGTCGGAAACGATCCCAAATACTATTTTATTATTTTATAGGCATGCGCAATAAATAATTTTAAAATTAAAAAGTAAAATTTCTCTATCGAGAAAGTGATTTGTTCAGTTAGATGTAGGATTGGTGGTAGAAAAAGCAAAGAAACGAGGTACAGTACTGTTACAGTGGGGTTTGATTGGATTCTACAATAAACAGTCCTACTTTTTGCAAATAAAGAAGCCTATTTGCAAAATGTAGGACTGTTTATTGTAGAATTCAATCAAACCCCACTGTAACAGTACTGTACCTTGTTTCCTTGCTATTTCTACCACCAATCCTACATCTAACTGACTTTCTCGATCAGTAGAGAAGTTTTTTATTTACTTGTTCCCCTAATTTTTTTCTCCTCCCAGGAGTATTGATAGGGATTGGTTCAAAACAGGAGTGCTGAATATTTCGTTGTTCAAGCTTACTACAGATTGGGTTCGGTGACTTCGTTGTAATGTCGCACTCTTGGATTCTGAGTATCTTGTTGGCCCGCTTGGCCTCGGGACCTTCTTCGTACTGCTCGATACTTTGTCGTCTTCGGTTCTTTTAAACTAAGAGTTCACCTTGATACCGAGCCTTGCTGTTCACCTCTGCATGCGTGGTGACGTCATACGCGTGCGAAACGTGCAGCTAGGCAACCATTGGCACATGCTTTACTTTACGAGAGGATCGATTTCTCCAACTGGGAAAAACGTTATAGCATGACATTGCCAGTGGTTATTGTGTGTATAGAGACGGCCGTAAACGAATGATTGTTACCAACAGGGTCTACTGCAAAAGTTAAATAGGTATATATTACAGCCTTCATGTAGGGGGGGGGGGGGGGGGGGGGGGGAGATGCAGCGCATGATAAGGTCTTCGAACCTGACACTACACACTCAGCGCACATACACGGCTATCGACACATCACTATGTACGTACATTCAGCGTTTTGCTACCAACGCATCCTTAAGTATACGCAGCGTACAACCATATATGCACCCACACACAATACAAAGCGCTACCAGCTACATACATTCGTATTGCTCAATTAGAAACATTATATACAAATGATCATCTCTGGCTCGAAAGAGTTGCGTCAATCACACGCCATGCATGCGGTACATACAGTACGAACGTATTCTGATACAATGCATGAAAAATGATAAACATGTTACAATTCCGCGTATAATCAGTTAAAGGCACGTTTGGAAGTAAAATGCTACAATTTGATGTTTATTTGGTCTTCGTATGATGTTCCTATCGCGAGTTACACGCGATGAAGTGAAGGAGACACAGGGAAAAAAAGCGTCGAATCATTTAGAAATCATTGCGTGATTGAACAGAAAATCACACGAAAATCAATAGAAGCGTGTGATTTTGTGTGATTTTCTGTTCAATCACGCAATGATTTCTAAATGATTCGACGCTTTTTTTCCCTGTGAGAACCTATTAAATGGCGAATTTGAGTTGTCACTCCACTAAAACGGCACTGTGCATGCAACGAAGTATACGTTGTATGTACATTATCTATCGTGTCTATAGTGCGAGCTGGCGAGTAAAAGCAACGCTTCGTTATCGTTTTACAACGCTCGAACGAAAACCACGCCCACGAAGCCAATCCTATATAGAGGAGTTGCATGTGACGTCGCGCGCGTCTTACATCACTAAGTATGTTACTATAAATATGCGCTGCGTGGGTACGAGATAAACAATAACCGGACGGGAACAATAGAAGGCGGCAGCATTCGCTCACGTGGTACATATTTATAGCGTGCCGTATACATAAATAGCAGCATACATATGATGTAACTAAACAATGCAAGGCGCGCGTGACGTCAATGCAAACCCACAGGCGCTTACTGTCATCTGGTGTGATGCCAGGCAAGTGTAAATAGCCCTGGAAAATAGAAGGTGCCAAATAACTCTACAGGTATTCCACGCATTTGCAAGGCTGCACAAGGGCTGTACCTTAACAAGATGGGTCGACTCGTGCTCGCATCGCTTCTTCCACACCTCACAAAACTCGGATTGACTGCACAACGACCATCCCTCGTCCTTGCTTTTAGAGCTTTCCAACTTCAAGATAACTTCTAAATCTGAAAGTAAACATTGCACGAAGCGCTAAGCATCAGTTGACTGACTATGTATGTACAAGTGAAAACTGAACCACTCAACAACTTGGGCTGTCTCTCATTAGATTTTCTATTTTTTAACTGCAACTCACCTTTATCGCTGAAGACAAAATCTGCCATTTCAGTGCTTGGGACCGGCTTGTGAGGTGAGGTCGATGTATAGGCCTATAAGAATGTCCGACATACAGGATGTCCGGTGTCAATTCAATATTTAATTTCTTGACTTAAACCATAGATTAAAAAGAATTCTTTAATCTATGCTTAAACATAAGCATACATCAAACAGGACACAAAATAAGGTATCCCCTTTTAAGAAAACTAAAATAAGATCAGATTTATCGATAAGCATTCGTAAGATAGCGATGTCCACCGAAACAAGACTTTGTATATAGAGATAGCGAAACACAATGGCCGAGTCTGTAAAAGAGACGAAGACGAACTCCGCGCCTGTGTAATGGCATTCACGCACGGTGTAAGAATTGCTCTTGTCTGGATTGCGTTGTGGTCGTAACTGCCGTCAGAGTCTATATATTATCTCTGCTGCCGTGCCGCGAGATTTGAAAATTGCTCGAACGTGGACAACGGTGTGCAATTGTCACTATCAACACCCGAAAAACATTGTGAAGCCTATGGAACGCCACCGCAGTTGAAAAAATTATCACCGCTCCCCAGTTCTGTTATTGCCGTCGTATGTTGAAGTGCAGAATCCATGGGGGGTTTTGGGGGGGGGTTTTGTTTGTGGGGCAGTATTAATGGAGAAATTTTTCCTCAATCAGTAATTGTTCATGGGAGACACAACCTATTCAAGGTCCCGTCAGGCAAGTGAAAAGAAATATTTTTGTTGATGAAATGTGTCGACTCGTTCGTGCCTATGCTGATAGCAGTGCCGTGGAGTCCATTGCTCGTTATTAATGCCTGCTTTGCTTCTTCAAAATTCAAACCACATGAGATACAACAGTTGATGCTTGAGAGACGCCTAAAGCGGCCTTCTCCATAAAGCCAGAAGCACGTACTATTCAATTGAGATTACCCCCTGCATCTAACTAGCCACATGCACAAAGAGCAGTGAGAAACTGGCAAGGTCATTCTCTCAGCTCATGATTTAGGAGAGTTAAATCAGACCTTCGACTACTTAGTGATCACTTGATGCATCTATACCTGGAGGAAGTTACAAGCAAACTATACATGGTGTCCTCTTGGAGAAACATCCTGTTCCTTTTGCCGTTACTCATTCTACAATCCTTACACCAAACCCTGACTCATGTGTCCCTTGTCAAGTCTTATTTGATGCTATTGATGGTCCCTTCATACATTCTGTTGTACTCAAGATGGATAGTAGTGCTGGGGCCCTTTGGATTAGATGCTGCAGGTTGGAAACATTTATGCACTTCCTGTCACGCTCACTCAAATAATCTGTGTGATTCCATTGCGATCCTCATGTGATGTTTTGCAACTGAATATGTTGATCCGAAAGGCATTGGAGCATTTCTTGCCTGTCAGCTCATTGCCCTTGACAAGTGCTCTGGTATTGTCAAGACCAGGATATGCATGGTTAGACTGAAAGCCAAGAAGCAGCAATGTTTGAAGAAACAGGCACCTATTTGTAGAAGCATCAAACAACAACTGAAACTGCTTATTTTGTTATGATAATTTTAGTCATGAACTACACTGCCTAAGACTAAGGTGCTTAGTCTTGATTATATGGGTTCAGAGCCACCACGTGCCTCTGCTCAAGATAGCAGTGCCCTGCATTTGAGGACCAGGTTAAACCTACTGTACAGCATGAAGGTGGCCTGAGATTTGGTGTTATTAAGCCTGGCAGCTAGGCATGAGGCAAGGCGACAGAGCTGTACTCTGGCTTCAGCTCCCCAGCATCCATAGGTCTCAACAGCCAATGGTATGCATGCCAACCTAGCTCCGAGCATTTGGCATCATTGGAAGCATGTTTTCTCTGTTCTGAATCTGAGCTGATGATCCAGCTGTCACACATGCTTCATTGAGAGTGATCGGATTTAGCAGTGATGTGACAGCGAGATCAAAAGCCATTATTAGGATGAGAAAATCAAGGTACAGAATGCACGATACATTTTAAAAAGAAACATTCGTGCACACCTACTGACACAATTTACAATGGCTGCCTTGCAATCATTGCTCTGGCATGCTGCCTATGCACCCAATGAACACATGATTTTGCCTGGTTAGTGTGACCTGATATTCAGTCTGCAAGCGTGGCAAAAACTAGTTTTCTTTCTAATCCTCATCCACTAAATGTTTCTACTACTGCCATGGGAATGAACAGAATGTTCTGAAGTATTATTATTATTATTATACGCCTGACTATAGCTCTCCACATAGCAAACATCTATTGCATTCTATTGACTTGTTCAATTGATCTGTATCTACTATTGATGCACTCACTTTACCACAGTTACAACTTCTAAGCAAACTCAGATGTTATCTTGCAAATTGGACAAATGCAATTTACCTAGTTATTTGCTAATGCTTCACTGCTGGATAGGGCTCGCTTGCTTTCAATCTCCTCGCCTCACTCATCAGCTTGGCTATCTGTCACACCTTCCCTAAGGCTTAACCTTCATCCCGATTTATCTGAGTTTCAAGCTGCCATTAGGTGGTGGGTTAGGGCTTCATGTGAGTGAAGGTCACCTCTGTCCCACAATGCATGTCCCATTCTTTGGATCATTTTGGTCACCATGCTTTGTCATGAAAAAATTAAATGGCCCTGACATGGTTTCTTGCCACAACAGAATCTGACACACCCTTTCTGGAATTCTGTCAGTGTGCATGCTTGGGTGCACAGCTCGAAGCTGGAAGCAAGTTGGGTCATGAGGCATGGCAAATGCATCCTACCGATATCCTCATTCGTACTGGGAGTTGGGCAAGCCAGCAGCAACTGATCTTTACATTACACCCCCGCTTAATTACAAAACCCTTCAAGTTGTATGTGTGATACCAGGTTCAGCAGCAATGCAGGCAGAAAAGAGAAAGCACCACAGTAGATGCAAAATGTCGAGAGTTAGGCTGAGTTTGCATTCCTCTGGTGATAGAATCTTATGAATGTTGGGGACCAGAAGCTCAACACAGTCTCTCTAGGCTTGCTGGAAGACAGGCCACTAGACTGAGGCAGCCCAAGTCAATCACAATAAACCAGATCTATGGTAGGTGGAATTTGACTCTGATCAGAGCCAACTCCAGGGCCATTCTGTCTAGAGTATAGAGTATGTGTTTAACTTTGCTGTGTATGTTTATATCACGTATGTATGTAAAAGACAACTGAGGTTTAATTCCCCCCCCCCCCCCCCCCCCCCACCCCGCAAAAAAAAACAGAACAACGATCAGGATTGAATTAATGGTAGAAAATATTCTTTGAAAGAGCTTCAGACTTCAGCATCAGCTAAATCATGTACTCCATATTGACTCTTTGTAAGACCGTACGAGACACTGTGTGATTGCAGCAGCTTGATCTTAAGCTCTACAGCATAAAGGAAGGCATTGATATTCACGTGCATTCAAATGAAATTAAAGGTGTCACTCACATTACCATCACCTTTACATACTACCAAGTAGAGAACCCCCAGCAAGGGGTAAGTGAAATCTTCACCAATTGCAATCCCACACAAATAAATGGCTGCATTTACCAGTGGGGCAAATTGGCCATCTTGAGAAAAGTACATGAAACTTCTATTTCTTTGTGCATCACTAAAGAGCAAAATGCTCTATTCATTGCATGTTCAGCTTGCACTGTAAAAAGACACTTGAGCACACTGCTGTTACATAACACATAATAATGATATTGCATGAACTGACTATTATTTTGAGATCTTTTTCTTGAATAAATTCACAATATTAGTTTGAATGTATTCAAGGCAAAACATAATTACTAATGTGCTTTAAAGCAGCATTGTGCTGAAGTAACTTTCTACTGACAGTGCAAATTGAACTAGAAATTCATAGAATTTAATTATGAAAAATTTACCATCACACATTTTCCAGGTTCTTTTAATTTCTAAACAGAAGGCACATATTAACCTCATGGAAAAGGAAGTGCAGTCAACATATGGCAAACCAGTGGCCAGTGTTATGCATCAATGGTACTATATTACGGAACGGAAGCACAAATTCGTTTAAGAATAATAACAATCATCAATTTTATCTGGTCACATTGTGGCATCAATGTTTGCTACAAGCTGTTAAGTTTAACAAACCAAAGTACTGTTTGGTTCAAACTTTCACACTACTATTAAATATGCTGAAGTCATTTGATGATAGATTTACTGAGGCAATGTACAACTTATATAGTTTATGGATTAATTTTGACAACCTCACTGCCAGTATGTAAGTTAAGGAGCAAGCAGCTAAGAGAGTGATGGGATTACTGCTCTGGTGCAGCACTCAGTAATGAGACTGGTTTACAATTGGGTTGACTTAAAGCCTTTACTGTAGGCCGCATATCAAATCACTATACATCTTATCAACAGTAAAATCAGACCTATACACATCAGCAGAACTGCAAAGCATATGTTATAGGCCCTCTCCTTCATATAGGCCCTCTCCCTCATATAGGCCCTCTCCCTCATATAGGCCCTCACCCTCATATAGGCCCTCTCCCTCATATAGGCCCTCTCCCTCATAACCCATCACTTTGTACAGACCTGAACTGTGCCAAACAGGCAACTGAATATGTGTGATATCAGAGATGCAACACAGCTAGTGCCAATGCATTTGGTTCTGATTAAATCTACATGTATACCTGCATTAACTCTACGCATGGCCAGTGCAAAATAAAATTAAGTAAAAAAATTCAAAATAGAGACAGACATTTCATGATTGATGAACTCCCTGCGGACCTGGTCTGTAAAATAGTATCTGGTATCTGGAGCTGAACTGATCAAAGGACAAAAGTTTGCTTGAATTTTACAAGATGAATACTGAGGGAAGTTAGAATACCTTCCTGAATGTATAGCTAAAATGTAAATAAAATAAAACAGCACCCTACACTGACTTGGAGAATGTCATCAGTGTCTGGAAGGCTTTTTTGATGGAAAAGTTTTAACTGCTTGCTTTTAAAAGGTTCCAATGACGATTTCAATAGCTCAAAGGTCTTTTTCAGCTTTGAGAAGGTTTGAAACGTATCTGAGTTCCAGAAAGAAGTAATGCTATATCCACTAACAACAGGAAGATTTGAAAGAAATTGTTAATTGGTTACGCCCGTACTTTAGAAAACGTTTTGTTGATGGAGCATACTATTATAGTATTATTGCATTAGCTTCGTGCTGAGCCCTAGTATCAGGGCGGTACGACCCTGCATCCCGATCTTGGCAAACATCATCTCAATTGTATAGCTTCATTCCAACTATTCGCTCCAATACCTATTTGCACTGGCCTTAAAATGCTGGAGCTTGTTTACGGTAGCCCATTGTTTTAGATTTTCGTGCTATTTTAATTATACATGAACGTTGACCTTTTTTGGAGTGTTCAAAAACATGTTTGACTGGTTTGACCGGTTTACCTAGCGACACCCACTCACTATTCGAACTCGAGTGTTTCGGGGGATGGCGGACAAAGGTAACAAAAGCGCTAGTGCTCGCTCGACAAAGGGATAAATTTTCATTACTTATCTCCATCAGACTCTCCAAGAAAGGGACGATTAGACTTCGACAGCGGAGGCAAGTCTTATATCATTATTATTATTATTATTGTGGCTCAAAATCACACGGAGCTCAAAATCGCTCTATAGCCCAAACCGCAGCGGCATGTAGCCATCATGCATCTTGGTACGCCCATATTGTTCACTTACCCACATAGATGGCCGTCTATCGCCTCCCTTCCGCTTACTACATTGTACCCGTCAACCATGTATACTTTTATATCATCATCCAAGCATTTACCATCGTGCTGCCAAATACGGTCTCCTTATCGTTATATTGTTTGTATAATATCTATTCCATACGCAAGGGGTAGACGGGTCCTGCCGGGCCGGGAGGGTGTGTATCTTAGGTTCAAAGTTCATCTTCATCCGATTTTATTGTTCTTCTTCAGGACGGAATGCCTCCACAGATCATTTCGGCTCGGCAGCAATCGAGGGGTTCAATAAATATAGGGCCCTAGCCGCGTCGGTCTGGATCAAATTCATAGCAGTCATTCACGCGAGGGAGTTCCTGGCTGAAATGTTTGCGACTTTCCTGCTCGTGGTACGTGCACGGCCCTGCTCATGCACCAGTTAGATATTGTTAACTTTGTTGAAGAAGGAAAGGGGAGAGGTGGAGTGAAGGTGCGATTGGATGGCCCAATCAGTTGGTTCTACAAATCCTGGCAGTTACTTAAATAAAAGGAATCATGCAAAAATAATTCTTGATGAGAAGTCTATTACAATTCACCATTTTAGGGGTAATGTGTGGTCGTGCTGCACACATTTCATCCTTTTGTACTTGAGTTTACCACTCTAAATTATACATCTGGAGGGTTTTATTTGTTGTACACACGCACTTTGAATTGGCAGTTTTTCAAGTATTATTGCATGTTGCCATTCAGGTAGACCATACATTTGTACACATACTCCTCTTGCCATTTTTGATCTCTGTTACAGACCATAGGCAATGGAGCAGTGGCCCAGGTCATCCTTGGAGCTACTGCCTCCTCCTTTGACTTTGGCAGCCAGCTGTCCATCAACCTCGGCTATGGTCTGGGAGGCATGATTGGTGCATTCATGGCTGGTGGTGTGACTGGAGCCCACATGAACCCTGCCGTGACCCTAGCCATGGCCCTCAGGGGGAAGCTAAACTGGCTAAAGGTAAGTAGGTGTGTAAGAATTCTTTACCCCTCCCATCCCTCCCTTCCCTCATCTCCCTCCCTCCTCCCTCCTCCCCTTCCCTCATCTCCCTCCCTCCTCCCCCTCCCTCCTCCCTCCTCCTCCCTCCTCCCTCCTCCCTCCCTCCTCCCTCCTCCCCCTCCCTCCTCCTCCTCCCCCTCCCCTCCTCCCTCCTCCTCCCTCCTCCCTCCTCCCCCCCTCCCTCCTCCCTCCTCCCCCTCCCTCCTCCCTCCTCCCCCTCCCTCCTCCCCCTCCCTCCTCCCTCCTCCCCCTCCCTCCTCCCTCCTCCCCCTCCCTCCTCCCTCCTCCCCCTCCCTCCTCCCTCCTCCCCTCCCTCCTCCCCCTCCCTCCTCCCCCTCCCTCCTCCTCCCTCCTCTTCCCCCTCCCTCCTCTTCCCCCTCCCCCTCCCTCCTCCTCCCTCCTCTTCCCCCTCCCCCTCCCTCCTCTTCCCCCCTCCCCTCCCTCCTCCTCCCCCTCCCTCCTCCTCCCCCTCCCCCTCCCTCCTCCTCCCCCTCCAGCCTCCTCCCCTCCCCTCCCCTCCCTCCCCCCTCCCCCTCCCCCTCCCTCCCTCCCCCTCCCTCCTCCCCTCCCTCCTCCTCCCCTCCCTCTTCCCCCTCCCTCCGCCCACTCCCCTCCTCCCACTCCCTCCACCCCTCCCCTCCCTCCTCCCCTCCCTCCTCTTCCTCCTTCCTCCCTCCTCCCTCCCTCCTCTTCCTCCCCTCCCTCCCTCCTCTCCCTCCCTCTTCCACTCCCTCCCTCGTGTGCTAGGTATGGATGCATGCAATTACTCTATCTCACTGGGTTATTAACTGAATGAACCTACATGTATGCGATTATCATGGAATACAAATACATGGCTGAGTCTCAAATGAGACATGATATTCTAACTCTACCTCTTGTAACTCTAATTTGTCCTGGATACTATTGCTGCACTGATGATTCTGTTTAACGCTTTCATTTTTAGTTTCATAGACCTTTACTGGTTTCCCTGCTAGTCTGCATCAATGGCTTAAAAGTATACATGTACATTTAACTTGTCCGGCAGTACTACTTGTGCACAGTTTGTAGTTTGTAGTTTGAAATGCGTGTGTGTGTATGTGTGTGTATGTGTTTGTGTGTGTTGTGTGTGCATGCGTACTATGGGTGTGTGTGCATGTGTGTGCATATGTCTGTGTGGGTGTGCATATGTCTGTGTGGGTGTGCATATGTCTGTGTGGGTGTGCATATGTCTGTATGGGTGTGCATATGTGGGTGTGTTGTGTGCATGTGTGCGTGTGTGCATGCGTGTGTGTGTGTGTGTGTGCGTGTATCGGTGCATGTGTGTGCATGTGTGTCTCTGTGTGTATGTGTGTATGTGTTGTGTGTGCATGTGGGTGCACGTGTGTATGTGTGTGTGTGGGTGTAGTGTGGTGTGGTATGTGGGCAGGTGGGTGTGTTACCAAATGTTCTGTGCTTCTTTATCTGTGTTCTGCATACCAGGTCATTCCATACTGGGCTGCTCAGTTACTTGGAGCCTTTCTGTCCTCAGTGATGATATTTGGAGTGTACCAAGGTGATCTACGTGCACCCAGAGGGGTAGGGGGGGGGGGGGGGGGGGGGGGGGGGGAAGAAGTTGGAAGTGGGGAGAGGTGGGGGAAGGTTGGGGGGGGGAGAGGGGAGGAACATGGGCCTCGTAGCATAGAGGCTTTAAACCACTCTATTCAATCCACTCCTCCCTTGCATCGCTTTTTCACCCACACCCCCTCACATTAAATGGTTTGCACCAATATTGTACTGATTTGAGCTGTATTCTGACCTCTCAATAGATGCACTGTACGCTGTCGATTGTCACGGATCTGCCCAGTTGTCTGTGAACTGTACAGGAGGAATATTTGCTTCATACCCTCAGCCTTACCTGTCACTCGGCACTGGATTCATGGACCAGGTGGGCACTTGGAGAGCCATGCCGCATGGGTTACTAGCTTTTGGCGGTGGTGGGTACTTGTATACTTTGTATTGATACATGTAGACATTCGCGGAAGTGTCCATGCACCTATGGTTAGTGAAAATTATGTTAACACGTATTATGGAGCGTGGCCCATGCATGTGTACTCCTCCCCCCCACACACTCTCATTTAATGCACGCCTACGGGAAAATCATAATGGATTTCACTACTGGAAATTGGAACCTTTCTTTTTTCAATGCTTGTTTATTTTTTGCCAAGTACCACACTGATTGGAATGCTACCTTGTAAACTAAGTACAATCATTCCTCTACCATTCAAAGTTTAAATCTTTCAGATAGCAAGGCGTTTATAGCAGTTCCAATGTACCATGTCTCTCATGGTTATTGCTTGTGACCATGGGCGTGGCACATTGTGGCTTCCATGGTCTTTGAAAGATTTACAATTTGAAGTATGATAGAGGTTCATTGTACTTTGATTTAAAAGCTAGCATTTGGATCAGTGTAACAAGCATTGAAAAAAAGGTTCCAATTTCAAGGGGTAATATTCTTTCCTTGGGGTACCCCATTCGTGCCTGGCTTCCATTTAATCCCTCTTCCCCCTTCTGAATTAGTTCTTTGGCACATTCCTCCTCCTCCTTGGCATCTTTGGGATCACAGATGTGAACAACAATGAGGCCAAGCAGGGCATGAAGCCAGTCCTTGTTGGCATGCTTATCACCGCCATTGGGCTGTCCTACGGGCTCAACTGCGGCTATGCCATCAACCCAGCCAGGGACTTTGCACCTCGTCTGTTCACTGCCATATCCGGATGGGGATGGGATGTCTTTGTGTGAGTTCAGGGTCAACTTTTTTTTTTGGCGGGGGGGCTATACAAAGTGTTGCATTAGGTATGGTCCTACATTTTGCACATAGACTTTGAGACAAGGAATATCTGTATTATGATGGTTTCATTGTGTAGCATACTATCAAATCGCCTGTACTAGGTCTGTACCTTGTATCCTATCCTACATCTAAGTCACTTCCTTAATAGAAATATTTTCAATTTAATTGTGCACTGCGTGTTAATGCACACAGTTGTTTTACTGCTTTGATTTGTTGTGGGAGTCAGAAAACCCCTCAGTGCATTTTTGCAGCATAAGCATAAGGTCTTCTATGTACTAGTCGCACGTATATTAAGTAACTGCATACATAATCAAATAAATATCTTACTGATACCTCTATACACACTAATGCTCTGTATTCAAAACGTTTGTTATTTATGCTTATCTATCTACAGCTGTGAAGAGTGCGCCCACATCAGGCAATGGTGGTGGGTACCCGTCGTTGCACCGCTGGTGGGGGCAGCAACCGCTACCCTCGTCTACTGGCTGCTCATCGAGGTTCTGCATCCGAAGGACAAGACAAAGAAGAACGAAGAAGAGGGCTACACACCCGTACCCACAGCATAATGACCACCATTTGGCTGCATGGTCCTCCCTCATCACAAGCTACGTGCGTACCGCTCATAGTGTGCCCATTTATATTTTCTGTTTGGAACAGTAGGCAGTGTAAGATTTAGCTAAAGCTAAGTGCTTCAGTTGCGACTTTCACTATCATAGGAAACTTTTTTTTTTTTTTTTTACCATATGTGCTTTGTTTGGATGTTTGCGTGACAGAATTACATTTATTTGACAAGAGAAGAGGCAGCTTTAGATGTGGTCTTACGAAACGTCTTTGTACGTCTTGATTGTGTAAGCAATTCCGTTGCAAATTGTAGATTACTGGAATGCACGAGAGTTTTATTTCAATGCTGAAATATTTCAAACAAAAGTGTACCACACTCCCGTGGGAAGGATAACGTGTTTCGAGTTTCCCACTTACTAAAATTCAAGGAGGCCTTCCGGTACAGAACGTTGCTATGAGCGAAGGTAGGAAACCTGTTCATTTGGACGTACCTAATTTACCGTCGTACAGGCGAACGAAAAGGACGACTGGATTTCGATCAGCCAGGTAGGGCTATCCATTCGAGCTAGGGGGTTGGAAACGGTGTGTGTGTGTGTGGGGGGGGGGGGGGGCGGAAGAGAGTATTGACTGTGCCCTACTATTTTGATGCGTGGCACGCGTTTGAAGGATATGAACAGCCGATAGAACCATCAGAGATAATTATCTCTGGAACCATTCAATGTCATTTTAGGCTATTGAAGGTGAATAATATTATTCAACTGCAGTGGTCTATTCAGAAGAGGAATAAGCTGTGTGTTTTAGCCATTCCTGGTCGTCCCCACAACCACACGCACAATTCATGCATGCATATTAACACACAAACTGCACATAGACAATTGCATGTTCAAGGCTCTCAAGTTTGCTATGGGTATGTCGTGGCTGTAGAACTATGCCACTAGATGTGAATACTGCAACCCGTTTGTTTCAAAGGAAAGTTTGTGCCTGTTCGAAATGCATGGCTTCAAATGTGACTCCTTTTCGTGTCCATAGTGCAGGGAATGGAGCCATTGTGCCCACACAAAGAAGAGCATTATCAAAATGCAGCTGTAACACTTACAGAACTGTATGTGTATCATGTGTGCACATCGCAACAGTGAATTATATTTTATGCCTATTAAAATAGGCACTAGTTTAAGCATTCTGTATCTACTTACAGATGTATTTAATCTTTAGACTGTCTCTGTCTTTCCTGCTCTCCCCCTCTCTCTTTAGGAAATAACCTCCAAAATGGCAGAAAATCAAATACTCTGAATGGTGTGCTCTCACGTGCAAATGGAGTGTTTGAATTTGTTCAGCGTCTCTGGATCAGTTGCGTCCGTACTGTGCATGGACGAGAGTTCCTTGCTGAAATGTTTGCAACTTTCATGCTTGTGGTACGTCTTTTCGCGCGCAGCGTTTTTTAATTGTGAGTACTTCAATCGGGTACACATTGATTTGAGTGTTGTCTGGGGAAAGCTTCAGTATGAGGGGTGGGACATGTAAGTACTCTTTTGTGCTTCGTTTCATGGATGGGAAGGAGGGGTAAGTGATATTCTTTTGCAAAATCGCTCAAAGCGAATGTGAAAATTAATTAGCATGTTGATGGAGTGATCTTCTCATGCCCTCTCATAGCCAGCCAATCACATGTATCTCTCTGCATGCTTAGTTGACGTGTGGTAGACTAGGACAGTATCATTTTTTTTTTGCACTGGGGTACATTGCTATCTCCTTAGACCATGGGCAATGGAGCAGTGGCCCAGGTCATCCTTGGAGCTACTGCTTCTACGTTCGACTTTGGTAGCCAGCTGTCCATCAACCTTGGCTATGGTCTGGGAGGCATGATTGGTGCCTTTATTGCTGGTGGTGTGACTGGAGCCCACATGAACCCTGCCGTGACCCTAGCCATGGCCCTCAGGGGGAAGCTAAACTGGCTAAAGGTAAGTAGGTGTGTAAGAATTCTTCAACCCTCCCATCCCTCCCTTCCTGTCCTCCCTCCTCCCTCCATCTCACATCCTCCCTCCCACCTCCATATCACCTCCTCCATCCCCTCCCTTCCTCTCCCCTCCTCTCCCCTCCCCTCCCCTCCTCCCTCTTTCCTCCCTCCCACCTCCCACTCCTTCCTTAAACTAAGAATGCTCTGAGGGGACAAAGGTAAGTGTGTGTGGACATGTTCCCTCATGTATTGTGTTTTAAAGCAAAAAGTAAAAACCCTGCTCTGCCCTAAATGTTGCATCATCTGTTGTTGCTATGGCTACTCGACAGGTAATCCCCTACTGGTTTGCCCAGTTGCTGGGGGCGTTCCTCTCAGCAGCCATGATCTATTGGGTCTACTACGGTGAGTGTGCAATTGGAGCTGTATGTTTTGTGCAGGTGTGTGTCTTGTTGAGAGAGTCTTACTGTATCGTTTTTGTGTGCTCACACAGATGCACTGATGGCTGTTAACTGCCATGGTTACGGTCAGAAGTCAGTGAACTGCACCGCTGGTATCTGGGCCTCCTATCCACAGCCTTATCTGAGCCTGGGGACTGGATTTATGGATCAGGTAAGCATTTGTGTCAACCAGTGCATACACGTTCGCACATACAGCACACAAGCATTTGCTTATTTCACTTTGGGATCGCAATAACCAGTCAGTCTTTGCTAGTTCTATGGAAATACTTATTGAATGTTGTTAAGTTGTGCACCTTCTTCAATAGTGCATACACACACACACACACACACACACACACACACACACACACACACACACACATGATCTCACCTTATGGCATGATGGCTACAGAGTAACCACATGTAACAGTAAACTTTTATGTGGGCATGTTGGTCCTGAATTCCATTACCACTTGACCACCTGACTGGCCAAAAGCTATGAATGGCAGTGTTGTTATTTATAATTTCCAGGGGGTGGTGAATAGCCCATTGTGATTCCTCTTGTGTTTGGAGGAGTCCCTCCTTTTCTACACATGTGAACAAACAAACACACACACACACACACACACACACACACACACACACACGCGTGCACACACACAACACACACACACACACTCATATGTGCAGAGCATTTGTTTCGAAATGCTTTCAACTTGAATTTTAATGCCATCACCTGCAGAATTTTATCAATACCAGCTGCATAAATAGAGCAACAAGTTTACATTAAGCGGACTGATGCTAAACATGAGTGAGGACAGGTGTTGTCGATGTGATGTATCAGCCTGTATTGTGCTAAGGGTTGTAACTCAAACCCTGTCTGCTCTTCACATCCATAGGGGAATGAATTGCCTTTATAACTTTGTCTGAGAAAACACATGTTTACAACTATAGGATACTGTAAGAAGCCATACACTTCTAACCTGCCCTAGCAGTCACCTCCCCATTATGGTCCGTTCTGAATGGTCCCAATTTATGGCTACTTTTTTTTTATTACTCAACCACATCTGTATAGCAGCCACCGATGTATTATGACCAATACAATTTTGACCCTTTTGACTATAAAAGTATTTTAGTAAAAAAAAAGATATTGCCCCAAACAACTTTACCCCACCTGCACGTAGCCATTTTGAACATTCTTGCAAAGGGTTTCCCTACAGTTGGCTTGTAAATGACCACCCTTTCAGAATGTGGCTTCACCCAGGGAAAAGCATCCACCACAACTCTATATACATTGACCATCAAAGTGGAAAGCCTAGGACTGCTTGGAAACATAAGAGCATCATAGGAGCAGGCTAAGTCCTGCAGCTATTTTCAGTTACATTGAGGAACATATTCTATCGTACATGTTGGTGCAGCTGGAGTGTGTGGTTGAGCTTTATTCAGTCAACAATATGTCTGTTATTGTAAGCAATGAGCTGGAGTTTAGGATAGGTAATTGGGATGGGCCCAAAGGCCTATACGGTTTAGGTGTCATTGAAGGTGACTCAGCAAAGCCAAATCTGATGTCAAACAGTTTTTCAATGAAACGCACACATTGGGGGGTGCCTTCGGAGCCTTACAAAACTACCCTACTGGTATATAGTTTGTGTTTCCTAGGTCTGTATCCTGTCTCGTGTGTGCAGCGCTATCTGGCAATGTACAAAATGGCCCTCGTAGTACTTGTTTACATGTGTGGGGTTGTAGATGCATTATTTAAGGTGCCAGTGTTATCATCACTGTGAACTGTTGTGGAACAAGATACATTCCAAACCACTTAGATCACATGCCTCAAGTATGTATTCATCTCTTAGGCTTTGCACCTCCTCCCTCACTTCTCCTCCCCCCAATTTAATGCCTCCCTTCCATTTGGTGCCCCCCATCTCTTTTCCATTAGTTCTTTGGCACATTCCTCCTCCTCCTTGGCATCTTTGGGATCACAGATGTGAACAACAATGAGGCCAAGCAGGGCATGAAGCCAGTCCTTGTTGGCCTGCTCATCACCGCCATTGGGCTGTCCTACGGGCTCAACTGCGGCTATGCCATCAACCCAGCCAGGGACTTTGCACCTCGTCTGTTCACTGCCATAGCCGGATGGGGATGGGACGTCTTTGTGTGAGTCGATAAATACAGCGAAATAAGTATAGTCTGTCCCTGCGCAAAATTGTGTCATGTTTTCTTGGTTGTCTTCCCCTACAGCTGTGAAGAGTGCGCCCACATCAGGCAATGGTGGTGGGTACCCGTCGTTGCACCGCTGGTGGGGGCGGCAACCGCTTCTCTTGTCTACTGGCTGTTCATCGAGGTGTTGCATCCGAAGAGCACGACAAAGAAGAACGAAGAACAGGGTTACACGCCTGTTCAGACAGATTAGGCTTTGTGTTTGAGTGTGCATAGGCAGATTTGATAGGCGCGCATATATTCGAAGTGTATAACAAAATGGCTGATTTTAGAAGATATGACTCGTGCCCAGAAAGTTTAGATGTGGGCGGGAAAAATCTCGACAAACCGGATTGGATAACTAGTTTGTTTAGTAGCAAAAAGAGTGGGTTCTTGACCCTGAATCCCGCGATCGGATGGCTGACGGTAAGGTTGATTTTAAGTATCACGGTGCAAAGTCTTTATAACTTACGTATTTAATCTTAGCTGATAAAGGAGTAGTGCAAACAACAGAACCCGGTAAGTCTTGGTATTAATAACTCTGCGACCGCCTGAAACGTGAGCGCGTTTGCAAAGAGTGATGGCTTGGCTATCGTTGTGGCGGTGTGGCGTGATCGGAAGGTGGCGAGATGGGTGGAGAATGTAACTGTAAAGGGCACCTTATAATCACTAGTGTACGATACAACCCAACTCCCGCTTTCACCCGTCACCAACGGCTATGACACAAAAGCAGGGTGTGTATTGACATTTGCTGCGTGTCTTGCTGTATGTGTGCGTGCGTGCGTGCGCGTGTGTGTGTGTGTGTGTGTGCGTGTATGTGTGTGTGTGTGTGTGCGTGTATGTGTGTGTGTGTGTGTGTGCGCGCGTGCCGTGTGTGCGCATGGCTACTATATTGATCCCGTTGAACTGTACAACCGGTGTGTGGACTATGATAGCCTCTAGCTTTATTGTGTGCCTTGCAATCTATAGTGCTTCCGGGGTGTACTGCTGTTTAAATGGGGACGGAGAGGGAGGGACCAAGTCAAAAGGCAGTTATTTTATTCCATTTCTCCTTTAACCCTCAGACGACCGGGTTACATTTGACAGCCATGCTGTTACCATCAATGTATCTAGCAGTAAGACCAGCCATTCTGGCCTTGAAAAGAATTCATTTGGCCGACTCCAAGATGAGGTATCCAAGAAAGTGGGGGGAGCAGTGGAGATGGTAGCGA
The DNA here is from genome assembly GCA_013339895.1 of Ephydatia muelleri. Lineage (NCBI taxonomy): Eukaryota > Metazoa > Porifera > Demospongiae > Spongillida > Spongillidae > Ephydatia > Ephydatia muelleri. The sequence continues at coordinate 4,717,702 of JABACO010000014.1, forward strand.
CCCCCTGGGTCCGATTCGTTAACCTCATCTATGGCCGAGAGTTCCTTGCCGAGTTCCTTGCAACATTCATGCTTGTGGTATGTGTCACAACACACACACACACACACACACACAAAGGATGTGTAGGTGCAGACAGAGGGTCTGCCATGACCATTTCAGGGGCTTGTACTCTTTATGAAGCAGCCTTTGTCTTGGTTGGGTGTTCTTTGTTTCACCTTTGTGTGTTGAACGGGACACCTTTACATTCACAGATTGATAGGGTGTAGCTATTACAAAGCTTGCGATCTTCTTTGCATGTGTGCAGCAGTGTTTTATGAAATTATGGTTTGGGTCCAGTTGTGTATTAGATTGTATTTTAGGCAGCACACTGTTGTGTGTAGGTGTTGAGGGTCAGGATGGGGTGGGATGTGTAGTTGAAGACCTAGAAGACAAGCAGTGTGTCAAAATCGCATCCGAATAGTGAGATGGATGAGCGACTGTGCCTTAGCAGTTGCCTGGATATTGGCACTCACCTCCATATCGTGGTCAGTACTGGTGGATACTCAGTGGTCCTGATTTATGCTCACTTGCATTTACACTGCCACCCACATTACAGCCTCTTCCCTAACACTGCTGATCAATCATTACGCTGATCAATCATTACGGGTTTTTAAAACCTATGTGAGGCCACTTCTAGAGTAGTTTGGAATCCTTGGTTGCTTGAAGACATAGAATGTATTGAACAAGTTCAAAGTTTCTTCACAAGATCAATTTTCAAACGTGCCAGCCTTCCTCTCATGGAATATGCATCCTGGTGATCATTGTGACGACCACTTTTAGACATGTTGGTCTGTAGTAAGTATGCACCCTTCGAGACTGGGTCAGAAGGTGTCGTTTTAGTCACACTTTATCTACTGAAACACAGGCGCACACAATTCACGCTACAGTGTCGCTTTGTTCTAATTGAACGGCTCTGCTTCCCGTCAGATAATGGGCAACGGAGCTGCAGCGCAGGTCATCCTAGGCAAGACGGCATCCCCATTCAACTTTGGAGAGGAACTGTCCATCAACATCGGCTATGGGTGTGGTGCTGCCATGGGGGCATACATCGCTGGGGGCGTGACCGGGGGGCACATGAATCCTGCCGTCACCCTGGCAATGGCTCTGAGGGGGAGGACACCGTGGAAGAAGGTGAGGGGGAAGGGGGTACTGAAGCAGCTTGTGCATGTGTACTGTAGGTTGGGAAATGTTTTGCCCTTTTTAAAGTGCTCCACTGAACAGTGAAGATTAGCACCATATATATCCTCAGTTTTTTTTTTTTTTTTAACAAGAAGTGTACGAAACTAGTTTTTGACTGTTTTATTTCATCAACAACGAAAATTAACATTAACTATTGTGTGTGCATTGTGTGTTGATAAAACATACCTTTGGCCGCTTGCAAGCTACTGACCATCTGACCATCTTAGGTGACTGTTCAGATACCATAGCTTTGACCCCAACCGTTTTTTTTAATTTTTTTATTGCTGACATCTATCCATGTATCTGTGTTGCTGTGCAGATGTGTTTCCATTGGTCAGTGTATTCACTGTTCCAACAGGTGATTCCTTACTGGATTGCGCAGATGCTTGGTGGTTTCTTCTCAGCAGTGATGCTGTACGCTGTGTACATTGGTAAGTGACTGACCTAAGCAGTGGGTGTCATGTGATAGTATTTTGAATCAAAGCTTTGAGTGGTTACCGTTGGCATATGTGGTGTAGTGAAAGTGCGTGTGTGTGTGTGTGTGTGTGTGTGTGTGTGTGTGTGTGTGTGTGTGTGCATGTGTGTGTGTGTGTGTGTGTGCGTGTATGTGTGTTTGTGTGCGTGTGTGCATATGGATGTGTGGGGGTGCATATGGGTGTGTGAAGTAGATGTGTGTGTATCTCGTACACTCCAGATTGTCTTGCGTGGAAACAGTGTATTTTTGGCCTGTTGCCTTAGTTACTTACTGTCTAATCATTTTGCTTCAACAGATGCGGTGTACGCTGTTCGTTGCAACGGACCACACAAAGCAGTCAACTGCACTGCAGGTGTGTGGGCATCCTACCCTCATGCCTACTTGTCCCTGCACAATGGATTCCTGGACCAGGTAAGGAAGAGCCTTTTAGTTTTCTTTTCTATGTAGCCAGATGATTCTATTTAATGCTCACCATGTGTGGGAGTATTTCTCAGTGAAGGTGTGTTTAATAAGAACTCTTGGAAATGTGTTTACAGATCATTCTATTTAATGTGCACTGAATGTAGAATCTATTTCTGCATCTCAATGAGAGGCGTGTTTAATGCATGGACCATAAAAAATAAAGATGAAGCTGGGTGTGATATTTAGTGGCATATTATAATATTATTTTTATTTTGTGTGTGGTGAGATTTTGTTGCTTGAAAGCATCCGCTTTCTCGTAGGTGTTTGGCACCTTCCTGCTAGTGGTGGGAATATTTTCTGTCTGTGACTCCAAGAACTCTGAGCCTGTGTCTGGACTGAAACCACTGCCCATTGGCTTGCTTGTCACGGGCATTGGGCTGTCCTTTGGGCTCAACTGCGGCTACGCCATCAATCCAGCCAGGGACTTTGCTCCTCGTCTGTTCACTGCCATGGCCGGATGGGGAGCTGATGTGTTTGTGTGAGTCCACTTGGTGTCCTTTTGTTCAACAATGTGTGACGGTAGCCTGTACGACATGTGCTGCATGGCTCTACACTCATCTGTTCATCTCGACTAGGAAAAAATAAAAACAACCTGTCTACAAGTACCTGTTGAATAGGTTATGAACTAGAGCAAGTATTGCAACACATGTATACATTCAGTGATGATTTCTTTTCACCAACTAAGGCTTTTTAGGGTGTCAAGCACATACACACACAACACACACACACATACACACAATGCACTGATGAGCTCGTCCCCTTGCAAACATTTAAAGCATTTTGTAACATGTGGTCCCTTTTATACGTAGTTCATTTTTGCGTATAATGTATATATTTATTTGTCTAACGTTACAGAACAGGATTCACTGATTTGCTCATTCATAGGAGGATTTACTGTTGTGTAAATGTGTACAGTACTGTACACATTTACACAACAGTAAATCCTACTCGTACTCAAATTAAATAAATCATTAAAAAAACAAGCCATGCTATCATTTGTATGAGGCATCTCATCGATACACCCGTCACCCAACAAAGACTTCGTATGCTGTTAGAACTGTATAATGTGCACTTTGGCAAGCCAAAAAAGGGATTGCTAGTGTTTTCTCATGCCACAATACTAGTTCATCGTGTATTCAACATGTGTGGCTTATCCTATTCGGGGTTATAAGCTACGCGTACGTTCTTACGCATTTCCTGCTTTTGCGAACCTTCAAATCACAAATATACGTTTGCTTTTAAACTCTGCAAAGTAGTATCAGTTCAATAAATTGGTCATGTGATTACTCAGCTGTCACACTAATTGAGTGTCCAACCTCCTTGTTGCAATCCATTTTGCATTGTTTTTCACGCTGTCACAAATTGCTATCCCATTTAATGCCCCTCTCCCCAAACAGCTGCTCAACATGTGGCAAGATACGACACTGGTGGTGGGTTCCTGTGATTGCCCCCATGGTGGGAGCTGCCTTGGCCGCCGGCATATACTGGCTGCTGATTGAAGCCCATCATCCCAAGGATGCTGTATCGCCACACTTTGATGGCGGTACTGGTACCAGTGCTGGAACCAATGCTGGAACCTCCGCCACTACAAGCGTGGCCAACAAAGACTACTCCCCACCTCCTGCATTTGAGCAATGAAAAAGAAGTCCTTTTTTTTTTTTTAGTTGCCTATTATGCCATCTGGAAGTAGTTTTTGGCATTTGAGCATGATTGTGTGTGTGTGGGTGTGGTTGCCATCTTTGCCATATTGCTGTGCATATTATCTCATCAATTTATAGAGGTTGTACATGTAGCACTTCTTTTTGTTTTTTTTTTGTTTCAAGGAACATTGTTGCTCATTGCCAATTCTATGGTAGAGGGTCATTTGCCAAATCCTTTGATACTGGGGGCGTTTATCTGCGAGTGAAGAAAGTGTAATTGACAACTGAAATGCCTAAGAGTGCTACAAGTTGAAACCAATCTCAGATTTGGTGGCATCTGCACCGTAAGGGCAAATCTCCCTCTACCTAATGAGTAGTCGCTACTTCTGTCTTCCCCCCCACACCGCGGTTTTATTACCTTACGCCGCCTATGCACCAATGGAATGTTTTGATGTGTTTAACCAAACCCTCTCAGGCTACAACGCCCGTTAAGATGCGTTACAGTGTAACCATTTCGAACAAGAACTTGAATAATACCTTTAAAAGGTGCGCACCGGTGGTCGTTCCCAGTTAATTTTTCTCACGCTAATATTCTTATTGGTGTTTTACTTCCTCATATTTAAGGAAACCACATAGCAAATCAATTCGATCGGCATGATAATACTTACTTTGCGCGAAGCATGTCAACTTCTGCACGGCTCAACAGAAATAACGCTCTATTTTTAAAGCAGCGGTAATCATGCGATAAAAGGAGCTAATGATCTCTCGTTACATCGCAAGGAACAGCTAAAACAATATGTAGCGCACTAGTACTGGGTTTCTTACAAAACGCAATATCTAGATTGCGCATCTAATTCAGAATAGGCCTATATTGCCGTTTACAGAGATGATTATTTGTAAACCGTTAGCATTATGGGTTATTTTTTTATGGCGGGAGCTCTCGCGTGATGCAAATATAAGCGGAACATTCCCAAAAGCAATTCGCGCGTGCTACAGTTTCCCATCATGAGTGGAGGTGAATTGTGGCGCATGAAATAACAGTTGTGTATTGTAATAACGAGTGTACCTTGACACATTGGTCCTCAACAGTTGATAGTGACAACAGTTCGGGATCGGAAGGTGACCAGCCGATACCAACAAAGAAGGCGAAGTATGAAGGTAAGCTGCAAATGATGTTCAGGGAGAAAACGTTTGAAGTCTTTAACGGCCTTTCAAACATGCTAGTTAGCGGAAACTGTACAAGGGGCACGGTATCAAGCAACTCCCCTTTTTTTATCGCGCGCGGCATGGAAATTTTTGTTATGTGTCCAACAAGATGATGCCCTGTGTGTATCGTCTAGCTTGTGTCGTGTGCTTTATGTGTGTGTGTGTACTCTGTGTGTCGCGCGCGTGTGTGCGTGTACTGTGTGGTTGCGCGTGCAACGTGCCTTGTGGCTTATTTGCGCAGCTTACGTTGTGTTTTGCGTTCTGTAGAAAAGCCGAAAGCGCAAGCCGAAGATTCAAATGGGGAGGAGAACTCCGACGCTGAGGATGAAGGTATGTGCCATTACAGCTAGAGAGGCCTGTGGCGCTCTCATTTTTGCACATGCGCGAGAGGCAACTAGTTTTTTCACGTGGCGCCATAGTTTTCGGATTTATTAGCTGCACATGTAGGGTTATAGCCTTACTTGCTTACTTAAGCCTTTCTTTCAACTAGAGATGCTTATTTCGTTTGAGTCTAACCTGTTAGCACGCTAATTTGATTCATGTTTGCTCACACAACTGTTTGAGCATTGAGATAATTCCATTGGAGTTATCTAACTTACTTGTGTATTAAGTGAGCACTTTGCATCTTGAAAGTGCATCTGAATGCAATATGTTTATGTTTGTGGGATTCTATTTGTGTGTGTGTGTGTGTGTGTGTGTGTGTGTGTGTGTGTGTGTGTGTGTGTGTGAATGTTGTGTGTAGTATGGCTGCTTGGGCATACATGCAGATCACATAGATGTGGAATGCACACAGTTACAATAAGATGTTTGTGTTTCGGTTGAGGGGGGCAGCTAATCGTTACATGATTATTGCCTCAAGAGGGCTTCCAAGCAAGTGTCCTGACCAGGTCTTAAAGAGAGTTGAAAAAATGTCATTAGCAGCTTTTTGTCCCTAAGGGGAGCTTAAACTATGTTTTATTGCTATTTGCACCTCGTGAAGGAATTAATACATTAATAAATGAGAATTCCCCTCAAAACCTCATTGTCAACATGTGTATACCCTTTTTCTGGGCACTAAATAGAGTGATTTATTCTGGAACCACACTAATTTATGTAAGATGTGGTTAATGCCTTTCATATTGCTGAAGCCATTGTTACCTCAATGTAGCCATTGAAGCTCTAATTAGAGCCAATGTTAATAATGCTGCACTTCCTGATGCTAAAGTGTATTCAGAGACATGTGGGTGTGGGTGAGGCATGCCTTATATAATACTCCAGTCATCCTACAAACACCATACTTACATACATTTAATAATGCCCAGTTTTGAATGGTGGAAGAGAGCAACAATTTGGTTCACACGTGCGGTAGTTGATGCCCCATCCTTTTTTTCTGTATCCTCTTAATTCTCCTATCTGTGGCATACCATGGTGCAACTGATCATATGTCCGCTTTGTAGGCATATCCCATTGCCATATTTCCTCCTCACCTCCGGTGTCAAATTATTTTTGTTCATGTTCCAGAAGCCCACAGTTCCGATGTGCCTGAGGATGCAAACGAGGAAGGAGAGAACGAGAGCGTTATCTACGGTCTTGAAGTGGAACTGAAAAACAATAAGGGAAAGTACTCGTAAGTGGTGTGTGTGTGTCTGTTTGTTGTGTTTTGTGGTGTGTGTGTGCGTGTGTTGTGTGTGCATTTATATTAATATCAAACATTACAACCTGAACTGACTGCTTTGTCGTTCACAGTAATCACACGCGACAATGTTTGCATCAATGTTTTGCTACACACTCTGGAAAGAGGAGAGCCCACACAATGAACATGGGAAAGTGCTTCTGTTGTAATAAATGCAGTGGCAATTAATATATGATGCGCCCATGAGCATCGTATAGATGCATCTATAGCTGCAAAGTCTTTTGTAGCATAGGCAATAAGGATATCCCGTGATCAATATATGATATTGATTTTGTTGTGTTCTCACTTGGTTGGTGTTAAGTATATAGTTCCCATCAGTCATCTTTTGCCGTTTTCTGTTTTCTCCATTAGTGTAGCTATGACAGCATCTACTGTATGCAGCATTTAAAATTATTACTAGACGTAATTCCCACATGTAATGGTTGTATTGTAATGCGCAAGTGTAATTTGCTAATTGAATAATGTGCCAGAGTGGGTCCGACAATTAAGGAAATAGAGGAACAACTTTTGGTGAAAGCATACTTTCACCGATTAGAAAGTTAGGCGCATTGAGGTCTCTGTCATATTTCAGTTTCTGCAGCCAATTTTAAGTTACCCCAATCACATCTCACTCATGGCTACTACCATTGCAGTTCACATGTAACTCAGTTCTTTGCATTAGACCGACACTGTATGAATGTAACAGCTAGTACCTACCCTGCGTATAGTCCTTGACACTGAGGGGTCAAAAACAGATAGGGTGATTTTTCAGAAGCTTCCAAGGGGGGTGCAAATTTGAGATAGGAATGCATTGTCAGATGACAGCTGTTAGTTGAATGTGTAACCTTCTGGACCCTGCTTGGATGAAAGGTGTTTGTGCACGGTGCATATCACCTGTATGGCCTTTGAAGTTTGAAAGGGCTGTGCTATCTTTTACACACAAGTGATGTGTGTTCGTATTGTTAGAATAGGGTGATCATTAGGTTTCTATCAAGTGTGGCTCAATTACTGCTGCTTAAAATATTATGTACAACCCTCTGCCTGCTTCCTTTTCAGACCTAGTGTCTGCATTGACAAATGCAGATACATTGTCACGTGGGAGGTGCCACTCTATTGAGGTGTCATAACAACATCTCGCTGGGTTGCATACCTCTTCCTAAGCGATGGGTACGCAAAATCTTATTGCTCTCATTTTTCTATCCATTAAAGCTTGTAAAAAGGAAGATTACTTACCACTTGGCTTTACACTACCATTCACTTCTGAATCCCTCCCTAATCCTGAAGAAGTAAAAAAAGGAATTTTTTCATTATTATAACAACACCTAAAGTAGTACTAAGGTAAACTGCCATATTAGCACGGGTTGGCTTTATTGGCACGGGGGGGTCCGAATAACCACAGTCATTTTCAATGGAGGTCACGAAGCCACTCTTTAGCTTGGCGTAGCTCTTCCGCGTAACCACTTATAACAAAGTTCTAAGCTTAAAAAGTATGCCTCATGAGGTATGAATAGAAAAAGGGGTAAAAGGAGGGCTCTTGCGAGCTCTTGTAATGCGTGGCTTTTTTATAATTACTACCCCTCGAAGGAAAAGAAAATCATCTAGCTTGAGACAGAGAACGCTAATTTATTTTTTTGTGTGTTTACAACTTCATTTTGAATACTTCCAGATATGTTGGCGGCGTTGCTGGTTGTCTGTTCCATTGAAAACATTTTAAAAGCTACGATACACCCCCCGTGCTAATTTGGCACTCATCGCGTACCCCCCCCCCCCCCCCTCAGAGATACGAGTAAATATAAAAAACAGAAGGTGCTGCAAAACTTTTAAAACGATGGCATGGTGCGCATGCATCAGTACTGACACTTGGTGGTGTTAAAACGTACTCCAGACGATGCGTTTGACTGGTACAGTCCGTTAAAAAACCTGTGCTAATATGGCAGCTTACCTTAGCAGGTTCCTACCAGCTTCATTGTAGCATCATGCACGTGTCCAATTGTCTTGAATAGCACTGATTGTTCAGTAAAGGTATGTTAGCTGAGTGCAAGGAGTGAATGCGATCACTACACATTGCTCTGCAATGTTCTTTATTCTGGTAGCAGTACCAAGAAATATTTCACTTCAGAGCAAGATCAGTTAGTACCACATTGTAAACACTCCAATAGATAGAATGTGGGTTGAACACTACAAATAGTCTGCCTATTATGTTTTGATGCTCTAGCATAAATATAGTATTCATCAGGTTTTTGCCAGATCATCATCCAATGAGTTGCTTAGTAGGGTGCAGACTTGTGTTGTAAAGCTCAATGCGCAATGGCCCAGTGCACTTGCTACATAGAGTAAAACGTCGTTATTTACACCTTTTAAAACAAACTACCTATATTGTACTAACGCCCTCTTGTGCCCCCTCCATACACATACATACATACATACATACATACACATACATACATACATACATACATACATACATACATACATACATCGTTTTTTTTTTTTCCCATCGTAACTGCATGTACAGGTACAAGTGCAGACATGTTAGGGAGGACAAAGGCACACGTAAAGTTCAGCATCAAGTTTTATTTTCATCAGCAAAATAGCGCTTCGCTATAGCTTCACGAGCTAATCGCATTCGTGGCGAGTGTCCGGTCGAAACGTCATCCCCTGCCACGTTCTTACGAAAGCATGTCTTCCTCGCTCTTTGTTCATCTATTACCGCTCGAGTTGTCAGGTAGATGATGGCAGTCGGTCTCCATTTAGAGCGCACCTTCACGGTATCTTCAGCCTTCTCCAGGTTTGAGCCGCAAATGGATGGTAGGTATCGTTCTGGTGGCCAGCCGTAACGATACTCAGATACGGTGGTAGTAATGGAGCGGGTGGAACTGAGAAAACTCAGTTCCAAAAGGCCGCCCATTAATGCGCCATGCGGATGTACATACATACATACATACATACATACATACATACATACATACATGTTTGATGTAGCAAGTTAAGAGCGCATCTGTGTACCATTGTTACCTTCTTTTAAATTTAGAGTATTGGAGAAGGATGAAGGCAGAGAGCTGAAGCTTCTGGTCCCCATTGACGCCAAGCAAGCTGCGATGGATGCCATTGAGGAGAAGCACAAGAAAAACACCATACCTGTCCTGGAAGCCCAGGAAGTGACAATTGAGCTGGAAGGTTCGGACCAGATGGTTGTGCGTGCCAAAGCGCTTGTCGTCACGGAGACACTGCAAGCCGACAAGGGAAAACAGGGAACAGACAGCGGGGAGTGTGTGGTCAAGATTGAGAAGCAGACGGGATACTTTGTGACGACCAGTCTACAGGATGAAGACGATGAGGAGCCTGATGATGAGTGTTGAAGCTGTACATTGTAGTGTTTCAACGTGCACTTTTTCCCCTCCCTTTGGCCTTTCCTTCCCATACTCGGAAGAAAAGAAAAAAACTTTTCTGCATTTTTTTTTTCTATTTCATCAACCCGGTGATTGTTGGCGGTGGGTTGTGAATTAAAAGCATAATTCAGCGCCGGCGGCGTTATTACCAGCGCTTTAATTAGAGCATCGTGCATCTTGACCGGAACGAGCAAGAATTATCAGCATGTATTTCTGTTACTGCTGTTCTTCGTTCACATTGATGTTCTACTAAACAGCTTGGTAGCGGGATAAAGATATCATTTTGTGTTCTTATCCGTCAGTCAATCTAATGGGCGGGACAGGGCGCCGATATATGGGGATGAATTGTGGTTAAGCTTACTGCGCTAGCTATCTATGGTTAAAGCAAATCAAGTTCTGACCACCGAATTGCAGATAGATCGAACTGATTATATTGGCCAATAACCGTAAGAACCGGTTCGGCATTATGTATTACTATATAAAGTAAGCTGGATTTATATTCGACACACCGTTTGGGGGTAGTCCAGTTTACCTTACTACACTGTCAACCGTTGCTGTCGTGTAGGTACCCACACTGCTACGACGCCGTCATGGGAATCACTGCATAATTAATTTCTCAACCCAACCACACAATAACTTGTAAAGTCACTGTCTTTTCACATTGAGATTTAACGCAGCCATTTATTGAAAGTGTTGATGAACATGCTAACATGAGTATGCACTTCTCCCGGCCTTCAGTGTTCCAATCGGCGATGTTCAGCCTCCCACCCCCACTCAATCCCTCATCACGTTTATTTATAAATTGGTCTAATACTTTCACACATTTTAAATTATGTCTCGTACGCAAACAATAACACATCGAAATAAACAATAACACAACATCAAACGCAAAAAACATAGACACCGCCCCTTTACTCCCCCCACTGACCTCTTCACTCGCTCCATCCTTATATAATACCATAACAATTAAACCGTGTTAGGGATCAACCTTCCAAGCTTAGATGGCAACGCGCCCGGGCCGGTTGGGATGGGGGTTCGGTAACACACACACACACACACGCACGCACACACACGCACACACACACCATGGACACACACACACATACACACACACGCACGCACACACACACACACACATGCACGCACACACACATGCACACACACACACACACACACACACACACACACACACACACACACACACTAGTTGGGCGTGGCCCGACCTTCGAAGTCGAAGGTCGGACCACGCCCAACTAACACCCGTGATGTGGCTACTATTAACACCCAGACATGAATGTAAACACCCACACTTCCGTTCGTTACCAAAGGTGACCTTTTTCTGATTGGCTGCCAGTGTACAACGTTGGAAGAAGAGCGGGATGATTAGATATCGCACAAATATATACATTTAGCCGAGAAGGTTGCTGCACTATTATAATAGAGCAACACAGTTGTAAACGTTGACTTCGACATGTCTTTTTGATCATCATATATATGTAGGCTCTACAATTCAAACGAACATACCATGACTTTGATTATGTAATATGTGCGTATAGTCTTGATAGTTCAAAAAAAGTGAAACGACTATATATAACCTTTATGATAATGCAGCTACTATTCTCGATATCTCTAGTTATCAGCGTTCAATTCGTGTTTTAGCTCTTCTAAAGACACTGCGCAGCTTTCACGAACAAGCTGTTCCTCGTCGTTTTCGAATTGACGAATAGTCTGCAAGCAGTCGTTGCTCACAGGAGTGTTTCTCTCTTCTATGGCGATTTGAGTCAATGCTTCGGTGCATTCGTGGCGCACGATCCCGTTTTCGTGCGTGTCTGCCAGTAATTTCGTTAGCGCAGGGATAGCCTTCTTATTCTTCATTTGTCCCAGAACGAAAGCCAATTCGTGGCGGTAAAGGACGCTTTTGCTGCTAAAGCTGCTAATTAGGGCGTCGACGGCCTCGTCCCCTCCGTCTTGTCTCAGAGAGTACATAACGCGATACTTGTCGAAAAGACTAAGCGACTCGTCGTTGATCCACTGCACCCAATCGTTCATGGTACCTTTCATCATCCGTGGAGCGGGATCGTTGGTCTTATATGGGTTATCCTTGAAATCGAATCCAATCGCCTCGTCCGTTTTGATCCAATCGAGCTTGCTCAACGCAAGGCTGCACGTATCTGCGACCTCCTGAGCCGAATCGGTGGCGTATTTTTGCAGAAGCTCGTACACTCCCGTACCGTCGAGGGCTGCGAGCGATGCCGCGGCCTCGTGACGAACGATAGGGTGTTGTTTGAGATCTTCCACGACGTTCCGAAGGACCGCGTTGGCAACGGGGTTGTGCAGCTGTCCTATCAGATACGCGCAGTCGTGCTTGAGAAGGGCGGAGGATTTGTTGAAACACTTGGCAATTTCAAGGATGGCCTCTTCCGTTCCGGTGCGGTGAAGCGTTCGGAGGGCCCTATATCGCTCGCCCAGGATCGCCGTCTCGTCATTGAGCAGCTTACCAAGCGACTCGATACTCTCGCCCGCAAATTCGGTTCGATACATTTTTTTTTTTTTTTTGCAATAGACTGTTTTTAAAACTCAAGGTTGGCGGTATTTATATCCGTCAAAATGCGGGGCGCGTGATCTGATTTATCAATATATAACTATGATGATTGGTTAACGTGAATGCATTGGCTATTCTATTTAATGACTAGGGCTAGGGCAAATCAGTTACTACCTCGATACCCCACCCACCATAACTTTCTGTAGGAGTAATGAAATCGCTTCAAATTCGGTATGTAGGTAGAGAGGTCCTATACCTATCGATTTGTTCTGTTCGTTAATTTTTATGCCATCTGTTACGGAGATACAGTTGAATAAACTACGTGCACGTTTTCCCGCTTGATTCGCGCCAATGTAATAATTCCCGCCTCCCCATACATTGAGCGGAGCGCAATTTGCCCAAATCATTGGCGCGAAACGAGCGCGAAAATGTGCACGTAGTTTGTTCAACTGTATCTCCGTAACGGATTGCATAAAAATTAACGAACAGAACAAATAGATAGATATAGATATAGGACCTCTCCACCTACAAACCGAATTTGAAGCGATTTGATTACTCCTACAGAAAGTTATGGCGGGTTTGAACCCCTTGGGGTATCGGACATCGCGATACTGGCATGGAGCATGTTCAAGATCCCAAAATGTATTTTACCATAGAGAAATGGTGTAGTATGAAGTGCTGAAAATAGGAAGACGATAGCGTTAACCCTTCGGAAGTTATAGCATTTCAAACGTAAGGCATTTTTATTATGCTTTTTTATAATACACACTAGGAAACTTTCCCAAATGTGTATATAGAACATAATGATATTCACAACAATATTACATAACAGTTCTGCACAAATCTATAGACCAAATGCGGTGGTAGGGCCCGTCCGACTATAGCGTATTGTAAGCAGCCCAGCTCCCTCCCAATTGGGATTGGCTGTATAGCGCGAGACATCGTCACGTGGTTGGGGGTATATAAAAGGTTGTGCTCATTGGAATAGTCAATCTAAGTGTTGTTGTGCACGTGCTGCAAACTTTTCTTTTGTTGTTTTGGTATTTCTGGCAGGTCAGAAAGTGGAAGGTTCCTTGACAACAAGCATGATGATTGGAGATTGGGGATCAAGAGCCTAGGCAGAACTGTGTGGGACTGTTTGTATTGTGGTGTAAGCAGGAAAAAACCTGAGAAAAAACCACTCCTAGGTTTTATCCCAGAAGGGTTTTCCTCATCGTAGGTTTTTCCAGGAGGGTGTGTGGGCCCACTCCTCTAAATATGTTTGTCTGGCCCCCACTCAAGTGTTGTAATGTATGTGGTGCAATGTATGTGGTGACGTGTGTGTGTGTGTGTGGTGTGGCAGCGTGCACAATGAACTTGAACCTCACAATGAACTTTAACAAGCTAAGTGTTGTGCACGTGATCCGAAATTATTCCTGGCACGATCCTGTAAGCGATAAATGCTTACGTCATGGTGGGTCTGGGTACGAGACTAGGTACGAAATGCTGGCGTTTACAGGTAGAAAAGTGGCTGCGTCGCGACGGTCTACGGGAACCATAAAACCTACTTTGTCTACCACATCTTAGCCTCCAAAAACCCACTGTTCGCCTACTTGGTGTCCTACATTGTACTTCCTGCGCACTAGTAAGCACTAGTCGATTTCTACGGTATGACCGGGACCGCCTATCTCACAACTGGGTTTCGCAGAAAGTATTCCAAACAGATGTCATGGCAAAAGCTCTTTCAGTCCACGATGGTGTGACTTCCTCTTATCTCAGCTGAAACTGAAGCTCGTCTTGCTTCACGTTGTCCCTACACCAAAAATAAATGAACTGAACAATTGTAGCTATAGAAAAGTGGGAACCTTCAAAAAAGGTATCTTTACGAACACTAATATCTTTTCTACAACTTCTTACAGTGCATCTAAAGTAAAAACCTTTATTTCTCCTCACTATTTCATTCTCCAATTTCCATCGACCCATTGCATGCACACCTCTTATCTTTAGCAATAAGTCTATTCGTTTGGCATCATTAATTGCACTTAGGTGGGGGCGGGGGGGGGGGGGAGAAACTGCATAAGTGCCTTTTTAACATATAGGTTTGTGCATTTTTGCTTAGTCTCGCGGAGTCCTGCACTCGCGAGTAACATGATTACATGACTCCGACGTTATGTACCGGCATGGATACTAATAGCTATAGTATCCATGGTACCGGTAATCAATGACGCCACGCATCTCGATATATTTATACATCTGGGCATAAAATAATATTATAATTATAGTAACGGGTGGGATTGGAAACGCCGCACGTGAGCCATAGACGCCTATACTTATGGAATCTGCCATCCGCGCACTTATAATTGAGTGTTGATTGAGTGTCTAGCTATCCTCCCCCTTTGGTTTTTTTGTTTTAGCAGCGTCGAAACACATAACAGATTTGGATTCCTTGCTGTGTGTAGGTTTCGGGAACGTTTATATTTGTTATACGACGTACAGAAGGGAAGATATATGGTACATTTCGCGCATAGCCTCTAACAACAAACTTGCGGGTGTAGTTGATTAAGTCAGAGGAATAGTGGTTACGTTTATGCACTGCAACGTGTAGTTTTTGCGATGTTTGCCCTAAGTATCGGCACGACTAAAGTAAAGTTTTTGATACCCATTGAAAGTTGCGGCTATAGCTTCATTAGGTTGGTCTCTAAAACAATACAAAACCAGTCTCTGATAGAGCATAGATTTTTTTACACTGCAACGTCTCATTTTCGTTCAGTACTCTTATGGGCAAATTTATATAAATTTTTCAAGTGCGTATTTGCACAATTTATTGGTTACAGTCATTATGCCCTCTCCTACAGCATACATTAGAAAACGTACACTGGGAAGAGCGATGTATTCTTGTGGTAAAAGAAGATTTTGACTTGATAGCCTTACACAAACTCAATCTGGCTGAGTGAACCTCTTACAGTCTCAATTCCACACACGCACATACAGACACACACATACGACATACACACAGACATACACGCATACACAGAACACATGACACACACACGACATACACATAGACACACACAGACACATGCACATACACACACACACATACACACACACGGCAGACGCGCACACTGATACACACGCGCACATACGTACATGCATACAGACACACGCATACGACACACGCATACGACATACACACATACAGACACACGCACACACGGACATGCACAGACAGACAAGTACACTGCAGGTGTTAACTAGTGTGATGATACCAGCGGAAATAAAAGCAAAAAGTGGCACAAATTTGAAAGCTGGTACCTCCTTCTTGCCGGCCTACCACGTTGTCTCAACAGCAAGGTGGAGAACATCCATTTTCTCTGCACATCAGACTCCATGTCTGCACTGGACATGGCCAACCCTATTGCCGATGAGTTGATATTGCTAGAGAGCAGTGGTTTGGAAGTCTACGATGCATTACACAATGAACACGTTTTAGTTATTGCTCCCATTCTTCTGTTTATTGCGGACAATCCCATAGCATCCCAGTTGCTCAACCACTTAGGGGGTTCTGCTATCAAGTATGGCAGAATCTGCATGGTATGCATTGAGTGTGTGTTGTGTGTAGGCAGATACAAGTATGTGCTTCATTCATATATGTATACAGGCTGACAGAGATGAATCTCTGGATGTCATAAGTACTAAAAGGACATTGCAGGACTCACTACAGCAGATGGTAATAATCGGTTCTCAACGCACACTACAGTTGAAAGACCAACATCGTACATTGTATGGTGTTAGAGAGGACAGCAACCCACTCTTACATATACCTGGTGATGCATACAGGTAAGCTATAATATTACGAAGCTTGATAATTTACTAAATTACTCTACAGATGTTTTCCACTGGAGTTGCTGAATACTCTTCTGCTTGGTCCTGTAAAGTATTTCCTGATAGACTTTCTCCAAGGCACAGAAGGATGAAATACTTGCTCGGATGAAGGCTTTCAACTTTTCTAGATTCCGTGTGAAAGTTCATGGCAATGTGTGCTATCATCACAAGTCGTTTGTGGGGAGAGACTATAAGGGTCTCAGATGGCTCTCTTTATTGCAAGCCCATACCTCACAGAGGGACAGCAAAAAGTTTGTTGGCACTGTCAAAGGTAAGGCGTATGAGTTGACAGTATAGTCATACACTTTGTACTTTGCAGGTATTTCGCATTGCATATTGCGATTTCTTTGACCCTGCTGAGGCAGACACTTTGCAACAAACTTGTGTAGGGTTTGTGCATGCCGTAAGAGACTTCATGCCCTCCCTCTTAAGAAAGCAGAAGATACATTACTTTCTTCATCTTGTTGAGAGTATGGAAAACTACGGTCCAACTTCAGCCTACAGTGCCGAACGGTAAATACATCTGTACATCTTTGTGTATGTTTTTGTTCACGAGTGTGTTTCTATGTGTGTGTGTGTGTTGTGTGTGTCTTAGTGTGGTATACAACACATAGCATGGGCGTCCCCAGGGGGGCCCCCTCCCCCCCCCCCCTCCCCCTTCGGGACTGAATGGCGCCCCCCCCCCCCCCAACTGGTTGAATTGGCCGAAAGCAGACAGCACTCCCCTCCCCCGTAGTCGTATTCGGCTGTCAAATGGCCCCCCCTTTCCGTATCCTGGCCTGCCCCCACTCCCCCCCCCCTTCCAGAAATTCTGGGGGCGCCCATGCATAGGTACATTTTTGTGCAGGAAATTCATTTTGGTTATTCATGGATTTACTGTTAGTATAATGTTTATTGTCCATAGTTTATCCTATCTCTTATATAGGTGTGAGTCTTTTATCTCTTCAGTGCATCTGCAAAACATCTATGGGAATAAGCAAGCACCTAGTCGTGATATAGCTAAACACTTTGCTACTGTAGAACATCTGTGCTACATTTGTGGTGGAGGATTGTTTAACAGCAATGAAAGGTTAGACATCTGATATTTATATCTATATATTTTACACAGATGGGTGTTAAACACCTTTACAATACACATGAAGTTTTTAAAACTCCATTCCAAGCAAGGTTTTGAAAGCAGAGAGAGATTTATAAACCTGGAACAGCACGTATGGTGAGTTGTAATCTATGTATTGGAGTTAATTTTATGTGTCTATATAAATTGTGTATAGGCAACATCCTACAATGGAAAACTAAACCATCTCAAGATCCATGCTACTGTAATTGATGGGACAATTGAGGAATTGCAACAGCTTGAGCCTTCCTATAGTGTCATTACACACATGGGCAGTATGGATGACAACGTACAAGAGTACAGAGCAGTCGTCTCCAACTGTTCAGAGCTGGTTCATTCAGGGGATTATGTCGAATTGCACCCACCATTCTGTGAGGTAAAAAAATCAATTGTTCAGATTTTTGTTTTGTTATGATTTCATGTATAATCCCAGTTCAAATATGGTCAGCTACTGACAACAATCAAGCTCAAGTCGGGTCGTACCCTTTGCCTGGTACAAGGCTTCTTGGCAATGCAGCTACCTAATGGACAGCCACTCTTGAATGATTATGAATGTCCACTTTTCACCCTATCACGGACGCTATTTTCTGTGGATAGCACAAGGATCCAGAAGGCAATTTCAATGGTCCATGAATGTGGAAACCACTGTAAATTGCAATTCTGAACACTGTAGAATGGGAGCAAGTGGCAGATACCAAACTTGTGTTTTTACATGACTGGACACAGCTGTTCTATTGCCTTAAACCGTTAATGTGTATTGTATTTTGTAAAAGTTTATAACAACAGTCGCAATGAACTTTGTCATTGAATTAGAGTTAAGGTATAGTGAAGTCCATATAAGGATTTCATCTGTTTGTGTACAGGTTGTTTACGGTCCTTTTGCAGGTTGTTGACTGGGTCGATACAAGTTGTTAGCTACAGCATATATCAGAGGTGGTACCTTTCTGGCCTGTACCGAGTAGTTTTGCACTCCTTGTATCGAGCCCGTAAACATCCTGTTGCGGGCTGTATACACCCCTTTACTGAGAACAAAATTTTCGTTGTGTAACAGGAAATGTCTGCATGCGTGCATCCGTGTGTGTGTATGTGTGTGTGTGTTGTGTGTTTGCACACAAGCGTTTTTTGAGTCCAAGGTATTGTGCAATGAAAGGTGGCTGATTTGTATGCTGCAATTCATAGTGTCTGTTTTTCAGAGTTCTACATAGTTAGCAGACATTCTATCAGCTGGATGTATGGCATCCAAGCTCTGCTTGAGTTTCACTTGAATGCCAACTATGCCACTGTAAAGGACAACTTGGGTCATAATTTATTTTTTTTTGGGGGGGGGGGGGGGGGGGGGGGGGGGGGGAGGGGGGAGGTTTGGTTTCTATGCATATAGAGTACAAGAATATATGGCCGCCTGAACAGACACAAGTATAAGAGTTCAGCTGCGAAACACATTAGCGTCAAAATTCTTGACACATAGTACACTCATTGACTCCCACATCCCACAACTTTGTGCTAATGAAGTGGGCAGAGGCAATTTGAGGTTTCCAAAAAGGATTCTCAGCCATTGAGAAATCATATAACTGTCAAAACAAAACCATAAAACTTCTCCTTGGGTGCAGCTGGTGAAATGCATCAAATAATATGTTGTGTGTGTGTGTGTATGTGTGTGTGTGTGGTGTGTGTGTGTGTGTGGGTGTGTGTGTAGGAGAAGGGGAATAGAGCCAATGAGTGCACACTACAACACACAATTACAGCATATCAGCTAGAAGGACAGTGAGTGCAGTGCTTCATTGTGTACCACACATGCAGATCATGGATGAAGAAAGCAATTTACTGAACGGAATGTGTTGATACTCAGAAAATGAATCGTTCCTCACTCACCTTAAGTATTATAATTGCACACTTATACATAATACGGTACCAAATCAATAATAAATATTACTTATGAGTACTGTATTTATCGACCATCTCCATGCAGTGTACCAGACCATATGGCACATTATGGGACAAGACTAGTATTTACTAAAATAGTTTTCACTAAGTAACAATGAACATTCGTGTAATGTTGCTTGAGCCTAGACAGCTTGTTGGCTGAAAGGTGAAATTCAGCACATCATAGCAGAACAACTTTCGAGGCAATTGTGTTGTCAATATTGCCAAACAGTAACTGGGAAGCTCTGGAAGACTAGGCTCATGTCTTGTTCACCTTTCTCTTTCTCCCTACATCAAACTGGACACACAAATGCACCACTCCTTTGACTATTGCCACCATATTTGCATCTCATACAGCTGGAAGGGGGGAAAGGCTGTTAGACAACTGCATGCCTTAGCTTTAGTTTTTGGGTCCAGGTTATATTAGGAGCATGTTAGTAATCCAATCAGCTGGTCAAAATAAGTATCAATCATAAATGTGGGATTTGGTTCAGTGTGGTTGACACGCTGAAGGTACTTGCCAATCAGTGCCATGGTAATTATATTAATTAGTTAATGCAGGAAGTAACATGTGCAATGATTGTATCACACATGCAGAAGTGGCATGTGTCAAAAGGAGACACGCCCAAAAGAGGGCAGTGTCAATGACGACATCGATCCCGCCTTGTGTGTTACATCTCTGTTGATGACGTGGCAGCACAGTTGGGTTGCTGGCGATGAGCTACTGATCTACATTGAATTGGTGTACCACCTCCATCCCCATTATTTGGCATTCAGTGTAAGGGTTAAGGTGTCTTGGGATGGCATGCTTTCCATTCTGCTTCCAAACTGTTTCTGGCCGTAGTCGTGTCCTAGAGTGGATAATACACTAGGCTGCTGCGGTTCATTACCTCTTGGCAGTCCAGTGTCCCCTGAGTTGTGCCAGCTGAGAACCTCCCAGAGGGATGACATGGGTGTGTGCTGGTCTGGGTGTGCGCTGGTCTGGGTGTTCCCTTAGCCAAGAGTCAAAAAAGAAAAAAGTAACCCTAACACCAATTGGATGCATAGATAGGTGATTACGGATGTTACTGTGAAATTATGTCTAATCCTTTTAACTCTATTATCAGAAACAAGTCATATCATACCTATATAGTGACCTTAAACGTTTACATGTACCTACATGTACACTGTACAGTAAAGCACTTAAGTTACTTCCATCCAAAGTTTGACAGATTGCCATAAAAATAAATAAACAATGTGACATATTTGTCCACTTTGATGTGATATCCATCTACATAATAAAGTGTCATCCTAAAAGAGCGTACTTCATTGTCCAAATGGAAGCTCTTCACCTGTAGCTTGATATTACCTCCTATTGCCTTGCATATAGCACCCATTTGCACCCTATCTCATGATGCTAACACAATTTTGTGCATGTCTGTGTCAGTGTACTTCAATACATTCATCTTGGTGAACCTTTGCGTGTTGACTGGTATTCAGCCACGTTGGGCTGTGTGTTTGTTCGACTTGTTTGGATTCAGCCATGTTGGGCTGGAAGTGCACTCAAATTACACCGGGGGGGGGGGAAAGGGAGTTGGGCACTCCAAGCCACATTAACTTACATCACCCTACCATTTGCCTTCTTTTTAGATTACAGGAGCGGGTCTCTGGCCCTTGCTGAAGGATCTAGAGGACCCAGAGTGCGCTGCCTGGTGCAATCCCTATCAGCCGCAGTTGTGGGAAGCGAGCAGATGCTACAACAAAGAAATACTTGGGGGCAGGGGGGGGACCTACCAGAGATGGATGACATGAACAGAGAAGTAACCCACATTCCCTGTCAAAGCCGTGCATCTAGCACAAACATCTGGGGAGGGGAGGGTCAGTACAATAGTAGAGGAGGCAGTGCATGCATTATCATGGCTGCATGAGGTGGCTGGACTCGATTCAGTGACTACTGCACATATAGTCCAAACCAACACTGGTGGCGTGAGACACACACTGGCCAGACCAAAGACGCGTAAAGAGGCTACTACAGTTGATATGTTGAAGGATACAGCACCTGGAGGCTGGCTGTAGGGTCAAGCCCATCATTGGCAGATACAAGGTTGCCTTTGCATTAAGCTCACTGTTCAGATATAGTTAATTATAATAGTTATTAATGCTAGAAGTATGGTTATTAATGTGATCTGTAGTAAAATTGACCAGTATAGGGAGGCTAGAATGGCATGTCCAGTAATTAGCCTAAGGAGGTGGGCAAGACTGGTCAGTCTAGGTCACAGTGCATGATTGCCATTGAACCTTTTCTGTTAAATATGTCAAGGGTGTGTTGTTCTTTTTACAGTTGTTTGACAACTGATGACCTTGCCGATGAAACAAGCTGGAACCCAGTTTCCAAAGCTGATGTGTTTTTTTTCTATGTGTGATGTTGTATCAGAGCAGTATGTGTAAGCTAGGCTCTGTGGTGTTGAGGTGGTGTGGCAGGGGCCCACCACCTCTGAATAAAGTAAGTTAGGTAGATCAGCCCCTGCTCTGTATGCAGTATATTTGTGAGTGTGGTTAAAGTCTATGTTGGTTGTCGTGCACTACAACAATGTGTTAACGACTGCTCCATAAAGGAAAGCAGCAAATGAAAGACTTTCCGCGTTCTTCAAAAATATACTTATTTCATCTTATCGCCAGTATAAAGTTCAACGCTCGCAATACAGAGACAGCCACACTCTTCGCACCCATGCAACATGTTACAGTGCTGGAGACGTATGGAGACGTCTGCATGGATACGAGACCTTATCTCCTATAAAGTTTTTCACAACGCTGCGATCCGTTTTGCACTCTGTTCCTGGATGAAGCCCACCTGCGTTCTTTCGCCGAGTGCATATGCGTTATGAACAGGGTACCCGGCACCATACAATAGGCTGACATTATTTCGTCAATCTATCTCCTTCCCATAATGGTGCTAAAATGAGCTTTCAAAAGGATGAATAACCGACGTGTGACAACACATTGTTCTGCATGTTGTAGCACTTATTGCAACGTACAGTGTTGTTTTATAATGACCCAGGGCTGTACTTCGGCTCACTACATTATATTCTCATCTCACGAGTGACGGCGTCTTTACACAGCATGAGGCAAATAGTGTGGAATTTCGCTCTTCTTCTTATCGCCTCTGCTGCGAAAATGGAAAAGCCACTTAAGTATCAGAATGGTGAGCTTGACATGTAATACAATGTGTCACCCGTGCCCTCAACTGATATAGGTATATGGCGTGAATTTTCACGCAGATCATATCGAATCGTTTCCGCGAAAAGGCATGACGTTATCCAATAGACGCTTGGTGTATGGCTAATTAAAAATTCAGCGCACTACAACTCCATGACAGATGCTCCGATTCTCAGTGCGTAAGAAGCAATCTGTAGAGGAGGTTTCAGACTTCGAGAATATAAAAAAATCAACATGCATTAGGTCCCTTTTCGCGGAAACGATCCCATATATTATTTTGACAGCATTGACGATCGAATTGGGTGAAATATATAATCAATATTCGTTCGCTTAAACAACTATTTCACGTTCTAACAAACGAATAAAGAATTGGTGAGGGACAATGTAGCGTGTCCATAATTTCTTTACATACCGTAATTAAAAACAATAATGATATGCACAAATGCTACGACTCTTGCAAAGCAAATTGTATGCACACTCACAAACGCTACATGTCTAGAAAAAGCGATTACAGCTATGTGTAAGCAATAAATGCCACCAGAATATATGCACACAAAAAATTTCAATTTCCTGCAGCAAAGTGGAGAGAACTAACACAACAATCTCAACTGACACCACTATTACCGCTACCGCTGTCAACACCTTTTTCTCTACCAATGTTACCATACCCACTGAGACTTCCTCTGTTGAGACTGGTGCCAAGATCATTACCAGTTTCACAATCATTTGCACTGTCATCACAATCAGCTCTAAATTCAGTATCCCCATCTACTATCCTTTCTCTACCACAGCCATCACTTCTTCCTGCCCCACCCCCTGATTCACCCCCACAATCACCATCTCCTCCTGGCCCATTGCCTCCTCCACCATCACTACCTCCTCCTCCACCAAAATCAACTCCACAGCCATCTTCTGCTCTTCCACAGCTGCCCCCTCCTGTTGTAGTAACGTCGTTGCCACCACCTCCTTTACCACAACCACCGTCTCCACCTGGTCCATTGCCTCCTCCACCATCACTACCTCCTCCTCCACCAAAATCAACTCCACAGCCATCTTCTGCTCTTCCACAGCTGCCCCCTCCTGTTGTAGTAACGTCATTGCCACCACCTCCTTTACCACAACCACCGTCTCCACCTGGTCCATTGCCTCCTCCACCATCACTACCTCCTCCTCCACCAAAATCAACTCCACAGCCATCTTCTGCTCCTCCACAGCTGCCCCCTCCTGTAGTAACGTCATTGCCACCACCTCCTTTACCACAACCACCGTCTCCTCCTGGCCCATTGCCTCCTCCACCATCACTACCTCCTCCTCCACCAAAATCAACTCCACAGCCATCTTCTGCTTTTCCACAACTGCCCCCTCCTGTTGTAGTAACGTCATTGCCACCACCTCCTTTACCACAACCACCGTCTCCTCCTGGCCCATTGCCTCCTCCACCATCACTACCTCCTCCTCCACCAAAATCAACTCCACAGCCATCTCCTGCTCCTCCACAGCTGCCCCCTCCTGTAGTAACGTCATTGCCACCACCTCCATTACCACAACCACCGTCTCCTCCTGGCCCATTGCCTCCTCCACCATCACTACCTCCTCCTCCACCAAAATCAACTCCACAGCCATCTTCTGCTCTTCCACAACTGCCCCCTCCTGTAGTAACGTCATTGCCACCACCTTCTTCACAAGCATCATCATTTGTACTGCCATCTGCACCTGTGCCCTTGATTACATCAGGGAGTCTCCCTAAAACCACACCATCATCTACTCCTACCCCTACTGACAACGAACTGAGTAGGTTTTAGTCGAATGGCGGTATTCAACATGGCCCCTGAGTAATCATTTTCCACTGTTACCTGGCATCTAGATACACAATACAACTGTTCTGCATTAGCAGTACCTACTACAAATGGCAGTGGTCTGGGGTGCCTGTGGTGTGGTAATACAACTGCATGCAAAAGCAGTACAAAATGTCGCCATTTTCCTTCATGTCCTCTATCACTGTTCAGGTAATGTAAAATCTCTTATTACATTCCACAATCCCTATACTGTCTTATAACAGCTCAATATATCCAACTTCGGGATCACTCCTTGGGCGTACAGAGGTCACCTTAAGAAACATCTCTGAAGTCAACCAATCATTCATTGTGCAGCAAATCTATATCGGCAGTGTAGAATGCATCCAGGTCACATCAGGTAAACACATCTAGTGAGTGATACAACCTCTAATCTGATTGTTAAATGTTTTCAATATCAGCAGGAAAGCAAATTTCTTGTCTCACTGGGAAATCAGCTGTGGTTGGGACTTTTTATCTGAACATTTTGTTGACTAAGCCTAATGGAGAATCCATTTTGATTGGATTTCTGGACTGCATTTTTACATACGCTCAGCCAGTAATACAATCAGTGTTCCCAACATATGGACCTCTGTCTGGTGGCACCATGGTAACAATTTTTGGGCAAGCATTGAACATTGGAAATGTTGCAAACACAGTTGTCTCCTTAAATGGTGCACCCTGCATTATCCTGTGAGTGCACCTTGTTCTGAGTTTCTTTACTTGCAATACCAATTAACCCATGCACACACAGTAATATTACAGGAGGAGGAATTCAGTGTGTCTCAACTAAAGCAGCAGCTACTGGCAGTGGTAATGTGGATGTATTTATAGATAATTCAACTGTGACAAATAAGAACACCATGAACTACACATATGGCAGTGATCCACAGTTTCTAAGTGTGTCTCCAAACTTGACTATCCCAGCGTAAGTACTTCAAACAAGACAAAAATTGTCGCACTACATTACTGGCACTTTGTCACAGGGGAGGTGTCACACTAACAATCACTGGTTTGAATTTGAATATTGTCCAGAATCCTACACTTGTGTTCTACGACAGTCAGATCGATAAAAGAGCTGTAAGAATGAAGCGTACACGTAACATGACATACACTGCTTGCTTATCCTGTTACCGCAGACCTGCAAGCCACTGAACAGCAATACATTACAGTGTACTGCACCTGCATTGTCACAAAGTTCCTTAGTGATGGATCAAATATCAGAAGTGAACTACACACTGATCATGGACAACGCAGCTGGTCCAAATCTTACAGGACTATTAAAACTGTTCATCAAACCTAATCCAATTTTCTATCGTTTCAACACTAGCCAGCACTACGTCCCAAATTCTCTTCTGCAACTTTTGGTAAGAAATACTGTTTCTTCGTGTTTGCGTATTTATATAAAGTGATTACATTGTCTGTCAGGGAAAAAACATACTGTCAGTACAAACAAGTGAGCTTTTCATCACGATTGGAATTGATATGTGCACAGTTGTCTATAGTACAGACTCTGTAAGTTTATTTTTTATGGCTCAAATATCCTGCATACTGCAGTCAGTCACGGTTGTCATTTAGGTTGCAATTTGTCAGATGCCTGCACAACTAAGTCATGGTAACACGCTGGATGTCAAAGTGAGTGTGTTATATGTGTTGCAGTACATTGATCAAGAACATTGCATTCTTGGTAGGTTAAAGTAGCCAATGGAACACTCATATATGCCCTTGGTACCCTGCAAATGGAATTCCAGCAACCTTCACTTTATGTGTTGATTATAGCCGGGTCTGCTGCATCGCTTGTCGGCTGTGCTGTGTTGATTATTACCATAGTATTGGTTATCATATGTTGTGCAGTGAAGATCAGAAAACGAAAGAGGTCTAGTAGGAGGTTAGTATATTTTTCAGCATCACATTCATACGATGTTGTACATTAATGCATAAAGACTATCTGGCTCTGTCAGTAAGAGGTAAGGAATGATTTCATGCATTTCACTATTATGATGAATCGGTCCTGCACGCAGACGAGAAGTTACCAAACAAGCTGAAGAGGTTCCTTTGAATCCTGTTACAGGCACACGACAGACACCCTTCATTGAAAGTGGTGAACATGTTTATGAAGTAATTAGGGTAAGCACAAATCGTTTGCAATTCCAAAACTAAACCGTTCACCAGGGAAAAAAGGATGACTCAAGACAAACTAAATATGACACACCATCAACCCACTCCCAATACGACGTGCCTTCACCAAGACACAAGGCATCAACATCAATCTCCAGCAGTTACGATGTTCCAGTAGGAGCCACAGCAACACACTCAAGGAAAAACCTGGAAGTGTCACTTGGAGCTGGCGAATACGTGGATATGGCCTAATAAACTGAACATGCATAAAACATATATAAAATTGATTACAATGCTGCAGTACTGAACTTAGTCATAGTCAGTAAGAAATTATCAATCTATACATGTACACACAAAACCACTCACCCGAGTATATAATTATATCCCACCATGAATTTCATTTTCTGAGAGAACTGTTCCTGTATGGAACTCAATGTTACTTCACCAAATGTTGATAATATTTTACATCATCTCCAGGTGTTACCTGTCTCTATTCTGTAAATATTAGTGCATATGCATTTTCTGTAAATGTGCACAAATATATAAATTGAGTAATAACAGTAATGACATTCAGTGGGATCGTTGCAGCGACAAAGGAGCTAACACTTTATTTTTTGTCATTGATATTCTTGAACAGTGATTCTTGTACACTGAGAATTGCATTATCTGTCAACTGAGTTATAAGACAATTTTTTAATTAGTCATACATTTCAACACAAGTGTTATTTGTATTGCTTGCACTGGTTTAAAAAAACAAAAAATATCCATAGGTCAATTCTTTTCGCGACAAGGATCCTTGAACCATTTGGTTCAGCTGAACCAGAAGCACTTTTGCTGTGTTCCTTTGCCATGGCTTTCTCACCTTCTGCAGCACGTGACTGATGACCCCAAATGCAACCATGTGCCTGATACACATAATAGTGATGAATCCATAATGCATAATTTTCCTGCATATATCCAAATGGTTCAACACTACTGTTTAAATAAACAAAATAAAACGTACACTTGATATTAGTTTCTCTTTGCTGCAGCTTGCATAATATAGAACTCCTTGCATAAAAAATCATCTGTTGTTCTACAAGCCATTTCTCTTCAACAGAGATGACATCTCTTCGTAGACCACAAACATTATTCCACCACCTATGAGGAGATTAGGAGAGGAGGGAATATAGGGAAATGGAGCTAAATGATTAGGAGTAGAGCCAAATGACACACTGTGTATGCATTTTACATGTAGTGCTGTTGCACAATCCCAGTGCTTGAGCACTAATGTTTCTGTAGACACACCTTCATGCATACTAATGCAGGAGCTAAATTGATTGATCTTGGGGAGACATGACCTAAACTGGCGTGTAGTATGCGCAGAAGGATCTGAGCACTGTGAATTAGAATGCTGGTGGCTGAAGCAATGTGAGCGCTCAGAAATTTGCTTTTTTGAGAATCTGTCTGCCACTGTTTTAAAAACTCTTGCTGTCATTATAAGAATTTCTCAAAACACCATCTACCATCACAAGAGTGTTTTCAAGAATGTCACATGCTATTGCAAGAGCACTCTAGAGAATGCTGACTGCCACATGATTCTCCACTATGCCACCCAGTTGATGAGGGAATGTTGTAAGCGCAGTTTATACTTGCGTTGCATTGTAAAGAATAGCTTTCTTCGATATTAAATAAAAGTACCGAATGGAACTGGGATCTTATTTCCACCTGGGCCACTGAGTAAAGAGCTTGTAATGTTAAATAGCAGAATGTCAAAATTCTACTTTGTACAGTGTGGTGTACAGACATAACACTGGCCAAGAAATTTGACAATAAAAATTTGCAAACTACATGCACATTACGTTTGGCACAGTACATAATAGTAGGTACATAAGCATAGACAAACATGCTTTTATTTGAAACCATTTCCCAAAGCTGTCAAGAATTCATCAAACGTAGCAGAATTGTGTTTTATTAGGAAAACGAACATTAATGACTGAATAACACTTTTATTTACAAAAAATGACAACAACATGAGATGGGATGAACTGCATGTAGCATTAAGTGGTGATGTTGCTGGCACATAGGAGGGTAGCAGTATTGACAATGGGAGGACACAGGACAAGTAATGCCACTTACCTGGACCCAACCGCAGTACTTTTGGCACTAAACCTTTGAACAAGGCTTGATACCTACATTTAGATACAATAAATACGGTTAAATAAACTGGAGTGATTAATGCTAAGTACACTGTATGCATCCACTCATACAGAATTTAGTGACATGACGTTAAAGGATAACTGGCACTGGTACATGTACATAAGTGATGGCCAGGGTCAACCACAGGAAGCACTCCTCAAGCGGACCAAAATAATAGTGGCACCAAAATGGATGTTGATATCATTTATGCAACCATTTCCTGTTCAAACAATACTTTTTTCATCTACACTGACTCACATGCCTTCAGAATCGATGTGTGAAAAAGTAAAGCATGATTAAATGTATATGGCAGTTATTTTATTCTCTTTCCAATGATACCCAAATGACAACCCTCCTCCTCCCCTGGCAGCAGCTGTAAACCATGGAAAGATCAAGACTTTGGACGGTCACACATATCTAGGGTGCTAATAGTTACTATGAAGTGATGACCCAAGATGTGACAACATAATATACAAAGTGAGAAATGAAGTGAAGTTGGTGGTGGCATAAAAATGTCACTTCACCTAAAATGTCCAGCTGTATCAAGAGCACTATATCATTTAATGATATGCGTTGGGTTGTCCAGATGTGTTTAAGCAACACTTTGTCACATGATACATGCACTATTTTTTTTTGAATGGCAGGTAAGAGGAAGGGTATGTGGGGAAGCATTTCAAATAATGGCTCCCCAGCAATAAAACAGTTCTAAACCATGTACCACAGTGCACATGTATTTTACCCTCCTAGTTTTTAAGCATACCATACATGTACACTGTGCAATGAGACATACAAGAATAAACAACACACCACATTCCAATATAGTGGCAAATACCACACTAGAATGCCAATATCATGCCTTGTACATGTATCTCCAACTCCTCTCCATACCCTTCTTCTTTGACAATGATTCGAAGAGTGGCTGTAGTAGTGGAATATTTGAATGGGTTGTCCACTGGCTGTGGACCTTGGATACGACTCTTGGCAACATCAAAGGGAATGTTTGTCACCGAAGCAAAGGCACCGGACAAAAACCCCAACAACAGACTTGTGGAAACTGATGCACTCTGAAAAACAAAACAAAGTAGTAGTAGTACAACTGATTGGGAGGGAAATAGTCCACTACAATACACATGAAGTGTCATGCACCTCTATAAGGTTATCTAGCCATAAACCGACTTTGGTCAAAATGTCGTTAAAAAGCCTGCTACATTAACTATGTAATTTGAGTGTCCAGACAGGGAATGAAAAACTATCCACAGTAAGTACTGTATGATGCTACCGTATGATGTAATACAGGTGTGCATTATCCAGATTTCAACCGAATCTCGTGTGCTAAAACGCCCACCATTATTACCAAAAGAAACCTGAAATGTTTGACCTCCTGTGGCATACTGTAGTAGCTCCCACTGGGACTGTTAGACTCTGGGACCCTTATGTTTAGTCTAATGTACTGTATAGTCAATCTTCAATATACAGCATAAACGGATGCAGTTCGGATTGGGAATACCAACCTTTGGCCAGTGTAATCCATTGTGGAGCTATCTAATGGGTTGTAATCAGCGCCTACTGAATTATTGACCTGATTGATTTGTTTCTTGTCGCGGTCACCAACTGGTGTTAACACAAGTCTTTACAAAGCACGACAGTTGTGTAACAGCCTTACAGTAGCCAGCTGGTACACCAGGCAATGATGTCCCTCCTGTATTAGCACCATGGCATGGGGAAGAGAGGTGACAACAGGCAGCTACACCCTGTGCTACTTACAAGGAGGGTATGTTTATCCAAATACGATGAAACGATTAATATTTATATGTGGCATCTGACGACTTCACATCTTTGAATAATTGCGGTGTTGGAATGTATGTATAGGATATTGTATAGGATATTACAGAGCTGCACATAGTCAATTATCGTACACCTTCATACACAGATTCTCGTGAGCACCTATCCAATTTTGCCATACTACACTGTAAGTGCAGAATTGCCAATGCAATTGGACGTGATAAATTTTCAAGCAAAAGAGGTCAACAGTGGAGCACATGTGCAATACTTCATGCATGCTCCGGGGCATATGGCTGTAAGTGTAGTCAGACATTATGTACATGTACAAGGTTGTACTAGACCCCTGCGCTAGTACATACATGTAAGACTTCCCCCTTCCCTCCCTTCCCAAATAGTGATTCTCCAGAATACCTACCTGAGAAGGGGTCAAAAGACTCTTGAGATTGTGGTAGCACCCGAAGTACACTGCATTCCACACTCCATGTCTTCCAAGCGTGGCAGTAAGACCCTTGTACAATCCCCTCGTGCCAAAGCCATCCCTACGAGCAATGTCTCTGGCACAGGACCATGAGCTGGGTTGCTGAATGAAACAGATACACGCAAACCAACTAATTTCACTGCAGAGAATGTATCAAATGTTCTGCTTTCAGAAGGGACCTCTAATTGTAAAAACAATCCTCATGCATATTGACTCCCCAATCAATTGTCACAAACATGGGTACAATATTTGTTAAAATTGATATGGTGACCGCGAACAAACACTGATAGTCATACTGGTACACATTTCCCCCCCCCCCCCCCAATTTGCGTGATGCTACCCCAGTCGTATGACACGTGCAATCATAAATGTATTTCAGTTTTCCTAACACAGGTGATCTGATAATTAATCACTGCTTTCCCCTTGCATGATTCACGTTTACACACACAGAGTGATGCAAATGTGTGTGCACACACACACTCCGTGTATGTGTACCTCAGAAAGCTTGTTCCGTTGAGCCTGGAGGTGTACTTTGACCCTTTCAAATGGTGTAATTACAATGGCCTCCGTCAGCCCAGCCCCCAGACCTGCCAGCACAAGCACCTATCAGTGGGGAGTCTTCAGATCAGAACATGGTAGACCAAAGGTACACTTCAAGTAACAATATCACTTGGGGATCAGACCAAAGTGATGATAGTCAAGTACATCAACGTTCATTATCTCCATACAGTAATGTGAACTCCTGTATCGAAAGCATCACATTTACTAACTTAGTACCACAAAGCACTTACCATAGGCCCTGTAGCCCCAGAACTTTTAAGCAGTGAGTTGAAACACTCAAAGGAAAAAAACTACAGAGGAGAGATGATACACACTCTTTGAATTATTTGCTGTACGCATTCCACATTGTACAGTGTACCTTTGTTGCTCTTTTAGGTGTCTCTGCTAGTATTGGTGGAAGGATTCCTTTGTAAAATGAAAGGGCTCTGTTTGATTGAATGCAATCATTGATACAGGTACATGACCCACGAGATGCGTTGGTACTGTGCAATACACACATACATGCCCTATGAAAGTGCTCACACATACACATATCTGGTTTTCAATTGCTGTGTACAAGCTATCAAATCTACCTATTTTACAAGAACTTTGCATCAAAATGTATACAATCAATGGCAATGACGTACTGCAGGTCACAATCTGGACACATACCCTTCGTGTTTCACCATCTTCCTGATACAGTCCGCCATTGAGGTGTAGTGATGAGGATCACCAGGCCCTCTCTGAAGCTGCAGACTACAGTCGGGACACAACACACTCCTATATGAATTTGTCATCCTCCTCCCCTCCCGCCTTTCTCCTCACACCAGGTAGATTGCAAAATGTTTTAATTAAGGTCAGCATTTCATGCATCATTGTACAACACCATACACGATCCTATCAATGTATTCCATCATTGGAGGGAGTGGAGCCTGGAATGGGGGATTTATGGGAGGAGCGTTGTACAGGAGTCAACACATGCCAAAGCCATGGAGTCACTATCACGTTCGGGCCTCTCGCCTAGCAACCAGCTACAACAAGGCCAAAGCAGTGGTTCTCTCCGACCTTTACGGCAGGCTGAACCTGAACCTTGTCAGAGCAAACGCCTCCATTCTGTCCAGATGCTTTTGCATCTGACATGTAGAGTGTAATATGTGTGCGAACTATATCTTCTAGTGTAGTCTAATATAGTTACAATAATTTTGCTGTACGTATTATTAGTCTGCTTACAACACTTCTAAACACGCCACGCAGGTAATGCAATTCACATTGTCCATAAAATTTCCTGAGGAACACTGTGAGGGTCTGGGTACCCGATTATGTCCTTACTGGCTCTTTTGTGAACTACTGGCGGGAGCCGGGGGCTGTGTTGCACTGTCAGGGGCCACTGGCCTGTTGCTTTGTGCCTTTGTGTTCATGGTTGATCAGTATATAATGTGGGTACCTTTGCAAATAAATACCTTTGGTGCAAGAGAATTTGGGATAGTTGCTCTGCGGAATGGTACTATGCGTTCGACGTATAGGCTGTTATAGATGGAATAGTATTATATCGGTCACATTTGGTGGCAGCGTCGGAATTATCATTGACGAAATACGAAAATACCACAACGAATCAAACACCGCGGAGCAGAATCAGGCGATTGGAGCAAATGCCGTTGAACAAAATCAGGCAGCTGGTGCATTTGCCGCAATTGCTTAGAATGTTGGTGCAAAGGGAAGAGCAGGCTGAGGAGAGATATCAGCGTGAGGACGAACGTCGTCAGAAAGAAGTAGCAGAGAGGGAATGTATGGAAGTGGTATGTATTTGCAGTCTAAGATAGAATGGAGCAGAGGCACCTGTTGGAGACGATACCGGAGGCTCAAGCACCGAATGGAGAATGCGAAGCTCACCAAGCTAACGGAGAGCGAAGATATAGAGGCTTACTTGACCACCTGCAAGAGGATGATGGCGGCCCACGAAGTGGATAAGGAAAAATGGGCGTTTAAGCTGGCTCCCAACCTTTCTGGCAAGGCTCAACCGGCGTATGCTGCAATGAATAGTGATGATGTAAAGGACTATGAGCAAGTCAAGGAGACAAATTTGCTATGTTATAACATCAATGTGGAAACGTAGATCGACAACGCTTTAATACCACCAAAAAGCAGGAAGATTGGTCATACAGGGACCTAATTGTTAGAATTCAGGATCTGTTGTGGAAATGGACAAAAGATAAAACTGCTGCGGAGGAGGTCGTGGACCTGATAGTGACAGAGCAGTTTTTGAATACCCTTCCTCAGGAACTGCGGGTCTGAGTTACAGATAGGAAGCCCAAAATCAGTACGGAAGCAGGTGAGGAACTACTTCAGTGTCACACGTTGCAGAAAGGCAGGCTACATGAAGACAATTGGAGGGCAGAAAGGGAATGAAAAGGAGGACCAGGAGAAGAAGAACGGAAGGTCAGAGTTACACTGTTTCAACCATTGTTTTCAGCGGATCACTTCAGGCAGGTCGAATGTTGCGGATTTGGATACAGATATTAGTTTAGTGGTTAAGGGTGCAAGTCAGGATCGTTATGAATAATGTTTCCGATCCTGATCCATGATGAGATTGTTGTTATCCGGAATCATATCCAGATTCGCGTCAAACTGATCTACGTACATTATTAAATTTAGTAACATGTGCATTTTATGCATGTAGTAATGGATGACGATATCGACCATGATGTGGGCCCCCTGGATCTTGCTGGCTACGAGGTGCTTGAACAAGAGCTACTGTCAGAAGACCTTCTTGACATCATAGAATTTGCTGAAATAGATCTTAGTTTGGAAACGCCACACACAGCACGGGATTGTACAGATTGGAGTGCATCAAGCTTACAAGTGAAGAGACGCAATGACACCAGGTGATCCAGTGGGCTCTTTATGGCCACTAGATTCTTTCAACTGAAAGCACCTATTTCAGCATACATTGAAAAGAGTACTGACAGAAAAGTGAAGCTTCTGACCTTGACACCAATGGAGTGGGATAGTCTACAACAGATGATTGGTGTACTTACTGCTCCTCATTTGGTGTCTCTGAAGGTGAGATTGATCCATGCTCGTGCCACGCAGCTATTGATTTGTCTCGTATTTTACAGGCTCAGGAAAGTGGAACCAGGGACAATTGCTTCATGCATGTTGGAGATGTCCTACCTTGTTGAAGTACTGAAAGATGATCAAGTTTACGGTCCTGTTGAATCCTCCCATTGGTGCTGTTCAGCACAAGCTCACCTTCATTCCTATCTCTAAGGAGGACTTATACGAATGTGTTCAAACCATTCGTACTGCATTACTCCTGGAGATCGATTGACTTAATCTAGTGAGACCTACAACTAAGGTGGAGAAGCTAAATCTTGTCTTGAATCCTCACACAAAAGACCTGGATTTCTTGTCAGATAGTGACAAGAAAGCTTGTTGGAGTGCACTTGAAGTGGAGCTTGAGCGTGTTGTGACAGAAATGCAGAAAGTATCTACAAATGACTCCGATCCTGCAGTACAGCAGCAAGGAATGGGTAATGCAGACAAGGAGACAGGAAAACAAGGAGAAATGAAAAGAAGTGCACTGCATGATGATTGTCATAGTTCATTAGAGTGTGTGAAGAGACACAAACATGATTCACAAATGCTCAGCAGAATGGAGATGGTGCGTACGCAGTCAGAAATCAATGCTTGGAAAGAGATCCAACAGGTGACTGTGGTAAATGGTATGGTGGATGGACAACCTTTTAGCATCTGTCCAGAAAGAGCTCACCACCCCTAGTACTGATGCAAACAGGGCTACAATGAAGTACAAAATGTTGGGAGAGATAGCACGTGAGAACATGTATCTGCACATAGTTGCGACAATGAAAGAATGTTTAGACATGCCAAACTCCTAGTGGATGATCTGCGACACAACTTGGTCCCTTCAACAGTATCATGTATCTTGTTCCTTCATCAGAATAAGGAGCTCATCAAAGATTGGATGGATTTAAAGACTGTATTAAAGGGTGGAGTGGACATGTCAGGACACTTAAGGTGTACATCCACACCAATTATGATCAGGATGTGTATTTCTCTGGATTCAATACTTCTTTGCTTGCTGCTATACTGCTCTGTTTGTTTGGCTTTGTGCATGTTCCTAAGTAAAGTTAGTAAAGTATTACTGCACAACACCAAATTCATGTACAAGTGTGTGTGTGTGTGTGTATGTGTGTGTGCATGTGCGTGTGGTGTGACTGCATGCATTTGTGTATGTGTGTTCTGATCATGACTTACTATCCAAAACTGTTGCCTATGATAATTAAAACCCAAGTGCCCTGCCATTGGAATTGCATATGCCATCTGCAACACTGGGTCCCTACATGCTTTCGGTAATACTAGCTGCAGTATTACCGAAAGCATGTAGGGACCCAGTGTTGCAGATGGCATATGCAATTCCAAAGGCAGGGCACTTGGGCAGAAAGAAACTACTGAGCGAGTTATACAGAGGTTCTTCTGCCCTGGTGCTAGCAAGGATGTTGCAGGCCTCTTCCAAACAAGTGGCCCCAGCACCACTGATACATCTACCTGTAATTGCGGAACATTCTCCAGAATTGCTCTTGATATTGTTGGGCCTCTTTTAAGGAGCAGGTCCGGGAACGCTTTGTACTTGTGATCTGCGATTACGCTACCTGGTACCTCGAGGTCATTCTCCTTCGCTCTGTTAATGCAGAACATGTGGCTGAACAGACGGTCCAAGTCTTCTCCAGAGTAATGATTCCTCAGGAGATAATGTCAGACCAAGGAAGCAACTTTATGTCGGCTCTCCTTTCTGAAATGTATAGACTCCTCGATATTCAGCGCTTATGGACAACTCCCTACCATCCCCAGTACAATGGTTTGGTTTAGAGGTTTAATCAAACCTTGAAGGCTATGCTCAGGAAGGCAGCAACCCAGGATGGGAAGGACTGGGACAAACTTTTACCCTTACCTCCTCTTTGCTTATAGAGAGGTCCCCCCAGGAGTCTACAGGATTTTCCCCCTTTGAACTCCTCTATGGGTGAAGTACCCCTTGTGATGTTCTCAAGGAGACATGGGAAGCAAGGGAGAAATACGATGAGAATGTCGTGTTCTATCTGACGCTTATGAGGAAAAGAATGGAAAGGATGACTCATCTTGCCCAAACCAACACAAGCCAAGCGCAACAGGGGCAGAAGACTTGGTACGATAAGCATGCCAGACTCAGGAGCTTTGAACCTAGAGATAAGGTACTGGTGCTGTTACCGACAGATACTAGCAAGTTTCTTGCCCAGTGGAAGGGCCATATCCTGTGGTTAGCGGATTAGTGATGTCCTGTATGAAGTAGATATGATCAGAGCCTGAAAAAGACGTCGAGTCTTCCACATCAACATGCTGAAGAGCTGGAATGAAGTAAAATCACTGCTATGTATTGAGGAGGGTGATGCCGAAGAGGAGAGCTTGGACAGTGGACTCAGCACTTGAGGGAAGCTTGTCGTAAATGAAGATCTGGATGAGAGACAGCATCAGGAGTTACAATCACTATGCTCTGAGTTCCAAGATGTGCTTCAGAGTAAACCAGGATGCACAATCTTAACAGAGCATAGCATTCCTACTGGATCATCGATACCTGTACGACAAGCTCCATACTGACTTCCATATGCCCATAGGGAATGGGTGAAGAAGGAAATAGAGGCCATGTTGCTGGACGGAGTGATCAAGTCATCCATGAGTGACTGAGCCTCTCCCATTGTCCTGATAGAGAAAAAAGATGGAGGCATAAGGTTATGTGTGGACTACCGCAAGCTATTATAGCCAACTATGCCAGCTTAGTAGTCCTATGACTGACCTTATGTGGAATGCAGCTTCAACACAGGTCGAATGGAATTCAGTGTACGAGAGAGTCTTCAAGGATTTAAAGACAGTAATGCAGTGCCCCTGTTCTTCGAACTCCCAACATTGGGATCCCCTTCATCCTGGAGGTGTGCTAAGTCAAATAGATGCATCTGGAGAAGAACATCCCGTGGCCTATTACAGCCGGAAGCTGGCACCAAAGGAGAAAAACTATGCCACCATAGAAAAGGAGTGCTTGTCGATCAAGGCTGCAAATCAGGGTCTATCTTGTGGGGTCCACGTTCACTGTGGTGACAGACCATAAGGCGCTCAAATGGCTGAACAGATAAAAACCCAAGGTTGACCAGATGGTAACTTACCAGTTTGAGGTGGAATACAGGTCAGAAAAATTGAATGGGAATGCAGATGCCCTCTCCAGAGGCTCCCTACCATTGATGTCATCCCAGGGTCAGCCTCCAGATAAGGTGGAGGGAGTGTGAGGGTCTGGGTACCCGATTATGTCCTTACTGGCTCTTTTGTGAACTACTGGCAGGAGCCGGGGCTGCTCGCACTGTCAGGGGCTGCTGGCCTGTTGCTTTGTGCCTTTGTGTTCATGGTTGAGTCAGTATATAATGTGGGTACCTTTATCTTTGGTGCAGAAGAATTTGGATAGTTGCTTTGCAGAACAGTATTACGCATTCGACTGTATAGGCTGTTGTAGATGGGGTAGTATTGTATGTATCCGTCACAAACACCATAAAGATGCAAAGTCTATGACTACAACAGGCACACATGCACCCCACTAAGCAGCTGGAGCAATGTTTAAGTTGGTACCCTTTAGGGTTTAGAGATCAGTGATATCAGTGATACTGAATGAGACATCAAATTCCATCTGACTCGTCAAAAAAGGTTCAATGAAAAAACGTTGCAGGGCACTGGCATACAAATGTGTCCTGTGCACATCACCAACCCTACACACCACCAACCCTACACACCACCAACCCTACACACCACCAACCCTACACACCACCAACCCTCACCAACCCTACACACCACCAACCCTACACACCACCAACCCTACACACCACCAACCCTACACACCACCAACCCTACACACCACCAACCCTACACACCACCAACCCTACACACCACCAACCCTACACACCACCAACCCTACACACCACCAACCCTACACACCACCAACCCTACACACCACCAACCCAGCACACCAACCCTCCACAGTAACCCTACACACTAACCTTACACACTAACCCTACACACCAACCCTGCATGCGCACCAACCGTGTCTTTATTACATCCAAGGGGTGCATCAAACAGACCTCCACCAAACCTGCAAAGAGAGGAGTACTGTTTCAATTACAATGCACACTCCTCGTAATCTTGACACTAATACTGGCCATATGCCAATCAACAATGTGACAATAGATCCCCTTGTAGTAAGCATTTAGAACAATAAAACCCTTGCTAGCCAAGTACAAGTGTAATTGACTCATTCTGCACCACAGTACAACTCATGCTTCAGAGCTTCCCATCTTCACAAGGCAGCAATGCACATTATCATTCCAGTAAATCAAATTTAGTCAATCACATTGACTTAGGTGGACATTATGTCACATAGCACTGTATCCAAATACTGATACATTGCTGACCATAAGAATGTCTCATCGAACATTACAAATTGACTTTCACTATTTTCATGGTTACTATGGCTACTAGGCTAACCCAGGTGTCCTTGACAAGGTATACAAATTTTCATTTCTGCTACCTGCTACTGATGTGTTGATATTGATATGAAACTGGGATGCTAAGCAGTGCATATGATCAGGAATATGTAGATACAGTAGCTGCAGAGTTGCCATATTTTGGAATGCATGCTCCATATTAAACTCCAGTGTTGCAAACGTATGTACTGTACTTTATGACTGCATTTCCCTTCCTCGCCTGCTCAAATTAATCCACTGTGACCAAATCCGGGCAGTCCGTGCCAGGCCCTATAAGTCATGCTACCAGTTTTCTATACTCTTTGCACCAATATTCGTGAAAGTGCAGCTAATTGTTACGCATGACATCAATGCAATACTCGCCTCAAGTCGAAGAATTCGACTAAGCGCTTTCACCTTCC
Organism: Ephydatia muelleri; assembly: GCA_013339895.1. Classification (NCBI taxonomy): domain Eukaryota; kingdom Metazoa; phylum Porifera; class Demospongiae; order Spongillida; family Spongillidae; genus Ephydatia; species Ephydatia muelleri. The sequence continues at coordinate 4,757,278 of JABACO010000014.1, forward strand.
GCGCATCGTATCCTGTATTACACTTCACTTGTAGCTCAGAGAGGGCTAGGTAAATGTCTACTCTCGTCCAACAATACCTATTAAAAACAGGGGAGGGGGCCCCACTAGAAATCATTTCTATTCTCTATGTGTTGTGCGCGACGCGCGCACTGGATACCAACATACCTGCAGATCCTCCTGCTACGATCTGTCTGGTGGCCTTCCGTAGTGAAAATCCTTCCATTTGGTCCCTCTGGATTAACGCTCGCAGTTTTCCAAATATTCGCTTTATTAATTAAAATAATAATAATTGACTGATTTGAATAATCTGTCGTGCCAACTCGTTTTCGGATCGTGCCATCTCGTTTCGTGTCGTGCTATCTCGTATTTGGGTCGTGCCATTTCGCGTTATGTTACATCCCTGTGCACATATACGAGTCGCGTCTGCTGGTTAACACTACCCAAAATTATTACGATGGATTGCATAATAACCATGGCACTAATAATCGTCGTGCATGCTCAGAACGTACGATGCACGGAGAGGCGCCCATCAGTAGAGGTTTTGAGCTTATATAATACATTCTGACCCCGAAATGTCTATAATATTAATGCACAAATTAAAATTGTTGTTTGGAAGTACTTACGGTGACAATGGTTATTTAAAAAAAAAATAAGTAACGTAGATATCGTTATTTAAAAGGATATTGCTTATTTGAGGGCACCTTGTACACTGAAAGAATAGAAATAGACTGCAATCGATTGATGTGCAAAAGTGAAAACATCAGACTGAAAAGGCCACGTAACAAGGGGAAAAACCTTACTCCTGGCTACATGTACTGCAAGTCTTACGCTCAATTTTTATCAGCTTGTTGCATCTGATTAAAGCTAATAAGCAGAAAGAATGCATCAGTCAACATGTTGGCTGATTTGTAAACCTATCTGTCGAACATTTAGTCTTTATCCAATATACAACTGCAAAAGGATGGCATGAATTTATAAATCTTATCTTTGGCACAGTAATGCATAGCCAAAAAGATACCTTATTGATCAAAACTGGTCAGCATGAATTATCATTCCTTACAGACTAAATTAATGAACCTTTTCAACTTCAGAATGATTGATCACGTGCAATAATGATTATGATTATGTTACAATTCCACATTACGTGGCACCTGGCAGAGTAATGCCATGTCGATATGTAACTTGAAGTCTTCAGACGATTACGATTTTTTGGACAGTGGGTAATTTCATTTCCATTGCACATGTGGATGCAGGTGGATGTGAAGACCGGTGTGTGTGTGTGTGTGTGTGTGTGTGTGTGTGTGTGTGTGTGTGTGTGTGTGTGTGTGTGTGTGTGTGTGTGTGTGTGTGAGGGAAAGTAGCACGTACAAGGCTGTGTTTTTGGGCATTACATGCATGTTGCTGTACCCTCAAAGGAAAGGTTAGATGTCACTTCCAGTTTGATCAAACATCCCATGCCATGCATTTACAGACCTATAGTGACATGCTGATCAATAGCTTCATAGAGACAACATGGCACTGAGGTGATGCCTGCTCTGATGCCCTCTCCAAGAACTGGCCATTCACTATGCAGTTGACACACAAGGAATGAATACATAGCAGAGCGCATTGCGAGGATGAGTAGATGAATGTAGAAATGTGCATGCATGTGTGTGTGCACATGTGTGGGTATGTGTATTATGTATGTGTGCATATGTGTATGTGTGTATGTTTGTATGTGTGTGCGCTTGTCTGTACATGCACCAGGTCACAGTAATGTTTACGATTTAATTTTCATGCCGACATGCAAATTTAGCCTTGGGTATAGTTTTTTTTACATCAGGGTATACTCAGTAAACAGCTCAAATATACAAATGCCTCCATGCAGGATGTAGTTGTGACCTGAACTATTGTTGACTATGGTGGAGAGTATGGGACTATTGTGGAGTGGAGTGACCTGGGACTATGGTGGAGTGACCTGGGACTATGGTGGAGTGACCTGGGACTATGGTGGAGTGACCTGGGACTGACCTGAGACTATGGTGAAGAATGGTGGAGGGTATGGGACTATGATAGAGGGACCTGGGACTATGGTGGACTTGCATACACATACACATGCATACACAATTCTTAGTTCAATCCAGTTGACCTTTTATGTCTCAGTCACCTCAGTCAGGCTCAAAACAACCAATTTCCTTTTAACTCTCCTTTTTCAATTTACTTTCCTGCTTTATAAGAGATACAAACATCATCAATCATTTCTACAAAGACCTGTGCTTTTCATGTTAGTTATTAAAGGCAAACAATGCATGGTAATTGGTTTAAGACATTTTCTCATCGCTGTGCCTGTAAAAGAATGTAGTTAAGATCCTAGATGTGGGCATAAGTTATTCAGATGACTGTTGAGACATATATTAATGCTTGCATCACAATTTGTGGAGCTTATGAAACTTGGAACTGAACTAATAAACCAATGCATTATTAAAACCTTTGTTCCTACGGACATGTATGTTCTCTTTTTACCAATGCTGCACTCATCTGTTACACAAGATGGCACTGATAGCGACAAGGTTCAACAGGATCGTGTGGAGGAGGAGGAGGTAAACACAGAGTTGACGAGCTCCATCCATTTGCATTGCTAAACTTCATCCATCGGTCAATCATGATCTGAGCACACTTGGCAACACACCCTGGCACAAAGTGTGCATCTAAACCTTGAGTGAACCGGCTGTACATATCTGGAGGAAAGTTGAGATTCCTGGGATATGGCCTGTGTTGGTAACCTGTGACTCGAATGTATCTATGAAGCAACAGTTGACCTCTGAACAGTATCTCAGTCCTAACAATAAGTGCCATTTGACTGGCCCACCATGTTTGCTGATCAAATGCGGAAGTATAGGGTAGAAGGTACTTTATAGCTTTGGAATGAAAAGCATTAACCATGGCATCATACCACAAGCCTGTCACGTACTCTAATTCTTTGATGAAGCATCCTCTGTTTTTGTGAATTTGGAGTACTTTCTCTGAATAATCTTGGCCAGGCAAATCCAGTGCCATAACGGCTGGTTCCATAGACTGCAAAAATCCTTCAAACGCTCTCCATGCTAAAGCATTTGTACGTATGTCCTTAGCAGTGGCATCATCGTCCATAAATATATAGTACAAGTAAGTGATGTTTCTCTTCATGGCGAGCGTAAAGAGAAGGTTCCTTCCAGTAGTCCACGTGGTGGAAGCGTCGAATACGTATTCCACGTGAGAAAGCGAGTGATCATCACAAGTTTTTTTGTACGACAGAACTAAGACATGGAAATCTAAGCTTCCGTTCCCAAATGACTCGTTCTTTCTCTGATCAGGCGGGAGGCAACTCTCCGTTTGAACGAGGTAAAGAAAGCGAGCTGCTTTTCTGTCGATAGTTGCTGTCATGGAACTTCCACCATCTTCCATTGAGTCGTAACGGTTGTCTTCAATGTTCTGTACACGCGTAGGCGTCGTACTGGAGCTCGTATTCGCATCAACGGAAATATCTGATGTAGCAGCAGTTGTGTAGGCCTGATCATCTACGTTTTTCGAAGCGTCCTGTTTTGTATTTGAGACGATACGAAATTTAGTACTCGCCGTACGCGTATTATTATAGGGGCTTGTTTTCTGTCTAATTGCTGGGCTTGTTTTTTGAATTGCCTTGTCCGTTGCACTGGCATCCCGAGGAGGCTCTGATCCGTTTGGAAGAATTATCACAGAAACGTATAACACACAGATTAGGCAGCAAGCTATTACGCAGCCTGTAGTTGTATTCAGTACATGCGTCCTCTTCATGATCTGTGTAGAAGCTGTAATAGCTACACCTGAACATCTGGTCTCAATGATATATCCCGCCTCCCTTCTACGCATGCGCATTAGAAAGATGTCTACCGACGGAACGCGAGCAGATCTTGTCTTGGAGTGCAATTTACATATAATGCAATAGAAAATTTAATAGAGAAAAATCTCTAATATATTACCTCGTGGCACGCGAGATTTGGCCAGGCCTGCATGTAACTAAGGATATTGAAGCCAGGCACTTACGTCAAGATGCATGGAAGTATGAAGTGCATTGTAAAACCGAGCTTGAAACACTACTTTCGGTGGCGGATTTAGAGGTTGGCACCCCCCTAATAGACTAATGAGGAACATTTATAAGCAGACCCTCTACGTCTAACAGGCGCCTCCTAGGCACGGCGATACGCGATTGTAAGTTATCTGGTCAGATAATCTGTTACCATTCCGCGCGTGTTAGCCATAAAAAATTGTCGCTGGCTCAAGTAAATTGTGGGAGAAAAAGTGAACGGCTGCGCATCTGGTTTCAGAATGTCTCCAGTAAACGCCATGCAGACAACGATATCACAACAGTTCAGTACAAGCTTTGGAGATCTAGCTCAGCAAGCAATTCGAGCACAAAGTCTTATTCCTTCTAACATAGGCCAGAGGATAATAGTTTTAGATTACATCAGGGATACTTACACATGCACTTCACCAAGAGTAGTTATGTGGACTCGGGAGAACTATGTGAAAAAGTCAATCAAAGAAACCGAAAACATTTGCTGGCACCGCAGTTTCATACAGCAGAGCATTTTTAATCCGTACAATCTGTTCTTACATCTATTGGAATATAGAAAGAGCAATGAACTGCATATGGAGAAATGCCCGTCAAAAGGAATTGACAATTGTTTGCGGTTGTACATTCGCGTATACTCCCATATAACTTCAATAAAAATGAATGGCTTTTTAACAATTTGATTGTTAATAACCAACTACAAACTACACAGCTTAGGTGGGGGTCAATATTGCTTCAGAAATGTTAGATCTTGATTTAGCAGAACAATAACCAACCCTTTGCTTCCGTCCTTTTGGCAACATAGCACTTTCTTAATTACTAGTAATGTATTCATGATGTCTCTTTGTCTCTTTAACCTTCTTTGAACCCAGCTTTACAGCAGCACACGTAGGTCTGCGTCCTCTGATCTGTTATGAGTAGTTATACTGAACCTACAAATGCACCGTGCAATAGGTTGGGTTCATTAGCGCCCGATCGTGTAGTTGGGTTGCTTTCCAGATTTGTCGTTCTGAGCATGCAGCCACATGACGATTCGTGCCCAGCATATATATATAAGTTCAGAACTCGAAGCAAAGAGATCCCACCAACAATCCACACTATACTGGTATTGGCATCAACAATACAGAGTGAGAATCCATGAGCCAACAGTCTGACGCATCAAGGAAATATAAACATTAGGTAATTAACATGCACAGCATAGAATCATTACGAGATTGAACAGTAAAAATCACACTTCTCTAATTTTAATGTTCAATTACACAATGATTTTGCAGAGAATTTTTCTTCCGCGGGCCAAGCCAATTATTGCTGTACACATGTAGCGCGAAATTAGCATTTCCCCGTTGCAGGAAAACCTAGTTTGCAAACAATTTACACTAATATGTCCAGGAAACAACCTTTGACATGTGTTGTCACCAAAAAAGTGTTGACGGTTTAGATAAACAGAGTGGCTTTAGTTTAGCACCTGTGGCGCAATATTGCTCCGTTGCCCTTTATAAAATCAAAACTTGGTTCGACCCATTTTTTTCCCACATTTATGCCTGCATGTAATAGAATGACAAAGCTTCACAATGACTGAAGAAAATATCAGTGGTACAATCTAAAATGCTCAATTGTAAACACAACTGCTGTATACCTTTGTCATGTGTACAGTGTTACCATACCCACATAATAGTGGAAGCAGTCATTACTGTACGAAGATTGTATAAATATACGCGTGCACACAGCACCAGGCTAATGGAAGTTACTGCAGGTGGAACAGAAAGTGTGTTTTCAGTTTTCAACTGCTGGCGGTCACATGACTTGATTCCTATAAACGGTAATCTCCAACTATTATCAGTTGGCTACGAGCAACAATAGCTTCATGCCGCCATCTTCTAGTCTCGTACCCAGACCTACCATGACGTAAGTGTTTATCGCTTACACTATAAACACTTACGTCATGGTGGGTCTGGGTACATCTTCAGTGTACATAAGCCGGGACATATACGACTCAAACATCCCTGTTTAATTTTATTATTTATCGTTGTGCAATGTCCATGTTCTCCTCATTACTGAATCTATACCTTGCCTACGATGCATTATCGTATGGAAAACGTCCCATTGAGATGCGATGAACAACAAACCCCGACGCATAAGCTAGGTGAATGCGGGCGATATAAGGCCTCGATTTTAGAGATGTACAAATAAATTAAAGCCGGTTGAGCTGCTTTGAATTGAAGTGGGTCGACCGGCTTTATTAAACTTTATAGAGTGTCGGTTTTTTAATTGGCCCGTAACGTTTAATTGTATGGTAGCTATGCGATAATCCAAACCTGATTGATCACGCGCGAGCAGCAAAACCTTGACGACTGTTAGTACAGTGAAAATAAATGCCATTGTATTATTGGAGCTCAATTTAGAGCCTCGCGCAAAGCAATAAGTACGTAGTGCACTCACCTCTTGCTGCAAGCATAACGTATATAGTACATGATTTTGACTCCCTAGTCATTGGGGCCCAGGAATATCATATATATATAATAATATGCCTAGGCATATTTGACTCCTTAGACATATATGACTCCCCCTCTGATAAAAAATGACTCCCGCGGGAGTTATTATAGCCTTAGGCATAATTAATTCCTCAGTCAGTTTTTCCAAGGCATATATGATTCCCCTGTTATTTGCCAAGACAAAATTGACACTCGCCTAGGGAAGTGGTTATAGCCTTAGGTAAATAACTCCCCGTTGATTTTCCATCATCATGGCCATACTTTCTGGGCAGAGATAGCAATAAAGGTATTATTAATACATCTATATAGTCTGTATCAGAACACAGGAAATGAATGAACACGAAGATAAATAAAATCACTGTCTGCATGCTTTCTATTTATGCAGATTGAAATTAATGCACAACCATGATTGAGGAACACTTTATTGCTGAATGTTCATGCAGTGGAAATGGTACGAATGTTGGCATTGGTCACACTGTATTCCATTGTAATCAGATGATTCTGGCCGCACATGTGCACATCAAATGTATTCTGAAACGCTTGGTGTTGTTCCGTTTTACTGTAATGGATTCTTGGTGTGAAGAAAATGATTCTAGGCAATTCTGCTAATAGTGCACCAAATGTCACCTCCCTTAAATTTTCCCCCAATGCAGCATGGTAGGCAAAAGCAATGGCAAATAATCCACAGGCCACTCCTCCAGTTTGCTGTTGAACAGGTATTGCTTAACAGTTAGAACATTGCTTTTGGCGAACTTCTTTGTAGATTAGGGCAATTTGCTCTTTCAGGCTATCACATGGTTGTATTTGCTATCATATATGGCCTGACCTCTCCTTCATGATAGCTGGTGGTTGTTACCCAGTGGTCAAGTTCAGGTACAAACAACATCTGTACAACTGCACATGTTCATGACTTTAATAAGACTTGCTTGCAATGTTTGATTAAACTGTTCAGTTAAGCCATTTGTCTGTGGGTGGTACACTGAAGAAACTTTATGATTGGTTAAGATGAAAGAGCTTCTCTTTAACTTTATTAACAAATTCTCTGCCTTGGTCCGAAATGATAACTTTACAGCATCCAAACCTAATTAATATCATGCATATACCTGCAGAAAGGTTCAAACAAGAAAAGTGCGTATCCTGCAGTCTTACCCTTCAGTGGCGCAGCTTCAGGCCACTTGCTGAAATAATCTACTAAAGTGACCACATACGTATTACCCTTTGAGGTGGTGGGCAATGGACCAATGAGGTCAATACCAACCTATTGGTAGAATATGTGTTGAGATTTATATTATACATGTACCTCTACATGAAGTCACCAACCTGGTGCCAAACATTTGGCATTGGTACAACTGATAGGATGCAGCTTAGCATTGGCCTTAACATTAGTTCTCTCATGACATGTCTCTGAGAATGAGTCTTTTTTCGTCATCGATTCTAACACAAATCTCCCAACCTTCCTCGTCACCTTCTCCTTTACTTTACTCTTTTGAAATCGAGCACTCCACAGTCGGAACTTGAAGTTTTTGCATTTGCGACTTCGAAATGCCCTTAGGATATTGATTCCTACGCAGATAGATATTGATCACTTCACCAGGTACACGTGGCTTATGGAATTCTCGTGGGGAGTTATATATGCCTAGGAGGACCTTAGGCGTTTATGACCTGGGGAGTCATTTAGAATTGGATGGCAAAGGTGTGATTGTAAAAAGAAAATGGCACAGACCTGTAGCATGTTTATATACTGTAGGACCTTACAATGCCCTCACAGCCAATGCCCTTAAAAAAAGGCACATGTGTATATGATTCGTCTGTGCGTCTGTAGATCTAAACCAGAGATAATGTATAAAGGGATTGGAATTTTCACGCATTAAAGCGTGCCATCCGCAACCTGTACTCGAACCCACAACCATGTATGCGTGTACACAAATAGGTCATTTATCATTATATGAGTAGCTAATTGCGTTGTAACCCGCTGTAGACTGCAAAATGGGCTAGCAAGTTAGAAACAACCATAAAACCATCCGTAACGTAGTCGCGCGCTAGATATAAAAATATTCGGATGCTAAAATATGAACCAAGAGCTACAAGACAGCGTCAGATTTAGCGATCTAGCTTACACGATAAAGGCTACACTGTCCCACAAAATTACCACATCCAACGTTCTGTTGGAGCGGTTCTGAGCACTGCCGTTACAAACAAACAACACCACGCTACAATTTAACCATCTTGCACGTTATAAAGCCATTTTCAAACAGAAAAGACCATCGATTCGTAAGATACTGTCCCACAAAAAACGGCGCTCCGGAAAAATCGCAAATTTGGCAAAAAAGCTCGAAACTGTGCAACAGAATACTCACGGCCCTTCAAAAAAGAGCAACACGTAGTGCATTAGTCTGGGGACCCTAGCATGATGTAGACCCTAGCATGATGTAGGGTCTGGAACCACGCGTATACCAAACTTGTTCTGATTAGTTTTTGTTGATATTGTATGTTTATATCATCCGCAAAACCGCGCTCTCACGTGAATCGAATCAACACCCAATCACACTAATCTGGGGACCAGTATACTTGTAGAAGAAACAGGGGCGGATCTAGGATTTGGGAAAAGGGGGGGTCTGATAAATATATTCACAACTGGGGGAGGGTACGGGAGGGGGCGTGCCCCTCCCGTGACAGCAAGAGGGTCTGGGGAAGCGCTAATAGCTCCCCCAGTGGGGTCTGGGGCGAAGCCCCAGCCGCTTTTTTGCTTTTGCGTTTATTTAGCATGAAATTCACAGTGATATCCTGGCCCAATACATTTCCATCACGCGATATCCGGATTACTAGAGCCTGCATGGATAGCGACGAGAAAACTCTTCATTCTTCACAATGCTATGGTTCCTACTGGCTCAGCAATTAAATTCGTGACGCAAAGCTTTTGTGAATTTGTGACGGTGACCGAAGCGTGCACGTGGCCATGCACCAGCTACAGGTCGGTCTATAAACGACTCATGTATGTTTTACTATAGTATTAGTATTTTTAGCTCTATAGCTATCTATTTTCTGAGGAAGAGAATCTGAATCCCATTCACGTCTTTTGATCGCTTACCTCAATTCCTGCTCACACGCACCATTCGATCGATCGCGCGATTAAATATTTCGTTAATACAGGATTTAATATAGACCCCGCTTGGCTAGAACGATGGGCAATGTTGCAAATCCAAGGACGGGAACATGCAGAACGCTGCACAGATTACAGTACGCATTACGTCATTCTTCATATAGGAAAGGGGGGGGTCCGGACCTCCTGGACCCCCCCCCCCTAAATCCGCCCCTGAGAAAGCTGTCAGCATCAGCGCTAGCATCTCTGAACCTGGGACGATCGGCGCCTCTATAGCTTCTCCACCTTCAGTCACGGTAGGATGCTGAAGACATGTTAAATTTTTTTTTTTTACGTGTGCTTGATCGTCCATACGTCGAATATAGACACCTAATCACAGATTCAGAGATGCTAGCGCTCATGCTGACAACTTTCTTGACCAAGATACTGGTCCCCAGATTAGTGTTGATTCGATTCACGTGAGAGCGCGGTTTTGCGGATGATGAAATCATATAAACATACAATATCAACAAAAACTAATCAGAACAAGTTTGGTATACGCGTGGTTCCAGACCCTACATCATGCTAGGGTCCCCAGACTAGTAGTGCATGTGATGGCGAACTTCAATCAAATAAGCCTTCTCCTTTTAGTTCAAACGAACCAGCGAGTTTTAGACTCTGTCCTCACTTCAGTTCTACGCAGGTGCGATTCACAGAAGGTCGGATGGCACGCGAAAATTTGCGTCTATGGCTCACGTGACGCGTTACTATATTAATATCTCTGTCTAAACATAGATCATTAAGACTACGTAACGTAGTCTATGATCTAAAACCGCATGCCACGTGACCGTAAAAAATTGAAAAGATAGGGCAACAGAAGGTGAGCGAGGCCTTGGCTGAGCATCGTAGATAAAATAATCATTTTATTGCACGATGCTGTAACTACAGCGACCAGATTCGCTGTGTCTAAGCGGAAAAAATGCTGCTGATGCCCGTTGGAACACATGGCTGTACTACCGCCTGCTTCTGGTAAGCTCTGAACTTTTATGTAGCGCGCATCATCGTAGTTGCTTATACAACGGTGATGTGTTCCTGGAGTATGTCCCTTCATAAATTCATTCGTTATAAAAATTAAAAATCACTCTTTTATGAGCATTGCAACATCGGCTACTGCTTCGTGTGGTGCCGGTGGGACCTTGTCTCGAGATACCGTTGGTATATGTAGGGTCACACATATGTCTTTGGCAGCCAGGGGACCGCTGAGATTGCAACTTGTGAGCGCTGCCTTCAGCATAGCCGTGTCATGCTTAGTCCGTAGCACTTATGGGCCCAAAGAGCTACAAACACCAGTATACGTGTGTATCTGGTGGGACTTTGACTATCATGAACCTTTTGGTTATTCCACTGGCTATCTCGCTGTTGCCTCCCGAGCAGTTGCCCAGCACCACTTGCGCTGACCAGAGCAATGTCTGGTCGCCTGCACAGTCGGAATCGCTTCAACAGTCCGTAATGCTCTTAGGTGTGTGAACGATACGAGACATAAGATGCAAATAAATTGGGAGACATACTCCATAGATTCTTAGTTCTAATTTCAGCAATATTCATGTGTCATTCTTTTCAGAACAATTATGTTAGTTTGCTATTGTCTTCATATGTATGTTTTTTTAACATGTGCACCAATGATGTTGGAGCCACTGGATTCATCCAATTGGATTGTCACACCTTCACTGCCTACTCTAAAGGTCAGCACTTTGACTTCCTTCCATATTGATACTCATTGCATTTCATCACAGGCATCTCAGCAAAAGGATTGACGAAAGGTTATAGTTCATAGGACTTTCTGTGTGGTTGTGTTGCATATGTGAATTAAATTGAGGGTGGATGGGTGGGGTGGTTGGAATAAGGAGGAGTAGGCTTACAAAGCTGCACAACCAACCACATTCACTCCCCACACTCTTGCACACAGATGGCCCTCTTGCACCCTCATCTTTGAACACAGGTGGCCCTCTTGCACCCTCATCCTTGAACACAGGTGGCCCTCTTACACCCTCATCCTTGAACACAGGTCCCTCATCCTTGAATACAGGTGCCCCTCTTGCACCCTCATCCTTGAACACAGGTGCCCCTCTTGCACCCTCATCCTTGAGCACAGGTTGCACACATAACCTGCATTGTTGAGTGCAGGCCCTTATTGTGTAATACACTCTCGGCTCAGGTTGCAAGTGCACATACACTCCCTCTTTTGGTTGCGCACAATATGTCCTCGTCCTTGAATGCAGGTGCATGCACATCCTCATTTTGAACACAGGTGACAAGGCTGTCAACATTGTTGGGAGTAGGTTGCACCCTCATTCGTGAATGCAGGTTGCATCAAATGGAGCGCATGTTATGCACATACACCCTCATTCTTGAACACAGTTGTATTTGTAGTAATGTTTCTGATTTATTCGAATCAAAGTTGGAAAGTAAAGCTATTAAAAATTATGGAGATGGACTACTCGAGTTTTATCAACTTGTCAAACTTTTGTCACTTCATTTATGTGTGTAGAAAGGTTGTTAGATGCAATATACATTTTCCATTGCAATGGACATTTCGGTTCGGGAAAACAAAATATAGTTTCCAATAGACATGTACACAACATCATTTTTTCAGACCTCAGTGTTATTGTATTCTGCTGTTTGTTAATTAAAAACAAATTGAGTTGCCGCCCTTTATTATGATTTGCAACACAGTGGTACACTTCTTTGTGCCGTTCGATTTTTCCATTACATAGACTGTTCTTGTTCGGCCCAGGACCCATTGTTACATTTTGACCATTAAAAGGTCATCAAGGTTTCAATTTAAACATAACAGGACCCTCCTTCATTTTAATTATGCTTAATAGTAATTACTAAAAACGTTCAGTTTATTTGAACACAAGATAGGTGGTTACTGATACAACAGTTACAGGAGGGATCCGGTTGAATTTTAGGATGTAATTAAGAGCATCCCTAATGGAGTACAAAAACTTGGGGGGGTGGGGGGGAATGTGTGGTTTGTTCGAACTTATTGAACCTCCTCCCACGGATCCGTCACTGCAACTTGGAGATGGCTTTATTTCCTGTTCTTCAGTTGTGAGATGCCTTGCATACCTACTGAAGTAGATGCACTTATACATCAGTGCAAGGTTCTTGCATGCACATGATCTTACAGCATACATTATCACAGTGTGTAGGGTATTAATAGGATGTATATTAATTGCACTCTGCTGTGCATTGTGCCATTCACCTCCTTATTCTCTATCAGGCGGGTAGCAGCCATGTAGGCAACAGGCAGGGAAATACCATTACTTCTCACATTGTATGCTCATAAGCTGAATGTTACTGTTCTCTATTGTGGTTTAACTTCATATTGCGATGTAATACTGTGGGGCAAAGATATAAACCAATCCCTTTCTGATCTGGGTGTCATACTGTGAGTGTTGGTAAAATTAAAGCTTCATGTTTTACTGGCGCAGGAAAATTTTAAAACCCGCAGGGTCACCCTTCCCTTGCTTTTGTCATAGCATATATGACATTCGCAATGTATGAATCAAAACCATAAGGCATTCGCAAACCATTTAAATTAGCTATACCTGTTGGGGATAATTCTTATCAGGAAACCATGCAGTGTATAATTTCCTATACATTTGTATCACCAGATTCTTGCTTTATTTGCTGAGCTCCAAGTAGCATACACATAAATTCAACTAGCTACCAAAAGGGGCTGCTGAGGTGTGAAAACCCATGCTAGTCCCATTCATTGCTCTTAAGGAGTTACTTGCATTTCTAGCAGAGTTTCAAATAGAATCTTGGCTTTTGCAAACCTGACAAATACAAATAGGTGTTGTACTATAAGATTTTATTCCGGATGAGAAATGTTTGACTTTTATCAGGTGTGAAAACCCATTAATTTCCCTACATTGGTATAACCATTTTCTTGCTTTATTCACTGCGCTAAGTAGAATCTTGTCATTCGCAAACCATCAATTAGCTACCAATAGGGGGAATATATTCCGGATGAAAAAGATTCCTGTCTTATTAGTAAACCACGAGGTGTGAAAACCCAATAAATTGGTTTAAGAAGTTACTTGCATTGGTTTAATCGCTGAGTATCGAATATAATCTTGGCATTCAAAAACCTTTGAAACTAAACTAGCTACTGATAGGGGCTGTATTACAAGATTCAATTACATATAAGAACATTCACTTCCTATGAGGTGTGAAAACCCATTTATTGATATGGGGAGTTACTAGTATGCTTTATTAGATGAAAATGAAATAGAACATGGGCATTTGCAAGCCATACAAATTCAACCAGGGCTGTATTATAAGATCTCATTCCAATGAGAAAAATTCTTGTCTTGTCAGAAAACCATGAGGTGTGAAAACCCACATAATTCCCATACATCGGTATAGCCAGTTTGTTGCTTTATTTGCAGAACTTCAAGTATAATAGCTACCAAAAAGGGCTGCATTATAAAATTCTATTCCAGATGAGAGGATTCATCGCATTAGGAAATAATGTAGCGTGAAAACCGGTGTAATTCCATACATTGCTACGGGATGTTATTTGCTTTCACAGAAGTGTGAAAACGTCTGTCATTCCCATACATCACTGAGCTCCAAGTAGAATCTTAATTGGCATTTGCAAACCATACAAATTTAACTAGCTATCAATAGGGGCTGTATTTCAAGATTCTATTCCAGGTGAGAAAATTTGATTCTTATAAGCAAACCATGAGGTGTGAAACCCCATGTATTTTCCATACATTGCTATGGGGAGTTACTTGCTTTATTTCCAAGTATCATCGCATTCGCAAACCATACAAGGTCAACTAGCTACTAATTATAACATTCAGATCTGGATGAGAAAGATATCCACACAAATTCATCTAGCTACTAATAGGAGCTGTATTTTTCAAAGAATCGACTCTTACCAGGAAGGCATGAGGTGCGGAAAATACTTTCATTCCCATACATTGCTATGGGGAATTACGTGCTTTAAAAAAAATAATAATAATAATAAATCTTGCCATTTCCACTAGTGAATCATACAAATCCAACTAGCTACCAACAGGGGGCTATATTATAAGATTCTATTCTGGATGAGAAAGATTCAATACTTATCTGAAAGGCATGAGGTTGGAAAACCCATTTAGTTCCCTACATTGCTATGGAGAATTACTGGATTTATTCACTGATTATCAAATAGTATCTTGGCTGACATTCACAAAGCATACAAATTCAACTAGCTAACTAATAGGGGTTGTCTATTATGATAGATTCTATTCCGGATGAGAAAGATTCGCCTCTTATTTGGAAACCATGAGATGCGCAAACCCTTATAATTCTCATACATTGGTTTAGCCCATTTCAATCACTTTTTACATTGTTCTGTTCGTCATATACTTTAAATACTCCATCAATAGGGAGGCCCATTGGATTTGAGCTCTAATGGCTCAATATCTAGATCAGTCTTAAGAGCTTGCACAACACAATGGTTAACAGCACCACATCAGTTGGTGTATTCTTTATATGCTGCAAAAAGAAGTGTTTTAACAGGTTTCAGCAATATCATTAGGGCAATTTGTTATGTGTGACAAGTAATCATCACATGTTCCTCCAGGTAAAATGTCTAGCTGCTTTACATATGAAGGGGTGGAATGATGGGAATGCTAAAGTGTACGTATGCTGTCCATCCACAGTTTTAGAATCCCATGAAAGGGTAATTTTGTCAGCTGAATACAGAATTTCTCCAACTTGAAGGTCAGTCTTAAATTTTCTAACTCATATCCACACGTACTAACAAATCTACTCACATAACATCACTGTAACAACTTTAATAACTTCACATTACTTGTCACTGGTACCTGGTTTAATAGGCAATAGTATATTGCCTTTCTGCAAGCTCTGTTGTTTTCTCATTACAGTTAGTTTGAATACATCATTTAATTCCTCATCTTTGTTAGCTATTTAGGTTTTATTTGCTTCATTCAACTCATGAATGTTTCTTTTTAAAGCTATATGTATACCTGGCATAACATTTTAATAAATTCAAACATTTTAACATTGGTCTATTGATTGTTAACATAATTCAATGCTGTGTAACCCGGTGGCGAGAGATCAGCTGAATCTGTTGGGTTCCATTTGTTCGTTCCATTCACAATGATTGTATTTTGGTCTCTCCATATGTATCAATAACATACATATTCTAGGTCGTACAATGCCAAGCAATACATACAGCACATGTAGATGTACATGTATATGCTGTACATTGTGCACCACCTTGTAAAAAAAATCTGAACAAAACGACAATACACATAGATGGTAAGGTTTATAAAAGTGCATAGGGATGAAATTGAACAAAACAGTGAGCTGTAGAGTACACTAGGATGCTGCAAGTATTCCTGACTTAAAGAAGCCTAGAGTGCTGGAAAATGAATCACCATGAAATTTATCAGTGAGTATAAATTAAGCAGTGCATGATATACAACTCTCATGATACAAACTAAACTTGAATTATTACTAACGATGACCATGCCAATTCAAACGTAAAACTACTTTTCATATCGCTATATATTTAAAGTACATTTATATTGTAGCTTCCATGACAATTCCTTTATCATTTGTAATGCATGTATATGTACATACATGCACAATGCCAGCTGATGCCAGCAACCTGCACATCTGCCACATGCAAGCTGCACATAATATTTATCAAAAACCTTCTGCCACTTTTATATACATGTGGACAAGTAAACACAAATTACCATTCCTAATTGGCCTGAGCTACATGTAAGAATGATAGGTACTAGTTATGTTTTGAAGTGCTTTAATGCAGGCAGGGAGGGCACCGGTTACCTTGGCTTTACAATACAATAGAAAAATACACTGTATGTGTACAGTTCATACTGGTTTGAACAGGGTATAATTCTTAACTTGAACAGACTAGATATTTTTATAATTGACATTACCTTGCTTATGAAGTGCCTTGATATTTGGTCTTTCCATTGCAGAGCGATGAACTAAAAAGGTAAATATAACTTCATTATACTAGCAAAAGTGATTAATTAAATGAGCACTATGCACAGCGTTTGCATGCAACAGAATACATAATAATGAGAATTTCACACACTCGACTCCACTTGCCTTGCTTTGGCTTGTTACCAGGTGTCAATGTTGTGTTTCGAACTACAGCATAAAAATAGCACAAGTAACAGCCGTACAGATGCAACTACGCAGCGATTCTTATGCACTGAATTGGACTATTTCAGTCTATCTGTCACAGAGTTGTTATGGTACTGAACTTTTAATTGACCAAAGACTTCAACACAAGTGTTTACATTTCCATTGCTTGTACTGTGAGATTGTGTTAGGTCCCTTTTCGCGCAACGGTCTCCATGCATAGAAACTGTGTTGCATAATTTTACTGATTCAGATCAGTATTTAGAACTAGATCATTATAGGTGCTATGTCATTTATGACCCTTTGCCACGGCAATGCTGGCACATGCTCCATCACAAAAGTATTTTTCATATTTGTAGACGCCTTTGAAATGCAGTATTCAAAAAAAGGGACATAAAAATAAGCCAACGTTTGATCAATGTACAGTAGTTGCACCACAACTTCACTCTGAGAGACCATTGCAATGAACAAGTAACCAGAATTACATGTAATGGCTAGTTAATCAGAATTCCCATAAACTCAAGTTTAAAGGTGTTTCTGCACTAGCAACCTCGAACCCACATTGGTGTCCAGTCCGTACTGGGCGATCCGTATTAATTGATTAAATATATCGACCACAATGTGGATTGATCTAGTTTGCCATTGTTAGTGCAGAATTCAACAAGAGCAGAGATCTCACCCATCTACAAATACTCACAAAACAGAGGGATTATTACTAGTTTCAAAGTCTCGAGCCAACAAATTGTGATTGAAAGGCTCCCAAACATCAAAATGATAAATATGCGCACATTTGTGCATGATATGAGCTGCAGAAAACATTGGCAAAATAAGTTATCAGCAATAATAAATGACACTTCATAGCACCAATGGTCAAGAAAAACTATTATGGAGCCGACCACTTAGAGTGAACATAATCCCTTCGATAAAGATGTTGATCTGTTTAGAGCTGCACATCCCGTGCATACATGGCCATGTACAGACTATGCATGATAAAATGACACAGTACAATAAAAATGGTGTACCTCCAGTGGGGACTTTACCACGCTGAGCACTGGATAAGGTCGGCAGCTGCTTTGAGAAGTTCAAGTTGATGTTCTTTGTCGACAGAACAGGACTAAATGTGTGATGACTCTAAGATGAGACCAGAAAGGCCATGAGGAGTAGTGCCTACCCACCACAGCATACCTGAAACTGCTGAAACTTTTCTCTAGCTGTGAGCTTAATTAGAATTAGAATACCACTATTGGCTGATACTGTACACACACCCACATCCACACACACCCACATCCACACACACCCACATCCACACACACCCACATCCACACACACCCACATCCACACACACAAACACACACACACACACACAGCACACACAAACCTGACATTGGCCTCTCCCATGATCGTACACGTAACGGCTAATCTGACCCCCGTCTTCCATGCATTTACAAAGAGCAAAAGACAGGTATGCAAACAAAATCACTCAGTGTAGAGCACCTTCACAGGCATGCAGAGTATTTAAAACGTGCACAACTCTCCATACTTAAATTAGAGTCTTAACAGGCAACAAGTTATGCCCATGATAGCTAATAGACATAATTATTAATGAATTGGTATACTAATCAAATCGAGTTACTATAAATTCCTATACCTCACCATCGTCCCTCCATGCAACCCCTTAGGTTTTGAAATGCAAGACACTGGTTATTTGTCAGCACTCCATTGCAGTTTCCAGTTTAAATCCTGACACATACCTTCTGTTCAACCTTTGCTTTTTTGGGTGGAGGAGCAATGCTTTCAGCTTTCTTCATCTTTCTCTTAAGATGATCTTCAATTGATAGCATCCTGTATGTACCAACACAGGTGTGTGTGTGCATGCGGTGTGCGTGTGTGGTGTATGCCACCAACAATGAAGTGCCAAACATAAAGCACATGCAAGGGTGACCATGCAAGTGTGTTACGATCAAAGACATTTTCAGTTCTACACAAACTTACTTATCAAATACCTTCGTATGCTGTTTGGCAAACCTATCGTTTGGTGTAACAGGTGCGTAAAGTGCCTTGCGAATTGGTATTTTACTGGATCCATTTACAATCGATCTGTTCATTGATGTGTCTAATGTTGCAACTAGATACAAGCACATAATTATGGTCACATGCATGTCAGCCATCCGCACACGGGCAACTTCACCTCCTCTCTCTTGCACCTTCTGGTCTAGGAGTGCCATAATCTCGTTATGCATGGCTTCGTCATGTACTGGTGCAGATACACTGTTGTGATCCGGTACAGAAGTGACAGGCTCTGGTACCAGAGGGACAGGTTCTGATACAGTAGGGATGGGTTCCGATAAAGAAGGAACAGGTTCCGAAACAGTAGGGATAGAATCTGATATGCTTACATCGTTGCTGCAACTAGATAAACATTGGGAAACAATGTGTCAATTTCAATACAAACAATACTAAGGTTTCTTTGTAAGGACCTTTCTGTCTGTGGTGTTGTTTTGTCAAATGTATATCTTCTCATTTTCCTACTGTTTTCTGGCAATTGCTCTATACATGTTTTTTGAGCCTGCTCTGAAAAGCTTTCCTCATTGTGTTCTATAACTCTTTCTCCGGTGTGTTCCATACTGTTTTCTTCAGTGTGTTCCATACTGTTTTCTTCAGTGTGTTCCATATCTCTGTGTTTCCTTTCTCTTTCTTCTGTGTCAATACATCTTTCTTTAGCAGCATGCTTCATATCTCGGACATAGGTTTGCTTGTCACAGGTTTCTTGCACTAGTTCCACACATCTTTCTCTTTCCTGCTTTTTTTCAACAATGCTTTCCTGAGCCTGATGCAAGCATGCACTCCTATCCAGAGAAGCCAGTTCTATGCATCCTTCCTGAGGAAGCTGATCTGAACAATTTTCTTGCACATGACCAACACTGGTATATTCTTCAGAGCAACTGCATGGAGGAAGTGTAGCTAAATAATTGCAATGCAAATGAACTATAAAGCAAAATGCGTGTACCATTAAATGCATTACGTTCAGCACTGTACATGTTAAATACAAACTTGTACAGTGTGTGAGGTCTGCATGACAACGAATGACAACTGTGAAGCTGGTGCCCAGAGAAATCTATTTAACCTTCTTCCCCTTCCCATGCCAGACTAAATAACTATTGCTATAGGTAGTAGAAACGAGTCTGGAATTGAAGCTTTTAGCACAAATCTCCTGTTTCTGGACCAGGACACATGACATATTGGAATAAATACTGCTTACACATTTACTACAAGTTGCACAGATGAGCTGTGCTCCCACAGGCTTCAAATAACTAGTATGAAGAGCACCAGGCAGCAGAATGTTCTAACATAACAATCATTGCTACCACCTGTGATGCAGCAGAGAATGCAAAGGCCTCCATGCTACACACAGGACTTCCCAAGTAATCTAATCATGTGACATACGAGCCAACAAGACTTAACTTCCAGCCCACACCAATTGCCTGTATGAGAAATCACTACACATTTGGCTACAGAATTGATGTATTATTCTAGGTCACAAGACAAATAGATGTGATACCAAACAACACACGAATCATGGACCATGCAGGCATGCAACCTCACCCTTCATCCTTAGGTCCACTCTGCAGTCCTGCTGCACTGCTAGATACGTGAAATGGAATAGTAATGTACATGTGATTAGCATCTCAGTGGTGTGGTGGGGGAAACCCCATATTTAAAGCTATTGTGTTGAGTGGGATGAGGGGGACCTCATTGTGCTTGGAGGGGAAGGGGAAACTTGCAAAATCATGCTTTCGCTATGACCATACGGAATCATTTGGGCGTGCATTTGCTATGCTATTTTTTTCTGAGTATGTTGAGTTCCAGCATTCACTATGTAATATTTACGGAAACATGAATGTTTCTGTCTATTAATCCTTTGTAAATTGTGTGCCTTTTACGTGCAAGACAACCTACACATTATCACTCCTAGCCTTGCTCCGAAGCTCCTCTAACTCCAGTACCATGTCCGCGTTCTAAGGATGTAAGGTGAATCGATAATACTAAAACGAAGGTTCAACGGGTAAGTAGCTCACCTTCATATTGGCCTTTATGCCATAAGCCTTGCAAAGCTTTTGTAAAGCTGCTCGCTTCAGTTCGTGCAAGTTATCTGGAAGGTCCATTTTCAACACAACGGTAAATTCAAATTTCCGAGCATGCGCACATTTCTTTTAATTAGCTAAGGAATTTTAGCATGGCATGTAAAGTGGTGACCCTCGACACGCCCATCTCACTTAAACAACCATGCGTCTAAATACGATCAGAAATAGGCGAATCTTGTTGTGCATGTAAGTGGAGCTGACGGAGGGAGGATGCCGCGGCTTTTCAAACGAAAGCAAAGCTACAACGTTGCAAAGAATTCGTTCGTTGCAAAGATATACCTTTTGGATAATACAACCGTCGACTTTAACCTTCTTCCCGAAGTAACCGGGAGAGACTGTCTAGAGAAGGTTGCTCAATGTTTAGACATTCAAGAGGTGAGGCGCGTTGTTATAACATAGTCGTCATTATTCTAAACCGCAAAGCTACGCTGAACACACATTTTACGCGGGGTGGGGGGTGGCCCGGAGTGGGGGGTGGCCGGAGGGGGGGGGTGAGGGGAAGAGAATGTAGATTTTTACTGACAGTATCAGTACTTTCATTGCAGTACAGCCTTTTCCAAAGTTGCATCAAAGCAGACGTCAGCTGGCAGTTCTGTTTTGTTCGTGCAGTCACTTATGGGTTGGCGATGCACTAACACTGTACACAGTCATGCGTTGGGTTGTCAGCACACGTACGAAACAGTACGCCCATTGGAGCTGCGCCATTGGCCACTAGATGGCAATACTTGGCTACACGGTGTCTGTGCCAATAGTTGTGAGAAAGGCCAATACATCCTTCGTTGCTGGTTGCCATGGTGCTGTTACCGTGCCACCCCCACAATCTAACCAATACAAAAGCGGTGCAATTTAAATAACAAACCCTGCCAATCACTATTGTGCCTTTTACAAGAAGACATAAAATTTAGTTTTATACATATGTAGCATGAGAACAGCACAGAAAGTGTTTGTGAAACACGGCTGAGAAGAAATGCATGTGAGCAGCCAGCGGGTGTCACGAATCTCCCCAGGCACCATAGCTGTTTTGAATCAGTTTCTGCACATTCTGTATGCCTTCGTGGCTTTTATGGGTTATCACTCTGTTTGCAGATACAGTACTTTGGTCTGCAGTATCGCACAAAGGAAGAAAGGTTTGAATGGGTGGATAGAGACAAGCCATTACGAAAGCAACTGGAAAAGTACTCCATTTCAAGTGCCAGAAATGCTGAACTGCAGTTTGGTGTCCAGTTCTATACAACTGATGTTACCACACTCAAGTTTGAAATAACAAGGTCTGCATGCATATATGACTGTGTGCATTCATTGTGATTGACAGACCAGCTACAGACATTATTTCACTTTGATAATTGTGATTGTGTTTGCTGCATGCACCACAATCGCACAACAGGTATAGATCAACCCCCATAATGGGAGAGCAAACTGCACATTATATGTATATGTCTAGTGCAGTACTTTCTAAAAAGTATTGCAACTTGCATTTTCCACACCACAGGTATCTGTACTTTCTTCAGCTGAAGCACTTGATTCTCAATGGGCACCTTCTGTGTCCCCAAGACATGGCTGTCAGACTGGCTTCCTATGCGTTGCAAGGTGGGCATGGCTGCATGCAGGTGCACAACACAATGCCATAGAGAAGACTAATGCAGTGTGCATATACATGGCATATGTATACAAATACAACACTGTGCAAGCACACATGTACACTGTAAATACATACACACACGCAAAGTTGTCTTTTTTTTTTCATGAACTGTATAGCAGGGTGAAAGATTGAAAGTAAAGCCAGAATCATGTTGGTTGATTATTTTACCCTCAGTTACAGTCTTGTGTGCTAGTTTGGAGCATGGTGATGTAATATACTGTAACTTGGAATGTGTAATACAATGGCCCGAGTCAGCAACCCTATGGCTGTGTGTGTGATTTTTTGTTTACGACTTCAGAGAGTTATTTCCTTCCCTCTTGCATAGCTGAGTTTGGAGACTATGATGAGTCTAAGCACACTCCACAATTCCTCAATAACTATGTCATCCTTCCTTCAGTGAGTCCTTTGCTTTTGTGGTGTCTGGGAGACCCTCTTTGGTGACCCTTGATTTGGAGAGTGGGGGGGGGGGGGGGGGTGAGGGTTCAGTGTATTGCTGATATTTGATAAGGAAATATGAAAGGTCTGTAAATTGGTGGCCCATGTTGACATGCCTTTGTCTTGTATATGTTTTAGAACATTGGACCTGTGACAGTTGTCGAATCACTTACTGCCAAGGTACAGTACTTTTCATTGTAGGTCGCACAGCATTGCTTGTAATTGGTGTGAAGCGTTAAAGTTATATTTGTGAAATTGGGATTGCTACAATTGTAGAAGCTTGTGTGATGCAAGTTTATTTGATTTGTGCAATGTGTGTTTTATTGGCTTGATCATGGCTGCCACCGCTCTTGTTGCAGGCTTCAAAGCTACATCAAAAGCACCAGTACGAATGAATTTGTGTCATGTCGTTGCATAACATGCAGCAGTTTGTGTTGCGACATTCCTTAATGCTGGGCTACCACCTGTGCATGTGTGTGATGTATGTGTATGTGTGTGTGCATGTGTGTGTGTTGCATGCATGTGTGTTGTGTACGTGGCATGCATGTGTGTGTGTGTGTGTGTTGTGTGTGTGTGTGTGTGCGTGCATGTGTGTGTGCGTATGTGTGTGTGTGTGTGTGTGTGTGTGTGTGTGTGTGTGTGTGTGTGCGTGTATGCTTTATCGCCACCTTTTTCCCTCTGTCTTGTCTGTCAGGGGCATGTCACCGGCTCAAGCTGAGCTTACATACATAAAGCTTGCCCAACAGCTGCCAGAGTATGGCCATGAGGTGTTCCAGAAGCTGGTACGTTCCCTACCAGGTGCCCTCACAGGGGGGAGGTGGGGGGGGGGGGGGGGAGGGGGGGGGTCATATTAAGGAGGAGGTGGGATACAATGGAAGAATGTGTAGTGTACATACTGTTGGGCGTAGTGTGCATATCATGACAGAGTCATAATGAAGACAACGTAACTTTGTGATTGCACTGTAGTTTTGACCCCTTGTCGTTCCCATACAGGAGGCTAGTGATGGTGGTACCACTTGTATATGGCTGGGAGCTTGTTTCATTGGAATCTTTGTGAAACACTCAAATGGACAGCCAACAGTATACTTCAAGTAAGCATGCTCACCTGCATTACTGCACGGAGCAAGTATTGTAATTATTGTGCCACGCGCGTGTATTGTCATGTACAGTATGAATACATGTACGTTCAAGTAGCATGGGTCTATTATTGTAAATATAGAAGTGCAAAGTGTATATATTGCTTATCATTTGCGCTACACGTGTGTTGTCTACAAAATACAATAAAACATTCTCTTGGCTAGATGGGCAGAGATCATTCGAATGAAAGTTCGCAACAAGAACTTTGGCGTTGAGACCTGCTCAGAGACAGTCTACTTCAAACTGGTATGTATAGGGAAAGGACACACACCTTAGCATGCTGACAGCTTTCTCCTACATTTCCTTCCTCTAGCCTGATCACCTGACAGCCCAGTATCTTCTCCGGATGATGATCGGGCAGCACATGTTCTATCAAGCAGAGCTTATCGGCACATCTGGTGCTCACTGGACCCAGGGCTTTGAAGGGTGAGAGGCATTTGTCTACAGATAGTGGCTAAAAGAACAATGATTGAAGTTACACCTCCCCCATTCTCCTCCTCTTCCTTCTCCTTCTTCCTCCTCCTCTTCCTCCTCCTCCTTCCTCCTCCTCTTCCTCCTCTTCCTCCTCCTTCTCTTCCTCTTCTTCTTCCTCCCCTCCTTTCTCTTCCTCCTCCTCCCTCCTCTCTCCTCCCCTCCTCTCTCCTCCCCCTCCTCTTCCTCCTCCTCCCCTCCTCCCTCCTCCTCTTCCTCCTCCTTCTTCCCTCCTCCCCACAACAGAGCAAAGAGGAAGTCCCATTCTCTGCATGATGTGCGGACTAACAGTGCTAAACAGTGAGTACTGAATTTCTGTATGTTGTTGTTTGATCCAAAGTGCAGAGGAAGGGGTCTAGATAGCCTTATCATCGTGCATTGTATGGTGTACACTTTTATTTTGTGATTAGTTAAGAATTAGTAAGTAAATATTTCTGTGCACAGAGATGGCATGGTTTCACCCGGTGACCGAAAGCATCACTCTGGCAGGCCAATACTGATGCGTGGTAAGTCTTCTGTGTCAGTTGCATGCATGTACTTTTGTCAGGGTGTACTGTATGTGTGTATATTGGGGTGGAGTGTGAGTTGGGGAGAGTTTTGGCTCTAGCAGAGTTGTACATGTGTATGACTAAAGTGGCTGCACAGCCTGCGTGTCATACTAATTATTTCCTCCTCCACTCGGAAGAATTGCATGTAGGCTCTGGTGAGTGCATTCTTTCAGCCACATCTAAAGGGAAAATGCCCTTTTTTTATTGAATCTATTATGAAGAGCCAGAACAGGCACACTTCCAATATGATGCGCAACCATTTGAATAGGCAGAACAGTATTTTATGATTGCATGGTTAGGCAAATGTTTTATGGTCAAATTATTGTTCAGCCGTATACATGTCCAGTACAATGTTGTAGTTACAGTTCTTAAATCCTGTACATATTTGTTCAGTTATGTATGTCACCTACTGTAAGTTGGATACTGTGAAATATGTTCCAGTCATATACTTGTGGGCGTGTTATTCGTCTAGTCATACCACACATAGTAATGGATGCATTAGTCGTACAACAAATTACTGTGTCGCCAGCATCTAAGCAATTTTGATGCATAGATACTTCACTGCGCACAAGGATGCTATACAATGATAAGCCCCATGCTACATGTATTTGCACGCATCTAGAAATTCAGTATTGTTCATGTGTGGCTGAGCGTATTTAAAGTTCCTTGTCCATTGACATGTGTCCTTATCTGCACAGTCTTATGTACATACTGTGTATGATGCGTGAACTCAGTGCAGGTGTGGTTACTCTGAGGTTACCTCTTCTCCACACCAGGGCACCAAGACCACAGGGAGGGTGCAGCCTCCATGTCACCAGTGTCTCTGTCCAGCACTGCAGGGTAGGTTGTATTGCATTGCAGTTGGTTCCCTCATCCCTTCCAGCCTCTACTGCCTCCCTCCTTTCCCTCCCCATCTGTCTCTTCTGTTCCCCCTACTCCTGACCCCTCCTCCCCTCTTCTCTTGCAGGACTCAGCAGTCCAGTCCCACAACCCTCCCCACAGAGAAAGGAGCACAGGCCATGCGTGGCTCCCCAAGCCGGAGCTACACTCACAGTCCACAAGTGTCTCCATACAGGTACCCAGTCCAACCTGGAAGGAGGAGGGGGGTGCTCATTTTGGGGGTTCACCATTGTAGAAAGATACTTTCAGAGGAAAGTGCATCAGGACTGTCACCAGAGCAACTACCAGGTGCTTCTACCTCAAAGAGTAGTCCAAGAATGGGAGGAGGTGATGCCCCATCCCAGAGATCAAATAGTGGTACGGCTGGTATAGACTATGCATATTCTTGTCTCTCAATGTACTATGAAGCAGGTTGTGTTCACATGTGTGTGTCATGGCTACCTGCTCATTAGATGTTTGGGTGGGGCACAGGGAGTAGAGCAATTCTAATTGGGGTGGTGCAATCCTTGAGTTGTACACTGTACGTGACAGGGAGTTTTCTCTCTGCTGTAAACAGACCAGGCGACTCCGACACATCACATGGGAGAGGAGTATTCCAGTCAAGAAAGTTTTGACATGACCAAACAAGGGATGATGAAGAAGAGTGCAGGTGTGTGCTGTATAGTAAATGTATATGAATGCATGTACTGTGTGCAAATAGATGTATTTTTTATGTAGATGTATGTGTGTCTGCACATGTGCATGAGTACTAGGTATTATGCACAGGTACTTAGCAGCCCACATGCATGTGCGTGTATGCTACACATTAAATGCACCTGACATAATCGTGAAAACTCCATTGGATGGTGCACGCCTTGTATTATTGTTTCCATACATGACTGTAGATGGTTGAGCAAGGGAGCCACCTCTGTTTATTTACACTGTACATGTACTGTAGCAAAGCTAATTAGCAATCAAAGAGCAAGGTCACCAATCCGTCTCCAGTATTGCGTGCACACATGCAAAGGGAAATGGAGCGCTCATAGTACAAAGGGCAATTGCCTATTATGGTGCAGCTGCATTGTTACAAGTCCTGTGCTATTGTACACTGTGCGTGTACAGTGATTGGCCATATAAATGTCATAGCATTTGACTAGCATTCACGTGTGCACTGTACATTGATGACATGGTGGGCTCTGGTTTGTGTGCAGCATCTCTCGATCGGTGCAGTGCGAAGCCTGCCAGAGATTCCTCTACACAAGAGCAGTCGACCGACAGGGATGAAGAGAACGGAGCGTACAGTAGCAAATGTGACAGCCGGGTTAGTGATGTGCATATTAGGATAGAGCTCTGGTGGTTATTGTGGCTATGTCGTGACAAGTTGACCAGCACTGGTAGCTAATTAATGAGGGTGATTACAAACACAGTATTGATGCAAATTGAGTTTTTCATTAGGTAATTAAGTGGTGATGCAGTCAATTAGAGTATCACATTCACCTAAGTTGTGACCTGCATTGCACTGCAGTCAATGCAGTGTTTACTGCATTTCTTCACAGGTCCACCATCTTGAAGAAATCATGCTAAGTGGAACACTCTTTGGAGAGTTCGATGCCATTCCAAAAAGGAAATCAGTGTGTACTTCCTTATGCTGTTTTCAGTGTTCATGTACATCTATGTGTATCATGCCTATAGGATGGTGATATAGGCACGGGGCAAAAGCCAGAAAATGTCCACAAGAACAGGTACAAAGACATTCTTCCTTATGAGGTACGTGGTAGACACGCTGGGTAAAGGGATACACTGGGTTAGTGATGATTATTGGAGGCTTAATGCAGCTGCATAAATAACATTTACAATGCAAGAGTTCACTGATACTGTTAAAGTTAGGCTCTTGATTTAATGTATATACAGTATTTGGGACAAAGATGTGCCTTGTAATTAAATGTACAGTGTACATTTAGTGTGGTATTTTGCTGTTATAATAAAACATAATGCAATGCAATGAAATTATTGTGTTAGAATGTGCCATTGGGATGGGGGCTCTATTTAGAGTGTGTTGCTCCACATGGCTGGCTATGCCAGAATACAGGTGATTTATGTGCAGTAAGTATTGTTGACATATATCTTACATCCGATCCAGGAAAACAGGGTACTGTTGAATCCTGACAATAACACAGCCCATTGTGACTACATCAATGCAAGCATAATTGAGGTGAGTTTGGTGATGAGATCAGTTTTGTGGAAACTTCATTTACAAATGAAATTTAATGAATACAAGTGCACTGCCCCCTCCTCCCCCTGAGAGAGCAGCGTGTTCATCCTCAGTCCTGCTTTCTGACCTTCTTGTATGTGTTGCACAACATATGACTTATCAACTACATATATATATATAAGCATTTGCCATGTACTGTACATGTATATGTATATGCACATGAATGGCCTCTATGTTCTTTGAGTTATGTGTTGTGTTCAGTTGGGTTCATAGTGAAACGGTCTGTGTGAGGTGGTGGGAGTGAAGGGGAAAATGGGATAGTGAGGGAGGAGATGGGAGGACTTGTGTGGATGGGGAGGAGATGCATATTAAATAGAACTGGTCACTATAGGAAACTGATCTTTGATAGTTGCTAATCTGCAACCTGAGTCACTCCATGTGGGTTTTAGTTTCAGATGCAGTTTTAATTTGCTTATGCACAAATGGTTTAGCTAGATATGCATGAGATAAGGTGAAAGACTTTAACATGGTTTAAAAGGGGAACCATACATGTGTCCTTTTATAGGTCATTAAATTGTCAACGAACGAACACATGTACACATTTTGCATAAAGACAATTA
The DNA here is from genome assembly GCA_013339895.1 of Ephydatia muelleri. Classification (NCBI taxonomy): domain Eukaryota; kingdom Metazoa; phylum Porifera; class Demospongiae; order Spongillida; family Spongillidae; genus Ephydatia; species Ephydatia muelleri. Next base: position 4,786,207 of record JABACO010000014.1, read on the forward strand.
TGAGGTTGATAGAAAATATTATTACAGACATCTAGCATATACACCACATCAAATCAGTGACTGGCAGCAATGAGTTTGGGTAATTCATTTGCTAATGATGTGGCTGGAGAATATATCAGAATGGTTTGTATGCCATGTGGTGTTACATGTCAGTTTCAAAATAACATTACATATTGTGTGGCCAGCCTCTTCCTTGCACTAAGATGTATTGTGCTGTATTCTGTGCTGTAGTTTGACGTTGCTGAGCAGCTGCACAAGTTCATCATTGCCCAGGGGCCTCTTCAGCACACGTGTGCCGACTTCTGGCAGATGGTGTGGGAGCAAAATGTGTCCATCATCCTCATGCTGACCAGCGAGCAGGCAAGTGCTTCGTGAATAGGTTAAGTCAAGTGCAGGACTTCATGCACTATGCATGCAGAAAAGCCTGTCTTGGTGTGCGTATGACAACTTGACTCAACATCAACTGGTGCTTATTTTCCAGCACTTGTGCTCATGGTATAGACTGATTTCAAATGAGCAGTAGTTATTACTTAGCATCAGAATCCGCTACATGTACATCTATTTAATAGTAATACATTCCCCACCTTTGTGAATAAAACGGTACAATGTATAACAAAAATAATGGTTAATGTTATGGAGCTACTTCACATTGTAGGTTCTGGGAGTTTTAGTGTAGGTATTACAGTACATTTCGATTTCTCAGATGTAGTTACATAAAATAGAATCATTTAACCAAGTATTTGTACTGTTGGCAATTACTTATATACCTTTACCTAATTGAGCTAAATTGACATTAACCATTACATAGAGTGTCAGCTGTGCACAGTTGTTTGAACTAGGCATTGCAGAAACAGTAAACCTCTAAAAGAGTTGCGTGATTGCCTTGATATGCAACACCTAAAGATTAAATACTTCACAAACTATGATGTCATGTTTGGTCATTATGGTTTTATTGTGCTGAACGTTTTGGAGCCATCAAAATAAGGTTCACGTAAACATTGTTGGCTTAGTCTTGAATTCTGAGTGTTATTGGTATTGATTTAAAGAACCTAAAGAAACAGTGTTATTGTTATATTGGGATGACAATGATGTGAGAATCAAAATTATCTACTATAATAAGTTCATCAAATGTTAATTTATTTTGGTAATACACTATACATGTAGTTATGACACTGTACACATTAGACAAAAAGAGAAAATATGAAAAGTGCATCAGTTGAGCAATCTTCTGACTGAATACTTTTGTCTGTCACTAGTTCATGACCTAAAATAGAATGCTATCAAGATAGCACAAGATAGTGTAGTTCACACATGTGCAGTATGTATGTGCAGTACAGTATTATCATTTTGAAGGAAATCAATGGGTTAAATTTATGGTTCTATTAATCTCAATACAGGGAGTCACTAACTTCAATAATGAATGTTTATATAACCCGTGGTTAGCCATCTTTGAACTCTTATTATTTGATATCTACAGTTAAATTATTCATGCTAAAAAATGTATGAGCACTTTTATGTTTTTAATTTAATTAATTAGCTGAAAATATTGCATTAAGAAATCGTGTTAAATTTGAGGCAATGTACCTAATTAAATCTAAAGTTATTCATAGTACATGTAGGTGCCAAAATTGTAAGAGATGCAATACAGGTACACTGTATCAACAACATCCGGAATGTTGTTCTTACTTATATGTGGTAAATGCACTGGTGTGCATAAACATGTAATGACAAACCAGTCATCTTGAAAAATGTGTACATGAACATGTACATGTATGACACACATACATGCACACACACATACATGCACACACACATGCATGTAATACACACAGGAGGAGGGTCAATCCAAATGTCATCGTTATTTTCCACCTGATGATCAGCAAGATGCACATGTGCAGTTTGAACAAGTAATAATCAAATGTGTACTTGGGTATTCATCACAATAGCTCCTCCTATCTCTTACACCTGTAGTATCGCATCACTTTGAAATTTGTTGCACAAAATTCAGTCACCACAAGATGTTTCAGCCTGAGACATATCCCAAGCAATCAGGTGAGATTGAGGAGAGGAGTGTGCCAAGAGAGGACGTTAGATGAAAGGGTTAATGTGAGGATGGTTCAAAGGGGATGGATGGGATGATGATGAGCAGAGAGAAAAATGATTATAGATGGTGTGTGTGTGTGTGTATGTGTGTGTGTGTGTGTGTGTGTGTGTGTGTGTGTGTGTGTGTGTGTGTGTAACCAGGAATGGAAAAAAATGACAAAGAATTTAGGAGGAAATATGATGATGCAGACAGGAATTTATATGGAGGAGTGGATATACACTGTGTGGTATTCATGTGTTTGTCTTCTGTTGTTTCAAGTGCTGATATATATATATGGGACCATATTATTCATGTGTTTGTCTTCTGTTGTTTCAAGTGCTGATATATATATATGGGACCATACACCAGTTTGTATTCAAATATTGGATGGCTTCTGACGGCTGATACCTGATCAGTTGTTGCAGATATGCATGCATGTACTTACAGTCTTCTTCTTCAGGTAAGGGAGATAACTCACCTGCAATATTCCGAGTGGCCTGATCATGGAATACCAGAAGACCCACAACCATTCCTCGGTAAATACAGGAGGTGCTTGTTGAACAAGGAAATAGTGTACAGTGTAAAGTGTAGGTATGAGTTTTATGGTTCAGTCACCAGGTTTTTATGGCGTTTTGACTACTGAGTTCATTTGTTTCTTAATTGTTGTAAATGAAAGTGTAACTGGACTGTGCAGTAGCTCAACTGTATGTCCAGTTCATGCACAAAAAAATTGTGTATGCCAGTGTGGTCACATGTATACCACATGCATACACTGTGTTGCTGTGAGTGTTTGCATCGACAGCATATTGAATACTTCAGTGGATTGGAATCCAAATCATATGCACTTTTTCCCTAACACGTTCCTGCAGACTTTGTTGGTACCGTTCACTCATTGAGACAACAGTATCATTCAGGGGTCCCTGTGTTAGTCCACTGCAGTGCAGGGGTTGGGAGGTCTGGTGTGTTTGTCCTTATGGACCTCCTTATGGCAAAGGTGGACTGCGGAGATGTAAGTTACAAAAGTTTTACAATTCCATGCAACCATCAAGAGTGATTGTTTTTTTTTTTTTTCCAGGAAATTGACGTTGCAAAATCACTACAGCTGCTGCGAGACCAAAGAATGAACCTTGTTCAGATGGTTGGACAGTACAAATTTTTGTACAGTGCAATTGTACACTATATAAAAAGAGCCCGCCTTATATGACCAAATATTGTCTTGTACTCAACTGTATTATTTGCCACACATATATGAAATTTATTTTATTTTTACAAATTAAACATTTTCTGTCCTGAAGATTATTTGAGACATATTGCTTTCAAGGTTGCCACACTTCCTGTGTCACATCTATGCAACACAGGAAGTGTGGCAATGCCCTGATGGCTCTACAGCTAATGGTGGTCCACATCATTGACTGTATGCATAAAAATGTCATCAGACTGGCTAATATATATAGAGTAACAAGTTTGAAGTATGTACGTATGTTCTACATGATGCGATATGATGCTACAAGGTTCGCACATATTTCCAATGATCATATAAATATGTTTGTTTTATACAAAGCATCTACTTCCATTGACAAACATGCTTTGTACTGTACATAAATATACATACATGTACAGTGTATGTATATTTGTGGATGGGTAGAATAAGGACAACACGAAAAGAAACAAACAACAGACCACCATTATTAGCCACATCTATTTGCTACTAAATTTGTCTACAAGGGACTTAACCCAGCCCTTAAAGCGTTGTCTTTGTTGTGGTTCTGACTCATTGGCCGTCATGTCTTGTTGCACAAGGTTTGCCTCACTCACGGCACGCTTGATGTTATGACCCTCATTGGGCATGTCAACCACACTCAGTCTATGAAGCGTTGACGACTTGTGCTTTGAGTTCTTGCTTTGGAGCTGTACTTCATCTGCAGTTGTGACCAACCCAGCCCCATTTGTTTCTTCCGTTGCCTGAAGAATTTCGGAAACTTGGCCATGACTATGTTCAGGTATACTTTTCGTCGGAGTGATGCACATTTGCGTAGAGGATGGTACTCTTGACAATACAGGAGGTAAAGGAGTTTGTGCCTGTGATATTATAACAGATGAGGTGGGTACTTTAGGGGTATTGGTCTTCAATGACGATACACTATGAACCTTTGGCAATGTTGTGCTCCTGACAGAAACCTGAGTGCTTGCTGCATCTGCACTTGCAGAGGGGCTCATTGTGAATGCTTTTCTCTTTTCTGGCACACTAGTATTTCCCTTGCTACTTTGTTCTGTGGGGTCAGAAGTAGCTGCTGCATGCACGTCTTTAGTCGAATTGAATCTGCCAAGGGTTAATGACTTCTGCCGTAACAATTTAGATGACTGCTTTGGTGGTGGTTGTGGTGAGGTGTCACTGTCATCAGAGTCAACCCCGTTGGTTCCTTTCTTCTTCAGCCGTTTCAACCATGGTGGGTGCTCCTTGGAAACCTCTATTGAGGCCTGTGGCACTTCAGCATCCTGTGTTGTTGTGTTGCGAATTTTTTTAGAGAATTCCCGAGCCAGTTGGTGAACTCTTGACTGAGGAAGTCTTAAGGACTTCTGTGTAGTCTCAAGATCGGGCGTTATTGCACCATCAAGACTTAAGGCCTTCGGTGTTATCTCAGCATTGGGTGTTGTTGTGCCATCGAGCCTTGAGGCCTTCGGTGTGGTCTCAGCATTGGGCGATCTTGTGCCATCAAGCGTTGAGGCCTTTGGTGTGGTCTCGGCATTGGGCATTCTTGTGCCATCAAGCCTTGAGGCCTTCGGTGTGATCTCAGCATTGGGCGATCTTGTGCCATCAGGCCTTGAGGCCTTCGGTGTGGTCTCAGCATTGGGCATTCTTGTGCCATCAAGCCTTGAGGCCTTCGGTGTGATCTCAGCATTGGGTGATCTTGTGCCATCAGGCCTCGAGGCCATTGGTGTGGTCTCAGCATTGGGTGTTCTTGTGCCATCAAGCCTTGAGGCCTTCGGTGTGGTCTCAGCATTGGGCATTTTTGTACCGTCAAACGTTAGTGCATGTCGAAGGACATTGTGCATCCGAGGTAGATCTGTCTTTGGTGACATGTGGCTTTCATTCGGGGTGATGCTTCTGGCGACAATGGCTATCTGAATTTCACTGGAAGAGGAATTGTACATAAACTGGGCCTTTGGACTATCGCTGCCTGTGTTTGTAGGAGTGTATGATGTGTTCATGGCAACCGCAGCTCTCTGGCTGTCACTAGAAGAAGAGCAGGAGAGGGTTTGCTCAGAACCTACTCCCACAGTGGCTATGTTCTGCATGCAAGGTTGAGCTGCCTCGAGGTCTTCAGCAAGTACTGCCGGATTCTCTTGAGACTGACTAATATTTTGTTCCATCATGAAAATCACGTCCTGTATCACCTGCATGGAGCCAGATGCCGTGAGTGGGTGTGTCCCGGAATCATTGCTATGCTGCGAACACTCTGAGAATTCTGGAGGAGCAGGTATGATGATCGGCTCATCCAAAATGACCACAGGATCGCCTGCAGTGGTTAGGCTATCATCAACTGGTGGAGGTGGCAGGACAATATCTTCAAATGCAGCTTCATAGCCAGCTCTAGGTTGCTTTGGACTATCAACTGGTGTTGCTTCGTTGGGGGACAGAGTACTGTTCAATAGTGATGGTGATGGCACAGGGAAGGGAGGGAGCTTGGGAGAGGTATTCGAAGCTGAGATCAGTTCCCCAAACAGTTGCTCTGTGTCCAAACTGCCACCTGGGGTCAGAGGCTTCTCTGGGTATGGGCTGCTTGCAGAGACATCAGAACCTTGTTGAGATGTGGAATGTTCATTGTCGGAGGATTGGTGGCTAGTGGCATCAATTGGAATTTTCCGTAAACTGGTACCATTATCCACTGGAATGAGCTTGACCTCATGGCTTGGGTAGTGGCCTATATGCATTGGAGAAGGTTTTCGTATACAATTCTTTCGATGTAGATGAGGTAATGTCTGAAACAAAAACAAAAAATGAGGGCATTTTTACTCAGCAAAATGCCAATGGGTACATACAGATCTGTCTTGAGCGAGGTTGGGGGGTGTCTGATCAGTGGCGACATCACTTGTTGCTGGAGGACACAACATATCATCACCTAGTCAATAGTGCACTTGTGTTTTGCGTGCATGTACAGTACTACAACTACACAACTGAGATGCACTCGTTCAATCTGATTACATGAGATAAAGGTGACGATGGTTGAATGGAGAAAGAGTGAGTGTGCAAAGTGTTTAATGACAAGATGAGATATGAGGGTAAAGCAATAGAAGAGAATGGGTGAGGGGGAAGAGAGGGAGTCATGCTAGTTACATGGGGGAAGATCTTCATGACTTGTTTCCTCTTGCGTTATAGCAGACTCTTCAATGACAGGATTGGATGCTGTTGTATCACTCTGCTGCACAACAGGTAAAGGCACTTTACCAACCGCCATCATCAAAAAGGTTGGAGGGACTCACTGGGAAGAATATTTGACCACCACCAACCAGCCCTGCCACTAGAAATTTTGTAGGGCTGAATGCACGCTCTGGTGCTGTAGTAGCAGACTGAGATCCAGCAGGATTGCTGACCGGTCTCTTAATTGGAACATTGGCTGTTGCTGAACGTATTCTACCAGAAATCGTTTTTGATTTTCCCTCATACTGCAAGAAAGAATATAGAGAATAGAAAGGTTGTGTGCAGTTACTGTTTAGGTATATGTAGATAAAATATGCTATACTAACAAAGTAGAAAAGATTTATGTTATAATTTCCATCACCCACTATAAATAGTTGCCTGTGATGCATCTTACTCACATTGATGTGCCCTCGAGCATTCTTTTGCTCTGCAAATTAAAGAGGGAGAAGACAAACGAAACGCACATATTCAAGGTGGCAAGGTACAGTAATCATCTTTTAAATTACCACACATAGATCAGGGGTTTGTTTATGTCCAAATTGTATGCACACCTAGTTTCTGCCCACCTCCAATCATGCTAAGTGAAACATATTGGCACTACAACTGATTGACCACCACTAGCACCACCCACCATCACAATAATGTGATAATTGGTCGGGAATTAAAATCTTACTACTGACACAGAATGGAAAATCTCATTCCTTATCGTCACCTGTCCCTCCTCCCCCATCATCATGCAGGAGTAATACGGAAGTATACAACTTCCTACCCTTCTACTCCAAGCTAAATAACCTCCACTCCCAATTAAACAGCCCCCCAAAAAGCTCCCCCCCCCCCCACCCTATGAGTTCTTTCCACAGTGACCACCCACCACACTGACCTGTAGGAAAGCCACCCAAGATAAGTTGCTTTGCCTGAGTTCATTGAAAGACAATACGCTGTCATCCAAGGGTGTAGCTGACAAGTGTACATACCTTGTCTGGAATCTGAGGAAGGCTTTCAACTAGCTGCTTCTTAATGGCATCAACCCACTTCTTCTTAGCTTGGGCCGTGAATGCCTGCAAACAGGTTGTGGGAGAAAGGAGAAGGGAGTGGATGTGAAACTGACTTGTGTGAGAACTTTATGACTGGTCTACAACAGCAGTCAGAAATGTTTTACCTGAAATGTGTAGTACTGGCCAGTTGAGATGCTTCGAACCTCAAAAGCATTCTTGTTCTCCATATTTTCAGTCAGTTGAATATCCTTCATCTGAAGTGCACCAGTTGGACATGAAAACATATGCACTACTGCATACACATACCTCTAGGTGTGTCTTGTACTGATAGCCTTCATCTTCCTTCTTGATAACCAGAAGAAGCCTCTGGAACAGGTAAAGGTGTCTCACACCTGAGCCCCGAAATCGTCCTGACAGCGAGCGAAATGTGTCCTATTTGCAAAAGCAGAACAATGCAACACAATCATGTGTGTGTAATTTCTCAAACCCCTCACCTCCATGACCAAGTCTCCATACTTTGTGAGGTCGGGTGTCTGCCAAGACCAAAACATCATGGATTCGTTATCACACCACACTCCCCTTTCACCATACACAGCAAACATTAGCTAACATTCATAACAGCTTGCATCATTTCCAGGTATTGTACCATTACTACAGCCCACACACCCTCCCCCAGACCTCCAGTACTGCTTTACAACATGTGGCACATTGTTTTACATCTACCCTTACCTCTGCTCCTCGAATAAGGCTTTGTATTTCTTGGATTTTAACATCCGATTCCTCGTACTTTTTCTTCATTGTGTTAATATGCTCTGCCACTTTAGTCATCTCCACCAGTGCATTCTGTTGTAGCAGTGGGGAATGGTTGGAGGGGCAGGGTCCCAATATCAGTCTCACCTTCACAAGACCATGGTCATCTGAAGGCTTTAGGTGTTTATCTAAATCCTGTAAGGGGCAGGCACACCAAAAAGTAATAGTACACATTGTGACGAAATCATATGTAGCGCATTCGTAGATACAATGTTTATTGAGCACTTCGATTAATATTTGTTCACTAATATGGTCACATCATGGTTCATTAAGCAAAACAGCATGTAGACAATGCACTTACACCACCACTCCTTCACTACCATCTACCTTGAGAAGTAGGGGGTACCTCAGTACCCTTTGAACTGGTTTAAGAAGAAATGCACCAAGTGGTAGCATGTGACCAAGGGTTTTCTGCAAATCCTTCACAAAGAGAAGTATTTGATTCATATGACTATATCAATCAAATAAAATGTACATACTTTTAAAAGTCTGGAAATTCCAGGGTCTTTGGTAATCTTAGCAAGAACTTTCACAGAGCTGTTGAACATACTTATGCATTAAGTCCACCTACATTCTATTTACTCACTTTGCATAGTTATTGCAGTAGGAGCTGTAGTGCAATTTGAATTTTTCAACCTTTGTAGAATTGAACTGTAATAACATGCATCACTCTATCAGTTGGACAATTTTACCTCATTTAAAAAACATTTGCCAATGCTGTCGGCGCTTTTGTTTTCTTCAAGATGCTGCAGAAGTTGCCTAGATACATCCATTGGAAGAACACAATGTGTACTTCTGTTCACAGACAAATACACTTTTATGCAGTGAATACAATGAGTGTGATAGCATCTTTCAATAAAAGTAGTGTGATTGGACAAAATATGCAACAAACATGCCTTTTACTCCACTCCTTCAACCGTTTGTGCTCATGCAGTAAAAATCCCTATAGCTGTAGGCATGCACACTGAGGTCTGCTGACTGATGGCACTTACGAGTTGAAGTCCTTGATAGCTTCAATGTTGCCAAAAAGTGTGTTTAGGGTCTCCTCCGTTATGCTGTACACAGGTATGCCCACTTTAGACGCCAAGGGGGTATAGTACCCCTACAGAGATGAGATAACAAAAGGTTAAAATCATGTCACTATCTATGTTTATCAACCTCTATTATCTCATGGAGATCAGTAACGTAATTTCTCTCTGTTGTCACAATTTCCGTTATGACATGGCTAGCGTGTGATATTCGCCTGTGACAACAAAATAAATGGTTGAGGCACAAGAATAATAATGATTATTTAAAAAAATAAAATGCAGACTCACCTCTGGCTTCCTTGGGACACAAGTGCTGGATAAATGTTTCCTTCTACCAGAGCCTGCTCGTATGAGAGGTACTTGCTATGTTGAGGGTTATTCACAACATGCTCGTCTTCTATCTCCAGCAGCTCCTGCTGGATTCCTCCTTGGCTGCACCCACCAGCACCATGATCATAGAACTCTCCACTCGTATCCATGTCGCTGTGGATACTGTTGCTACTGGTGGCTTTCTCCATTCGGGGAACAGTCAGGCTGCCCTGTGACAGGCACGGCTCAAGAAAGTCCATGTTGGGAGTGTTGTTCCATGGCAAATGTTCGAGTTTTAGCTCTGTTGTATGCCTCCTGACCTGTGTTGGATTTGTATGTGTGTGCAATGTGTTACAATAATGTGATTGTTATGAAAGCAGTGTTCAAATACTCCTTTGGCCCATATGGAAATGTAGACAACCCTTAGCTATAAAAGGGTCAGTCGCATGCCCTATACAAATATGTTTTGATAGATAATTTATTATAATTGAACTAAATGTTTGCCCTTCCCCGCCCCCCGCAGCCACACAAATTTCAATTGCGATATAATAATCACTCCAAAGAAATCCTTCTGTACACGTACGTTCCTCCTACATATCGAATTAGCAAGGTATTCAAGTGCATGTGCCATGGAGAGCATTCATCCTTTACCGTGCATGAAAAACGGAAATAGGTTGCGTTACGAAGATCGAGGGGAAATACTATTACAGCACACAATCAGTTTACAAGTATCGGTAATAGCCTTTGCACCGCGTTTGGCGTTTTCCTATACCGGTGGAAATACAGTGCGTGTGATTCCAGAGCAATATGTTATGGGGAGCTTAATGCTCAGAGGGAGAAGTGTCGGTGGAATACATGCGATGGACTTAAATGCATACGGCTGCTGGGTACCATGCATCTCCTGCTGCGAAGACCGCAAAATCAACCACAATGTTTTCAGCGTGCGTGCGTTTAGTGAACATGAGTTGTGTGTGTGTGAGTGTGTACAAACTTACTGATGTTTTTCTTGACTTTGTGTTCAACGGTACAATATCCATCGCCTCTGATGTCGACAGTCACAGCTCACAGGCGAATTAACGGCCCTCGTCCCGGTTGAAGTGCACGGAGCTTTACTTGGAGCTATCCAGTAGTGCTACTTAAAGTATTGATGGCGGCGCAAATACCGTTGGTGGGTTAGCCAAGGACAAACTTGCAAGTATGCAACGAAATAAGAGGGAGGGGCTAGTGAATGTCATTGACATCTAAATAAAACAAACCGCAGAATGCGTTTACTCGTTCCCGATCTTTTCATTAATTAAATGCGACCGTGGTTTGCCTTAATTACTCGCTTACTTATCCCGGTCTGTGCGGTTGGAACAGCTCGAAGCTTCGCAATGGCGTGGCGCTCGCACGGAGCCTCAAACAATGACTTGGTAGCCAGGTTAAAAGGTGCGTAGCTTACATCATAGATATTTATGCTTATATAAATAGGTGCACAACAATTAGATATGCTACTTCATTCCCATATGCGTGTAGAGAACGGGATCATTAACAGTGAGAAGGTGGAGAAAGTTATGCAGGAAACAGACCGAGCGGACTTCTGTACACATAGTCCGTACTTAGACTCCCCTCAGTCAATTGGTAATATTTTTGTTCTAATGTGTGCGCGTCTTTTACAAGTCGGCCCATGTGATACAAAATCGCACCTTTGCAGGGTATCAGGTGACCATTAGTGCACCACACATGGTGAGTTCTGTATCATGGCTGCATTTGGTTTATTAGTATGCTGTAGTGATAGCATTAAAATAATGGGTTATTGAACAATACATGCTGAATATGATTTTGTGTTCGTACGAAGAGTCTCAAGAGTGATGTAGTTTCAAGCAACGACACCAAATGAGAATGTGTGTACACATTGTGAAGAAGAAAAAAATCAGCAATGTATAGATTTTTATGCCTCTTTGTGCATTATGTAGTATTCCAATGTTCATTATGTGTGTGGGGGTTTATGCATGTGTGTGGTGTAGTGGGTGCATGAAAAGAACTCTGCTGTCATGACACCAAAGTGTGTGGCCTAAAGTGCACGGTCAAAGTGTACAGTTTGTACTCGTTTACAGCATGAATGCATGGTGTCACATTTTGTGAACTATATAAATACCACAGATACCCTAAGTGTCAAATTTGTGGAGTAATTCATCTGTACTTGTGATTGTGATCAGCATTTGTTGTATTGTCTGTAGTCTGTGTGGTATGTGTGCATGGTATGTGTTTGTGTGCATAGGTGTGCATAGGTGTGCATGTGTGTGCATATGTGTGCATAGGTGTGCATATGTGTGCATAGGTGTGCATATGTGTGCATATGTGTGCATATGTGTGCATATGTGTGCATAGGTGTGCATAGGTGTGCATATGTGTGCATAGGTGTGCATAGGTGTGCATAGGTGTGCATATGTGTGCATAGGTGTGGTGAATACATGCACACAAACTGGAGTGCTGACTTCCAGACTAGTAAGGTGTGAAGGTTGTATTTGTGTTGCTGTGTTCTTTTCCCACACAGCATGCGCATGCACTTGAGCTCCTAAAGGATCATTTGTATGACGGCGCCTCGGCCTTGGATGTTGGCTCAGGCAGCGGCTACTTGACTGTGTGTTTCGCACGCATGGTATGTTGCAAGTGCACTGTATAGTGTCGTGTACAGTATGTGCATGTGAATTTGTTTGGGCATATACATGACATGTACAACATGTGTATGTAACATGTTTGTGGGCATATCTTGAGTTTGTTGTGTTGTAAGTGGAGGTTTTACTTTGCAATTCAGTGTGTTATTATTGCCTTCTATGGTACAGCATATGCATTCACCTCTTCACTCTGACGACTCTATGGTTTACAAACAGCTTATAATTAATTCCACTGATCCATGCCTTCAAGTCTGAGGGTGTGCTGTGTGGGGGTAGTGGGAGAGACAGGTGGAAGAGAGTTTCGGCATGTATTGGGCAGACCTTGCTACCCAATCTCACGATGAGTGTGTCGTGCTATGCATCCTGAACAATGAGATGTAAAAGGTATCCACATATCGAGATCTATTAATACCTCAAATATAATGTCAATGCACAGGGTGCATGATTCCATTATGGGCTCTTTGGGACTGTCAAGTGCATCACTGGAATGGAGTACAATGTAACTTCATATCCCTTCCATCCCACACTGTCACTCCTTTTGGTCCTCCCCCATGCATAGTTCACAGTGGGTAGACAGCAAGGAGGCTGCTTTAAAATTCCCTGCCATAGCATTGATTCCAAATGGTTGTGATCAGAGCCTGGCATTTTGTTGTAATGATGGTGTTTGTAATGATGGTGATAATTGGGAAACACAATGTTAATAGTATTTACTGTATATTGAGTTCAGCACTAAGAACATCTTAGACGAAAAGGTTTTTCTGCCGACTTGCACTATTTTTGATGCTAGTGAGCTTAATTAAACTGCCCTGCTGCTCTGTGTACTGGTCGTATTGTCACTTCAACGATTAGGTTGATGCAAAAAAGAATATCTAATGTAGTACATCTTGATCATGCCTTACCGAACCATTCCCCCCCCCCCCCCCACTACTTCTCAAGAAGTTTGTAAGATGTAAAGAAGTTATAAGGTGAATAGGAAACCATTATGAAGGACCTGTGTCAATCATTACATCACCTTCTCAATCTGCTTCCCATGAATTGACTGTTAAATGTTTGTTACAATTAACATACACAAGCTGTATCTGTTTTGTCACATGAATAGATGAGCACTTGGAGTCAAGATACTGAGGCTCAGTTCTGTGTTGTACATCAGTTCAGTACCTGATTTTGAATTCAAATGCACATTTTCGATAGCAAGTGATAATGATAAGTACATACCTAAAACCATCTACATGCAATACATTATCGGTTCCAAAATGGAAGGCAATATGTTCTTGTAACATGCTGCAACTAGTTGTTGTACCTCTCTTCTATTCCAGTAGATGCAGAGCGCTTTGCCCCTGACAATAAAACATTAAGGCAGAGGACACTGAACTCAATATAGAAGCTACATGTACATGTTTGTTACCTGCACAAGCAAAATGCAGAGTTTGTTTCCTCTCACTGGAGTGTTATGTATCATTCCTATCACAAGTACCATCTTCACGCTTATCAATCTGCTCAAGGTACTGGGAGTCCTAAAAGAGCTTCACTGACCAAAAAGATGCTTTCCTCCCTTTCACTCTCCTACTTTTTGGAAAGGGTAGGGGTCCTTTTTCACCATGTGTAATAGCTACTGGTTTTCACGACTGTTATGTGGCACGCTTCTTGGGGAAGGCGTAGGATTGCATCAAAGATGTGGACAAAAAATATATTTAAAAGCTCTGGGCAGCGAGATGGATGTAATTTGACATGGGATTGGGCATGAAAAGTTAGTTTTGCTTGGGCGCCTTCGGCCATAAACCCTAAGGACTTCTGGTCCTACCATCAGATCCTAATATTTGCAGCTAGTGCAGCTCTATATATGAGCAGTGATATTTCAAATGAAACATATGACCCCACAGGCATAAACAGTTGACTATTTTGCGACCTGTTGGTGCATTACATGAGTGTTAAGTTGATGCAGGAGTGGTTATGTGGTAAGGTGCCTTGTGGAACCTGTGCTTTGTGGTGTGGTGTAGGACCAGCTGTTACACATACGTACAATTCTGTCTTCAGTGATGGATACAATGCACAGTTATTGTCAGTCTCAATTAGTTTGCAAAAGCTTGATTTCACGATAAAATAATGCAGAAGACTCCAAATGACATATGCTTTCAAACTTCTAAGCAACCCTCATTTTTAAAAGTAATGTGACGTGACACAGAATGATAATTGGACTGAAATACCATTAAAAAGATACGAATGGCCAAAGTTGCAGTACAAAACTCTCTTATTAACTGAGACGGTCAAATAGTGTGTTGTGTGTGGTGTGTGTGTGTGTGTGTGTGTGTGTGTGTGTGTGTGTGTGTGTGTTGTGTGTGTGTTGTGTGTGTGTTAAGCCTACGTGTATGTGCACTGTAAATGCTGCAGTAACCCCAGTGGCAAGGTAGAATATCACCAGAGGTAACCATCTAGTGCAGAAGGGAGTTTCCTCTACTTGAAACCTGAATCACAGTGGCTAGACCATTCCCAGACAAGCCCCACAAGACCTATTCATGCATGCATGTAGGGTGTGTGGCTGTTCTGACACTATCATGAGTGCCATCACCTAATTTAGCAAGGTGGGGCTGTTAATTCTCACTGTACATGTTAAACTGCAGGCCTAATTCAAGGGTCAGAATTGTTTGGCCATATTATGGAGGTAGCCTCGATACGATGGCAATTTGCAGCATATATCCAGTCATTCAGAACTGGCTGCAGCATGGGAAGGTGACTGCTGAGGCAGGCTGGACTGTACCATATGCAGTGGTGTTTTATGATACAATAGAGCTTGGTGTCTTCCTGGATAGAAGTATGTTTGGAGGATTACCACATTTTCCCAAGTGATTTTTAGAGTTTAGTTAGTTGGCATTGATTTGTGAAGGTGACAAATGCTAAGCAATTGTGGCTCCACTGTGCATAGATCTCTGAATGGCCAGCACTGCCTGTTGATTCCTGGGGTATTGATGGTAATTAGGGTGCTTAATAGAGGATTCCTGAGGTATGGGAAGAGGGTAGTGATGTCACACATGAGGAATGTGGTCATCAAATCAAGAACTGAGTAGCATATTTTTGTACTTTGATGTCAAACTACCTTTGCATATAAATAGCTTCTGTGTGTTGTGAGTGTTTGTTATTTGTAGTATTATTATTGCTGTAATATTGCACGTGATTATACGAAGTGAATCCTTGAGGCACACCATATGTGAAACATGCAAGTATAAAACATGACATGATATAAAGCCATTACTAAACATTGTTAAGTATCTGACTGGATATAAATGCATCATGGTTCAATGATTGTTGCACCTGATTTGAATTGAAATATGTTTGTAAGCACATTTGTGCTAGTAAGTGATAATGAACTGTGCTGATGTACATACCTAAAACCATCTAAATGCAATACATTATACACACATTGTAGCAACAATTTCAGCCAATGCTTGTCAGCAAGATGACATGCAGAGTGACCACTGGTGTCCCATTGTGTTGAATGATTACCACTGGAGTCTGACTCCTTGTCTGACTGCATAACATTGAACTGTGTGCCTTCCGAACCTCATAAATCATACATTTACAACTCGTATTAAGAAAATGTTCATTAGTGTGACAAATCTTTCCCTAATCTTGGGAGACATTGTGTTATACTCGCAACCTTTTTTACCATTGTGTAATGCAAGTGTAGGGTACAAGAATTAGCGTTCCACAACACATAGTTCTGCAGGAATTTGTGGTCATGTGAGTGCCTTTTGAGCAGCTGTGGTGGTTTGATGGGTTTGGTAACTTCCAAAGAGCTTTGATGTTACCAACTAGGTGTGGGGGAGTGGCTTGCCATGGCACCACACCCATAAATCTGCATGTCGTATTTGAACACAGAGCTATGAGTGTAGGCTGTTCATGACCACCTGAGTTGTGACAGTCAAAGCATGCATTGTTGTCTTATCTTGTAATGATAAGTGTTATGGGTGGTAGTTACAGTGTACATATGTGGGTGTGGGTGTGGGTGTGTGTTAATTGTGTGTGCATGTAGATGAGCTTAGTGATATGCATTGTCTCACTAAAAGTATCACATGTTTAAACAAACATGCACAATGTGCCTTACATGATAAGAAAACAATACAAGTTTTGACTGCTACAACTTAAGATGTCCTGCACAGCCTACAACATAGCTTTGTCCATATCCCAAGAGACTAGATTGCTGCCAGGTTCATAATACGGTGTGTTGTGTGTGTGTGTGTGTGTGTGTGTGTGTTGTGTGTGTGTGTTTTAGCGTTTATGTGTGTGTGTGTGGTGTGTGTGTGTGTGTGTGTGTGTGTTAGCGTTTATGTGTGTGGTGTGTGTGTGTTTTGTAGCATTTTTGTGTGTGTGTATGTGTGGTGTGTATGTGTGTTTTGTAACGTTTATGTGTGTGTGCCCTTGAAAACCTACAGAAATGTGTACATATCCCCTCCTCCCTTCCCCCGCATACATGTAGGTCGGTGCAACTGGTGTTGTTGTTGGAATTGAACATATAAAGGAGTTGAATGACCAGGCGATTGAAAATGTTAAAAAACATCATCGTGAGCTTTTGGAGTCAAAGCGGCTTAAACTTGTTGGTATGGCTTCAAGAAGATGTTGTCATTTCTGAGCATTGCAGTCAGCTTTCTACAAACATTAAACAGAGCTATCTTATTTCATAATGCAAGTTAGCATTGCATCCTGAGTTGTTCAGCTGAAAGCACTACAGACAATATACTGTCTATCATAAATGCCTAACCTAGCAATAACCTTGATGATTATAGCCAATAGCTGTAGTACATAGGTAATTATATGAGCAGCACAACATTCATGAATAGTAGAAGCGTGCGCTTGAGTAGAAGTGTGTATTACACTGAAGCAAAAGTGGGACTATATGTGCTATACATGTAGGCCATGCTTTCTGGGTTATATTATCATGCTAAAAGAATTGTTTATACAAATGCCACTTTGTGCTATGTGTCTCTCCATCACTGTTCACTTTCATTGTGTCCTTTTATGTGCAAGAAAGATTCAACATGAATCCAAATCCTCCACACACCTTGTTAGTTGGTTCAAATACCTTGTAGGTGACTGTGCACTATTATCTGTAGTTGGTATTCGATCATCTGGGTAATACCAGCACATTGTAATGCAGAAAATGATATGTGTACCTAGTACTACCTTGTGTGATGATGATGGTGTATGTGTGAGTAAGAATTGAAATGCACCGTTATGAACAATTGTTTGGTCAGTCATCAGTGTATGTGCAATATTTTTAAAGGGTTGTGATTCGTGCTTATAATAAGGATGGAGAGTACCTGCAGCACTTATTTCTGTCTTCAACAGAGTGAATGTGATTTCAGCTTAATGGCTGTGGTGTAGTCTGTACATTTGGAAGATCCAAAAATGAAATCCCATTATCCTTTCCCACTCCCCACCTTGCTCACAATGAAGACACGTGTGCAACAGTGTCTCTATAACAGTTTTGTGTGTGTGTAAATCCATTGTAGTTGGAGATGGTCGTCACGGCTACAAAGAGAATGCCCCTTATGATGCCATTCATGTTGGTGCGGCTGCAGATGATGTCCCTCATGAAGTATGTGCATATGATTACATGCAGGGTTTTATCATGGGTTTTGTGCAGTGAATGTACAGTGTGCAGTGTATATAAATGAATGCATGT
Organism: Ephydatia muelleri; assembly: GCA_013339895.1. Classification (NCBI taxonomy): domain Eukaryota; kingdom Metazoa; phylum Porifera; class Demospongiae; order Spongillida; family Spongillidae; genus Ephydatia; species Ephydatia muelleri. The sequence continues at coordinate 4,804,186 of JABACO010000014.1, forward strand.
GGGCTAATGTAATGTGCAGATGTAATTCTAAGTGCCAATGAAAAGAATATGCTAGAAAGTACGTTGTTGCCTAACTTTAATCGACGTCGACTATTAACATCCTGTTATTGGTGTATATGTGTGTGTATGTGGGCTGTGTGTGTGTGTGTGTGATACAGTGTACAGTGTCTATTCAAAATTGATCTGTGCATTTTTCCCAGCTCATTGAGCAGCTAAAGCCAGGTGGTCGCATGATTGTACCTGTTGGTCCCCAAGGCCACACCCAGTACCTTGAGCAGATTGATAAGCGTGAAGATGGCAAATATTATAGGAAGAAACTGATGGGTGTGTTGTACGTTCCTCTTACAAGCAAGGAAGAGCAATGGCCAGGTGAGGAATGTACTTTATTATGCAATGGTAAACATATGCATGTACACGTAGACCAGAGCACCAGTAAAGCATCGCTGAAATATATACATATACATGTTGTACTGCAAGACTTCATTCCAAGAAGTTGTGTTGATCATTTTTGTTCCCAGTAATATGATGAATGCTCTCACTGGTATGGTTCTGACGTTTTTTAAAACAGGAAACCATTATGTTGCATCGCCGCATGTGTGATGGTTTGGGACCAGTCAATCTACTACCTCAAAATGACTGCATTATGAAAAGTCTAAGTTGTTGCATCATACAATACTTTGTGACTCCATTGGCCTTGACACTCACCACCCACTATTATATATACTGGCATTATCCCCAGACCACTATGTAAAAACACTGGTAAGGTGTACATACCTGCATGTATCATTTTTGCATTCAATATAGGAGTCAAGGTGAAGGCTAAAACTAATTTCTTTTTTCTTATAGGGCGGGGTCGTGAATTCTAATAGAACGATGGCTTTGCAAACAATGGCACCCACAATATCACATACTAAGCATGTGTATGCCAGCTTCTGTTGATCTCATTTGTGTTTTGTCACAGTATATATAATATGCACACACATTTCATCATGCTGTCATAATTATAATTGTTTGATTGGTCTCAAAGTGTCCATCATGGAGGTTGTTCTGAACAATCAGGCTTGATTTGTTAGTTTCGTACACCAATCACACTGCAATGCCAGCTGCTGAGCTGATGGGCTATAAAGGATGCTTTGATCTCACACATTCTGCACTGTGATTTTTTCAAGATGCATATCCTCGTTCTGTTGCTCTGTGGATGCTTTAACAGAGAAGGCCTGTTTCTGCACCATTCTACCTGCGACTGCTGCTGCTGGGCATGAATGGAGTACACTAGATGCACCGTGATGTATTGACCTTCATGTTCAGCTGCAAGCTGAATAACATGGTACACTACATCACTAATGTTGGGGGGAGGGGTTCATACAATGGACTAATATGCCAAGTATTTGAGCCTTGGCTTGAAGTTGTACACAGTATGTAATGGTCTTCATGTACACACTTTCTACAATACCTGATGTCACATTTTGTACCTTTAATAGCATAGAGCTCACTTACGTGCATTAGATGCCACCGCTGATGCAGATCTCTTGGCAACACCAATCACTTTATCTGTACGTGACCCATGCAGCAGAAGAATACTACGAATGCATGCTGGTATGAATATCACATGCTAGGGCTTACCAAATGATTTCAAAGGTCTAGCTCTTTTCCAACAACAGATGAGAAAGTAAAATGTCCACTTGAACATCTCAATGTACCCTCGTCTCGTTGCCGGCCGTGCCGCAGCATACAGTATAGGGTTGATTGCGGAATTGAGGAACTGCACGCTGAGTACAATGTAACCGACGTCCGTGTCCCCATAGCCAATGCCTTGGTGCACTGCGATGGTTACCTTGTAGAGGTCAGAATTGTTTAGAAACAAGGCGTGAGAAACAATATATTTGACTTACCAAAAGAGGCAAGGTACATGCAGAGAACGTTACACCTATTATGACGGTGAGTTTCAAGAAGTATATCTCCGCTTGTACACTTGAATTGTAAGTGTCGATGCCTCTGTCCTTCACCATGCGATAAAGGTGACTGCATACTCCGATAGTTAGATACAACACCACTGTTATCAATAACAACCCAAGCGATAGATTAGTAAGTGCAACGGCACGTGCCCTCGTCTGCCTCTGGCCCCAGTCAAAGAAACAATACGTTCCTGGTCCAACTATCGTGTAATCCGACACCTAGAGCCAGGGGCATCGCCGAGATAGCCACGATAATACACGCAAATAGTACAAGGAGTGCAGATACTACAGCAGCTCCACCACCTTTCGCAATTCTTCGGTTGTAATAGAAAGGATGACCAACTGCAACATAGCGATCCAGCGAGATGCAGACCACCAATGTCATCGAAGAGAGATTTGTCATGTTGAGAAAAAATGCTTGGTACTGACACAGCTGCGTTAAACGCTTTAGCAGCTGGTTTGAAAATATAGCAATAACGGCAGGCAAAAGTCCTCCTATCAAACAGCTCAAATCATTTGCGCTCAAGGCAAATATAAAAATGTTTGGCCATATCTTTTTCATATACATCGTGCGCCCCATTACTATTGCACTGAGATAGTTCATTGCTACTGCAAACAGCCAGATAGACAAGAAGATTCCCTTATGCGCCGGTGTCAGTGCTGGTAGGGTTGAATTTTCCATTTCTCTTCGTACAGGGCGCATGCGCTTAACTACGTACGTACTCATATAGGTGATTCGATCATGCAAATCATTTATTAACGATTATTGTTATTGGCAGTGGCAATATTTGTTCCCAAAACGACGTTACTGTTTGCGGCTAATGATATACTGTCTGCGTTACTATGAGCCTCAAGGAGAAACTGCGACCTAACGATAAGGATGTGTCACCGAGTGGGGTTAACGTGACTGTATCAGAAAGAAAGAAGGTGTTCGAACAAGACTTGTCCAAGAAGGGCGTGCGTAATACCCGTTCGGGTTCCTTCAGGGCGAAGAAATTAGATACAGGAGGCATAGCTCGAAGTAGACAAACGAGCTGTACCGGTTTGATTCGTTACAGAAACGTTTCCCACTACGACGTCCAGAGCATGAAAGTGACAACACTGGCCACAGCGTCAACGACAGACACCAACGCCAAGAAAGCCACCGGAGCATCTGCCGCCCACTACGAAACAGGCGATTTTGGCGATGCAGTATCGAACGACCTAGTTGCTAGTTGCCCTGCCTTCCGTAACGAAATCGGTGGTGACGAGTTTGTACCAGGGGGCATTATGGACAAATTGCGAAAGAGCCTCAGTCACGACAAGAACAAACGGGTTGGTACCCGGATGAACATGGTATTGGATGGTGACATTCCCAACGGGGACTTGCAGAACCTTCAGACCATGGGTTGCCACACTGCGGCCTTGTTTCAGAGACAAGCTGGCATTTACCATCCCTTTGAATTCATTGACTACGGAGCGTGCTACTACAGGAATCACTTCAGTGACCAGGGTAAGTGGCGAAGGCTTATGCCGCGATTCGACATATGTCCCCATGGCGTGTTTTGCGATGGCGTTCTGTGGTCTGCCGCTACGTAAGGAGTGATTGTAAACATTGTGCGTGTGTAAATCGGATTAAAGCTCTAGTATCACGTTTTTAGTGACACTTGTAGTAACAGCGGTAGTAAGTTGGCATAACAGTTGCTTGTATGATATTTCCTGTTTGTGTTGGGCTTATGGCTGATATTGTGCAATTTGCGGATAAGATGTGAGCATCAGGTTGTTTATGGCAGCTATCATATAAGAAGTAAATGTATAGAATGTGAACACTATATAGTTCCTCTTTGGATCCCTATATTTGTTATGTGATGCATATATTCACTCGGCAAAAAATAAGTGTGCCATAAGAATATGAGTTAAACTTTAACATGTGTAAATGTACTTGATTGGCGTTTGGTATGTTGCCATGGATGGTCTGCATGTGGACTGGTGAATGAGAAGGCAGAGGGCACAAGCCATCACAATTATTTTCCATTGGTCTGTCTCTTGGCACGTTATGAGGTACACGTGTGTTGTGTTCAAATGACACACACAGACCGGTATGATCCGATGGATGGCTGCCAAAACAGCCTTATTGGCAGCCTTTCTTCGATGGTATGTGCATGTGTGGTCACACCTCTATATCACACTCCAATGCATATCCTCAAGTTCTCTGAGCCCCTAGTGTCATTTCCTCAGTGTGGGTACTTCCTTCCTGTGTTTCTGCATGATTACTGATTTATGTGCACATTTGTCTGCTGTCTATGTAGACGCGACACGCCTCATGTGCACATCTCAAGGCAGAGTGATAGTTGAGCTTTTTGGTGTCCATTGGGGGTTGTGTTATGACATCCTTTGCTATGGAACTATAACTATGTGGGTTATATATCATCAGGACCATTGGTATGTTGAAACATGAATAAAAGCTCCTAGTGTCAGGCAGGCTGTGAATATATCCATTCAGCAAAGTAGGGAAGGATGACTTTTGTTACTTGAACTCCTAATGATACTTACACATTCTAGTAGTTTAAGCACAAGTGTAAGGGATGCACTTAATATGCTGTTGTGCAAGGCATCATTATGTACCCAAGTAAATGATATTTGTGAAACGAAGGCACTGATAGTGAACCATATGCTCTTGCTGGCCTCTAATGTAGTGTGTGACCTTTGCAGGTGTGCACGTTGTAAATGGTTGTTATGTGCTACAATATAGGTGTGGCTTCACAAGTAAATTTAGATTGGTATCATGTTTTCATGTTAAAATGTTAGCACTAGGGTATAAATGTGCAATCCACTATGTGCAAACATAACTGATGTCACAGTAACATGAGGAGGTTCATCTTGATAGATAATGCTAGTTGTGACTGCAATTGTTCCAACGTGTTTGTGCTGTGTTTGTGGGTTACGTGTGCATAGTGTAAGTATTTGTGTGTGTTGTGAGTACACCCGCTGGATGTATGCGAAGACAAAGTGGCACTTCGGGTGTCATGATTCAACTGTATTCATGACACTGTACATAAGTTAATTCATATACTGCTGCACTCGAATATTTATTTATAAGTACTGCTGTATCTACTTGCACTTTAATTAGAACTGGTATTGACAAGCTATTGTTGTCCTCGTGCAGAGCACCAGAATTTCTTTGGCTCAGACGAAGCGGTGGGGCCAGTGGCCATATCTTTTAAAAGAGAGAAGATGCCAGATGACCTGGATGAGCTGTTCAAAGTCCCACACAACAATGCCCAGACATCTACACCAAAGTACCAGTACAGGCTGGTGATAAGAACTAGTGAGGTTGGTGTTCAAGAATGGGATTCTGTCTGTGTGTTCATGTGTGCATGTAAGTACGGTTGCGCATTCTATATGCTACTTGTGTTACTACACAGTGCATGTGATGTGTTCTACCTTATTGTGTAATGTGACGGAATATTATTATTATGTATGTATATGTATGCATGTGATGTGTGTGCTTGCATGTAAATGCCCACCCTATGATGGCATTGTGATATATATTTCCATGTTCTGTGCACATACATGTGTAATGAACACACATTGTGTTTTTGTATGCAGTTGATGACACTGAGGGGCACCGTGCTGGAAGAAGCCATTCCAAGTGCAGCAAAGGTGGGCACCAATAAGGGCCTTCCTCCTAGGGACGTGCTGGAATATGTGTGCCCAGGAGATATCCAGCTGTCCAGCCTGAAGCTTGGAAAGCACGACAAAAAGGTTTGCCATCTACAGCAGCTATACATGTAAATGAACTAGTGAGTTTGGTGTTCAAGAATGGATGGTTATTTGCATGACCCTGTTGAAAGGCACACTGTTATCCTCTCTTCCCCAGACCCAACAGTCTCTGCTTCTTATTGATGAGCAAGAACTGAGCAACAGGTATAAAATTGGAGTGTTGTACTGTAAGCCAGGGGACAGCACTGAGGAAGATCTGTATAACAATGGTGAGTGGGTGATATGGCAGCCATTTGCAGCATCTGAGTGCAGATGCTGGGTGAGTGGGGCAAGTCATTAGTAATGTGGGATCAAGTGTCATTCTGTGTGGTACAGAGCTATGCACTAAGCATGTCCTACTATAGTATTCTGTGTATGTGTAGCGTGGACTGTGGACACAGGCATTTGTTATCAGAGCTCAGACCTACACATGTACTGTAGGTGTATGATTAAATTAAAAAAAGAAACTGTGTGTCTCAAGTTTGCAGTGGCTATGCACTGTACAGTATTGCTAATTTATTACAGTGCAATACGAGGCTGTGTGTGTACTTGTAGCCAAGTAGCTATCATTTCCAGCAGAATGCTTGCATGAATGTTACTCTTGTTGTGATGGTTATCTCAAGTTTGTTAAGATACCTAGAACACACACTAACCTTGTGTGTGTGTGTGTGTGTGTGTGTCTGTGTGTGTGTCTGTGTGTCTGTGTGTGTGTGTGTGTGTGTGTGTGTGTGTGTGTGTGTGTGTGTGTGTGTGTGTGTACGTGTACGTGTGTGCGTGCGTGCGTTTTTTCATTTAGAGTTTGGTAGTCCTGCCTTTGATGAGTTTCTTGCTCTTCTGGGGCAGAAGGTTCGGATGAAAGGATTTACCAAGTACAGAGCACAGCTCGATAATAAGGGTGAGTATGGTTCAAGGGTGTATTTGTAATTCTGTGAATTAGTGCTCTTTCACTATTGCCAGCCGACTCAACAGGGGAGTACAGTGTGTACACAGAGTTCAGAGATGCAGAAGTCATGTTTCACGTCTCCACTCTTCTACCCTTTACTCCCACCAACAAACAACAGGTAAATAGAGGCAGGGACTGTTTTTTTGTTGTTGTTGCAAGGCTTTTAATGCTTTCTATTTAATCCAGTTGCTAAGGAAGCGTCATATTGGGAATGACATCGTCACAGTGATATTCCAAGAGCCAGACTGTCCCCCATTCTCTCCTAAGGTTATCCGTTCGCAGTTCCAACACATCTTCATTGTTGTACGAGTTGAAAGTCCAAACACACCTTACACCAAATATCGGTAAGGAGTCACTTTTAATGTATTATGCTTTTTATGTATTATGTGTTATTGATGTTACGTGTACATGTATGTGTATAAATATTTTGCTTACTCACTTCCTATATGCATGTCTGGTTGTAACTGTTACCTTTCTATGCACTTATTGTGATAGACGGATGTGTTGCACTGTTTTGGTCAGACCAGAATATGGATATGCATGGATATGCATATGGATGCAATGCATACAGTGTAATTATATTCGAGCCGTGCATGTGCATGAATGTACTTGGTCAATTCCTTTGCATAAAATTTGTGCAAAAAGTAGCCAGTTGTGATTATTTTATGTCTGGCCTCACCTAACCTATATGTGCATGTATGTTGTCTCTTGTGCATTGTACATGGCTGTAGTGTTTTTTAGCATCCAACTGTAGCCAAGCTCATTGTGATTGTACTGTGCATTCGTAACAATTCATCAGAGAGTACATCAGCTCATATAAGTCTTACTTGGCATTCTTTAATGTTAGCAACTGTTTTTTTTTTTTCATTTTATGGAAACCAAGTTGAGTAATTGCATATGCATTCAAGTGAAATCATTTCAGAATGGCAATTAAATTGCATGAGTTATAAGATATTTGCCAAGATATGCATATGTATGTTAAGTTATGCCATACAAATATGCAGCCTTAACTTCTGTTCACATAACTTAGTGTATCTGTCTGCTACATTGAAATTCATATTACTAAAATTACATATCTAATGTATGTTTTGGTACTGGTCTGAAGTGTTGTGACAACAGCATGGCTGTTAACTGTTTGGATATTATATTTGTGTAGAACTATTTTCTGCTAGAAACAATTGCTTGAGAGCTGGTTTATGCTACATATACTGTACACGGTATACATCAACACATGCGTATGCAGAAAGTTCCGTTAAGGATGTTCTGGCATCATGTGGATTCAGATGTGAGATGATCCTTTCTTGGTTTAGAGCATGCAGCAGTAGCTCTGTTATCAGCAACCACACATTGTTAATTTGGGGGTGGATTGGTAGGTGCCAGGTGTTTATTTGTTGAAAACAATGTATTCATTGACCACAATGGACTTGGGCTGCACATTTTATGTTTTTAGTGCATATTGTGTTATTGCCAGTACATGTAAGATGCATGTGTGTATATTATGTACCTCCTCCGGCTTGTGATTCATTATATTTACAATGTGACTCTCACCAGAGTTGCTGTTGCTCGTAGCCAGGATATTCCGTACTTTGGACCAGAGATTGCGGAAGGTGGGATCTATGACAAGAATGAGTTGTTCAAAGAGTTCTTGTTGGCAAAAGGTGTGTGGGTGTGCTGTATGCATTTCATAGCAGGGTGTGTTTGATGGTGCTGTATGCATTTCATAGCAGGGTGTGTTTGATGGTGCTGTATGCATTTCATAGCAGGGTGTGTTTGATGGTGCTGTATGCATTTCATAGCAGGGTGTCTTTGATGGTGCTGTATGCATTTCATAGCAGGGTGTCTTTGATGGTGCTGTATGCATTTCATAGCAGGGTGTCTTATTAGTTACATACCTTATCTAATGACTTGTGTAAATAATTCAGTATGTGCGTGTCGTTTTGTGCCTCAAATGTCATACAGTATACGCATGTGAAGTACGCTAGTGTTAGTGATCCAAGGCAGTCAAGTTTCATTCTTTGATGGGCGCATGCATCCTGTACAACATGTGTGAAACACCTGGGATTGTGTTGTACATGTACAAGTACATGCACTTGTGTGGTTGTATTTCACAACACCATAATTGTGTGTGTTGTGTGAACTCCTAGTGATCAATGCTTGCAACGCAAGTCTACGCAGTGACAAGTTCTCCCAAATGGCAAAGCGTACAAGAAGGCAGTATTTGCTGGACTTGGTGCAGAACTCCTGTTCATCACTGGGTGTGGATCAGATAGGAAATGCTGGAATTGCTGGTGAGATTTCATTCATGAGACACTGTACATGTACATGTAGTGCATACCTTACCTAATTTGGGTTAAGTCACGTCAGTTCTATCAACTTTTTGCATGACATTGTCCAATCTTGTTCATAACTAACCATCTGATATGTATCATGCAGATGTGTTAAAGTGCAAAATTTGAGCTCTGTAACATTTGAACTAGAGCTTGTTAACGTTTTTACCATTTATAGTTGCATTGTGTAAACCAGGGGGCGTTTCTATTTATAAAGTCTCGAGATATAGTACAAATAACCATGCCAATTTATAGAGTGTCATTGTATGGTGTGTCGTTTATTAAACGTCATTAATAATGCTCGTAATAAACTAACCATTAATTGTGCGACGTTGATTAGGTTTTAAAAACTCCCTTAAAAGAACCTCAGACTATGAACGATCAGGAAAAGCAATAGTTAGGCGGGGACCTTTGCGGGTTACGGAGATATAGGGCCAAATCGGAGATGTTTATGAGCCTAACAAATGTAGACTACCCGCGCAGATCAGATCTAGATCTATAAACACTATACGTACATGACAGAATAAAAGATGCCGCACTTAAGATAAGCAAAACCGCTTGTGTAAACGATAAGTGTGTGCAGTGTAAACTATAATTAACACTTATTAGGCTCGTAAACATATCCGATTTGGCCCGTAATCCGTAACCCGCAAAGGTCCCCGCCTAACTATTGCTTTTCTTGATTGCTCATAGTCTGAGGATGGTGGCTATATAAAATTTGGTTCTTTTAAAGGAGTTTTTTTTTTTAAAACCTCGCACACATTAATGGTTAGTTTATTACGAGCATGCTTAAACGACACTCCAAAAACAAGCGTACAATGATACTGTATAAATTGGCATACTATATCTCGATTCTTAAGATCAATAGAAACGCCCCCCTGGTTTACACAATGCAACCATAAATGGTAAAAATGTTAACAAGCTCTAGTTCAAATGTGGTTATTGTTACAGAGCTCAAACTTTGCACTTCAACACATCTTCATGATACATACAAGATGATTAGTTATGAACAAGATTGGACAATGTCATGCAAAAAGTTGATAGAACTGATGTGACTTTGACCCATTTGCAATAGTGCTGAGTGATCAAATACAAAAATAAAATATTTGTCAAAGGTTTTGGTTCAATGTAATTGCTGCATTATTGCATATCTTGCATATAAAATACAAACTGAGATGGGCGTGTGTTCCATCATGCCCCTCCCCTTGTTGCAGGCTTGATGAGAAGCAGGGGGAAGAAGCGGGATAAGGTTACACAGCCCTTGCATTTGGGCCCTGGAGCAATGGTGTGGAATGTCTCCATGATTTTCAGAAATGGAGGGGTAAGTTCAACCTTTCCATTCACATGTATGTGCATTGCTTACTTACCCCTTTCTCTTTCTTCACTTCCACCAGCCCCTGCCTTTCTCAGAAGAGTATGATTTGAGTCTGGACTGCTTGTTGGGCATAGCTCCTGATCTCTTCGTTATCCTTGATGCAGTTTCAAGAGTATGTTGTGATCTGCATGCATTTGCAGTACTACTTAGCCTTAATGTATGGTATCATTTTTCAGGATCTGCTGCTTTACATTCCAACTAAAGACTTCACTGGTTGGATACACGACAGGACAAGGTAGGTCGACTGGTGATGTATGTGTGTGTGTGTGTGTGGGGGGGGGGGTGTACTGTACCTAGGTCTGTATATTTGTGCAAGTGTGTTTTGTGGTGCATGTTGTGTGCATTTAAACAAAAATACTACCAAATACAACTGTGTCATAATTTAAGTTAGCAAGTATTTAATGTTCAATTAACTGTTTTCTATACAGGTTGAATATCTTCTATGATGACTGCTACTGCCTTAGCCTTGAGAGCCATGATGAGTCAGAAGAGGACATCAAGGAAATAGCAGGCAGACTACACACACTGTCACCCTCACTAACTTCAAGCCACGAAGTGAGTTATTCTGAAAATTGAATGATCCAATTAATGCCAACTACATGTATGTACTGTATAATAATAAGTTTGCTTATTCTTTTTATATAAGTGTATACTGCTCCCCCTGTGTTAGTTAGCGGTGTGATTATGAGGGTAAATGTTATGCTATCATGCATGTGTATACTGTCCACATGTGCATGTGTATACTGTCCACATGTCTCCTCTGTGCATGTGTGTACTGTCCACATGTCTCCTCTGTGTAAGGCGACTACTAGCAATGATGTCCGTTTATATGCATTGTATGCTTGCAGGCAACTCTGGTGACGTTCACTCGTGGTGAGAATGGCATGCTTGGTTTCACTATCAATGAAGCTGGTGTTGTTGTGAAAGTGGAAGGAATGGCAAAGAATACGGGTCTCACAGTCAATTCCCGTTTACTGCAGGTTTGAGGCATATGGGACAGTGTCCACTCTTGTGGTGTGTTTTCAAATGTATTTAGTCAAAGCAGAATAGCAAAACATTTATGGGTACACATAATTAGAGCCCTGTGACTCAAAGGATAGTGATTGATGAACTTTTCAGTTCACAGTGAAATCAAAGATTGAAAACTACCCACGAGGGTGATTGTGTTGGACACTGTCTCATATACAATTTTTTGTTGTGATATGCAATGTGCATGATAATCAATACTGTATACTTTGTGCTAATTGTATATACATTTCACAAATTTGGTACACCCATGAATAAACACACGTAGCTTGTGCGTAATGAGTAGTATGCACATGCTACAGAGATACAAACATAGTACAGTAGGATGTTATGTTTGTTTCTGCAGTCCTGCACAATTTGCAATACATGTACATCGATTATAGTAATCAACCATGTATGTATACATGTATGTGTCATATAGCTCTATAGGGGAGGGGGGACATTCGCACTTTATATACAAGGCAGTGATTATTTAGTTGGACACAGAATTCATGTCAAGTGTATCCAGGTGGTGTTGGTTGACTGTTGTCCTTCTCCTAAGGTGGAAGACCTGCTTCTTTGCACAACCAACCACTCCAATATTCTTGATTTGCTGCTGAATAAGATGAAGAGCTCAGTGAAAGCTTTTGTTGTTCCGCCAACTCCACCAAACATACGGTAAGGCTGAAGTGAAGTGCATGGGACTGCTCTTATCTTGACCAGTAATGTGTCAATGTATACTGCTAGCACATGGAAGTCAAAAAGGATACTGTACATTAATGAAAAATCATCGGCATTTAGATCATTTGTTCTGCAGCCATTTTTATACATGTCTTATCACGTACCTACATATACATATATGTACATTGTAGCTAGTTAGAGAATGTTGTGCTGTGTGTATATTGGCAAACATATTATTGTTTCATGTGATCTCTAGTCTACCTATCTGTGTATCACAGTGCACTGAGTGTACATTGTGTTGTACAATATACAATATAATGTAAATTCCAAGAGTATCCGTGGATAATAACTGCATCCATAAGCATACAAAATGTCACACAAATGTATGTGGGTACATGTACATGCAAACAATGATGGTGCACGCAAACACTGCATCTCCTGAAGTTTCTAAGTGTACTTTTATTTTGTATTAGAGAATTGCTGTACTACCATCCATTGGACTGGGCTTCCATCTGGTCAGTGAGGCCTGCGAGCATCAATGAAGACGACCAGAGGTATGTACACCATTGTATGTGTGTGTGTGTGTGTGTGTGTGTGTGTGTGTGTATGTGTGTGTGTGTTGTGGCTTTGAGGAATTTGTACATGCATTTTGATGTGCCCATCTGTTTGCTTGCCTCATATTGGTCTACAGCAAGAAAATGAATGGACTGGCAAGTCCAGAGCCAGGTCAGGAGTACAAGAATGCAAACATTAATACAATGCTGGATGTTCAACATCGTGATACACGTTCAAGATCACCTAGAAGTGTTGAGGTATACACATGCAGAAAACACACTAAATGATGCACGCATTAACAATAAGTTAGCGAGCATCATACATATATGAGACATTTACACATACTGTACATGTAAGTGTACTACTGAAGGTCATGATCATCAGTAGTAATTATCTCTCAAAATGAATATAGTGGCCATTGCTATAGGGTCAATTCAAGTGTTAGGTGGTTGTGTAAATTTTGTGTGTTATTATAAAAACCTAAACAAACTTTGAGGTTTGGTTCCACAGCATTGAGATGACCTTCCACATATCCCCAGAACCAAACTTTGCTTATTTGCTCACTATATACAGCACTTCAGTGAAATTTCATAATAGCCCCTTTATACATAAAACAATATTTATATGCTGCTCTTAAACAGAACAACACAAAAGCTTAACAAACTCACAAAGGTCACAAATATTCAGAGGGCCATATTTTGTAAACAAACAACATTTGGTATACAATAATTTGTGAAAGTGCATAGTACTACAAGACAAACAAATATGAGAAGTTATAAGCAAATCTGAAAACATGATACAAAATCATTGGTTGAATTGACATGGAATGACCCTATAATGCAAGCTGGCATTATACAATAACTTGGGCTCTACCCTTTTTCAGCGACAGGCAAGTGATGAAGAGCCCCTTTACGACACACTGCGGCCCTCCAACCAGAAGCTGCCTCCACCAAAGGACTATAGTCGTGTGCGCAACATTTCGAGGGCAACTCGCGAGAGCGTGGTTCAGTTTGCAGACGACCTGATGGAAAAGGGTATGGAGCAATCATGCAGTGCATCACCCGAGCCAGTGGACCACACAATCGAGGCATATTCCTCCATGGTACAAATGCAATTTGCGACTTCGAGCAACGTGCCAGACACTAGCAAGCCGTACATGGCGCAGTCCCTTTCGGCGAGAAAGTCACGTCACGACAGAGCAGAGTCTGAGCCGAGAAATTTTAGCACTGGCACAAAGGCTGACATCCCGCCCACACCTGCTCACGTCAGCACCCTCAGAGGGCTATTTACACAATCGTCCATGTCAAGCCCAAGGCAGCCCAAGCTGAGCACTGTGTCACACAGCTCGCCTCACAGTCCAGTGGAGAAGAACCCGCCGAGCGACAACACTGTGGTAACAAGCAGTGCTGGCTTGCTTCATGGGGATAACAAGGACGAACAGTCTGCACTTGAGGGTACAAACTTGGTGAGGGGGAAAGCCAAACTGAGGCCTACGTCCTGGGATTCATCACTCCTATTCCAAAGGGAAGGGACTGGGGACTGGAAGGCTCAGGAGGATGACACTGTTTTTGGTGGAAACAAAGACTCATTTACGCGAGATTCCAACCTTAGAACACCTGTTAAACGCTCTAACAAGATTAGTACCAGTCGCGGTGATTTGACAGATGACAGAACATTCTTGTTCGATAAGGATGAGCCACCAATGAGTCCCAGTGTTGATTCTTCATTCGAACCCTCATCAGCTCCTAGAACACCTAGTGACCTGAAGAATGCGATAAAGCCACCCTCAAAGCCACTTGTCTCTGTGAAGGAGAGGACGAAGAAGTGGGAGGAGCGTGGAGGTGTGACTGGCAGTAGTACGCAAGCACACTTGGCAACGCTCCCTCGTCCTATCAAGAAAAGGTCCAGTACGTCGAACATCCCCACTACAGCAACAAGCAATAGCAGTGGCATTCCAGTCAGTGTAAAGTCATCATCTCCTGTCCCTTGCTTGCAACCAGCTGGGACAACAAAACCCTACCCACCTGCCGAGGCTTCTCTTCCTATTTCAGAGAATAACTCTGTTTTGAATGCTCAAGAGCAACAGCACCCATTGGGGACAAAAGAAGAGGGCAGTGGTGAGGAGGCAGTGACACCAAAGAAAGAGACCTCTGTTCCCCTGATACGCACTGTGGGAGATGTGAGTAGCAGCCATTCAATGAAAAGCTTGTCCATCAGCAAGCTTCGTGGCCAGTCACTTCTTCCGACCAAAACACCCATTCCAGTAAGATAATCATGGAGGTGTAATACCTCTCTCCATGTATGTACAGTATGTACTAGTTTATGCACACACACATATTATTGCATCTTTTTAAAACTGACCACTCTACACTCAACCCTTACAAATAATTTTAAATGCTTGCTTTTTTTTTCTTCAGTTTCTAACTATTCTGTTGCTGGGATAGTTATGTGTGGCTTAACTACAGTGTATGTTTTACAGCTATAAAGGAAGTGTCATGTGTTTGTGTATATTGTGTTTGAGTACCAGGTAGTGTGGGACACTTTACATGTACTATATATGTAAGCAAACAAACCATGATGGTGATGATGTGACGATGGATAGAACAGCATAAGCAAATACTGCCTTAGCGGTCACCTGGATATGGCAACCACCTTCACATTGTGGTATTGACATTGTCGCTGTATATAGCAATGGCCTCCATAATTGTCTTTTTAGAGAACAGTATGTATTACTGTCATACCGCTTCAGTACCATTCATTACATCTGAGTACATGGACGTATGTGTAATAACATCGAGTTTGCGCTATAATATAGCAACTTGTGAAGCTTGGGTGTAGAAGCCTGTAAACCATTCTCCAACTTATTCTAGCCAACACTCCGAAGTCTGGAGACCTTTTTGGCAGGCTGAGTGTACTACTCTATACGTGTATTTATCAGGCCATTTAATAGAAGTGATCTACACATGTATATACAATACCAACAACATTTTGACAGTTCTGATAAATATATAATATAGTACCATGATATAAATGTACTTGTATATCATTTTATCAGTGCTGTGAATTGTTCAAAATGTTTTGATTTTGTGCTTGGATGGTCCTGAGTTAATGCACAATGCAAAAGAAGGAGTTATAATTACCTTCCTCATGCACACAGCTTGCATCACAGCGTAGCCAGTCATCACTTCAGCAAACACCTGCTTCTCAAGACACAGAGAGACCAGGTACCAGTCCTTACTAATGTCCTGTTGATTGGTGATTGTAGCAGGATTTTTAATTACACTTGTGTGTTCCCAGTAGACCTCCCCTGCATTGCACGTATGTATGTGCATCCGGCTCTGCCACACCCCTTGCATGACATGCACATGTGCATATGTCCCATTTGTTTACTTACAATGATATAGTTAACATGGTAAAGCTACATGTACTTAGCATCAAATGCAGGATGAAACACATGCTCAGATCATGTATTTTGTCCCCATTCTCCCTCCCTTCAATGGTTCATTGAATATTCACATGTAGATGTAACATTGCTTTCTGCAGTAATTGACTGTAAACTGCATGCTGACAATGCAATGCAAGTTACTACACAGCATAGAAAGCTAAAGCTCGGCACATAGAGGAGGTAGCATATGCAGAGGCGTTATTGCCCTGGATCAGCGGCAAGGAATGTTATTGTAAACCGATAGTGTTAACAACAATTGAAGGCAAAAGATGTTAAATATGGTTGTTTCACAGCATTATCTAGCTGATTTATTACATGTAATTCTTAAAACTAGGCAAATTATGTAAATATATAATTAAAACCCATGATCAAATATTCAAATAAATGAATGGTACTACTAATGTAAAACTGTTTAATAATTTCCATTATCTAACCTCAGTGGTAATAACCAACTCGAACTTGAAGTTTAGTTTGGTTAATTTTAATTGCCCAGGAGTAATAATCATTTTAAAGTTTTGTCTTCATTTGTGTAACACCTGGTACGATACGCAACATATTGCTACATGTAAGTACAGTGAACATGGGACTGTGTATGAATCTCTCCTTTCATGTAAACTGTTAGTTTGTTATTTATACATGTAGGTGCATTCAACACACATTCATTGTGCAAGAGGTTGTGCATATGCAAGTATCTATGCATAGTCATCTATTTAAACAGGCAGAAGTAGTACTTCTCGGCCATCTGGACCAAAGGACACAGACACTACAGAGGACAAGGGCCATCAACAACAGGGGATCACACCTATTACAAGACCTTCGGCCTCCAAGTTGCCTGTGGCACGCACCAGCGTGTCAAAGCTCGTTCCTGCGATCAAAGACTGCACAGATGACGATGCTGCCAATAGGATCGCCTCCCACATCAGACAACAGTCTGGGGACTCTGCGCATAGTAACAACCTTGACGATAAGATTCACTCAGAACAGTACACTGCCGTTGACGAGGCAGCAGAGAAGCATAAAAATGTGGTAGAGTGGATACAGAAAACAGGAGGAGGAGGTGACCTGATTCCACATGATATGCGGCCTGAACCTCCTCCGCCTTTTGCCAGCCCCACATTTACTGATGGAAGTCTCAGTTTCAGTGGTTTGGTAGGCCATCAACTAACTCACAAATCAGCATGCTAATGTACTCTAAATATCAACTTTGTGTGCATCTTCCATGTGTGTTCTGTGTGATGTGTAAAGTGTATGCAATTGTTAATAAAAAATGAGAGAATTTTTATAATACGACAACAGCAGATGTTGCATGTTACCATCTACATACTCACATCAGTATCACCAGTCAATAGCAGACAACTTTAGCTACTATGAAATAATGATTGACTTTCCCTTCTTTTTCTCAGAGCGATTGTTCTCATGAGCACGTTGAGACATTAGTGCAAAGAATAGCTGCACTCCAGGCTAGGCTAGATAAGGTAAGTACTGATACGAGGTAACCCCTACAACACGTTCTCTACTACAACGTCCCACATTCGTGTATAATCTTTACACAGGAAGTAGAGAACAATGCGGAGTTGAAACAGAAAGCTTTCAAAACTAGAAAAACGTTTGGAGGATAAGGAAGACGCTTCCGCAGATGAAAAGGTGGTTCTGATATGACGTCATGTAGAACGTACAGTATACGATCATGCGCAGTACAATTCAAAACATTTATCTCACATTGTCCTAATATCAGTTGCATTCAAACAATACAATGCTAATCTGAATGACTACACGCAGCATTCTCGTATATCATTGCAGTGAATGGCTCTTCGATGCGAATTGCAATAGCGTAGCTCAGTGTAATGCACAGAGATAGCAGGAATCCAACCAAACTTGCATGCTGCAAGGAGTACCCAAAGTAGATTATGGCTGATCCCCAGTACATAGGATTCTCCGTCACATTGAACGGGAAACCCGTCACTCGCTCCTTTAGCAGCAGTCCAAAATGGTCTCCCATAAAAGTACCGAAGAATCCGAGCCTCCAAGTACTCGACAGTACTAGTATGGTGCCTATGGCTACCATTGCTTGGCCAATATACACCATCACAGGACTGGACAGTAGTTGAAGCGGGATGTCATCTGTTCCTACCAGCGAGTGAAAAAGATTAGTTCTCAAACCGTTCAGAGCAAGGATGAATACCGCCAGTAAAGCAACGCCATTCTTTGGTCCCCCAGCTAGGCGCGATATAAGTCGAGTCCGGTATTCGAAGCGACTTACAACATTCCAAAAAACAGGGTTCGCCATTACAAATCCACACACTAGCGGGAGTGTTAAATCCATTCCCTCTACTGCTGCTGTAGACACCACGCGTTAACGTGCACGATTTGATAATTAGAGTAGCGGGCAAAGTTATGTCTTATCTGTTGATTACGATCTTTACCCACACACTTACTGTACACAATACAAACATCGATTCCATTGTTCAGGTATCCGGCGCAGAGACGGAAGCTGTAATAGATCGAACTTTTGGCACCGGGGTTAAACCTCAAACTACTGCAGCAACAGAAACCTTATTAGCAGTACACACACTTGATACAAACAATAATAGGTCAATACTATCTCTTTACTATGATGTATGAGAATACAGCTCAACTGCTTTTTCAACCTCTGTTACTTGAGCAAGTAATTCAGCAAGCTTTTTGCTATCCAGCTCAAAGCGTACAACCTCATTAGGCTGTAAACGTAAGTACGAATAATAACCATATTGAACACAAACTGAAATTTACTGACATTTGTGTTCTGGTCAGTCCCTAGCTGCATTTCCACAATGGCTGAAGCTTGGTTCAGTTGCTCTGTCTCCTTACTCTTTGTCTTAACATCAACTCTCCATGAGATAGCTTTGACTTTGTTATCCCATGTGCTTTGCTCAACTAGACGCTGATGAATCTGATGACAAACAAAACACAATACATCGTATGTCAGCGACATCAGTTTTTGACAAATGAACAGCCAGCACATAAAGTACATGCATAATCTAATTATACAGTTATACATATTCAATGAAAAATAATACTTTGGCCCTAAAACAATGTTTTGTGTGACATAAAATACAATACTGATGCAACATTATGACATTGTGTCAGTCATATATGTATCTACTCCACAAGTCATCACATAATATATCTCTGTCACAAGTACATAGTTACTCTGACTTAGTATTGGTTTGATAATGCAAGTGAGAGAGAATATTGATTCCCATACTGGAGGCAATTGATCAACTTAAACTATTGAGCAGCTGCTTAGTATTGTTCTTTTCTTACTATTGGTCACACAACAGAATCATTTGCAGCCTAGGACAATCCTCTGTTTATGTTTGAACATAATCATCACTTAATGGAACCATAAACATCATCCAACTGTGCAACAACAAGCAATAATGAGTGTGTTACTCACAAAACTAAATGAAATGATATTCGTAAATACGTAATTTGTACCAACAGTTTCAAGCTTACAAAGTATGTTTTACCTTGGCCTTTTGATTTCTCCAAAATCTTGTGACAGTTGCCGCTTCTTTTTCACTTATAGCTCCCTATGTCGTCACATTTGTGCAGTTGTACCTTGGCTAAAATTATGTAAACAAAAGACTGGTGCGCTTACCTGACGTTTCTTCACCTGTGAGGTTAAAAACGCATCTAACTGTGTAAAATCCATGTCGGCTGTCACGAGGTTATTAAGAAGCAGTTGATATCTCTTCAGTAGTGCGCTGTATTCTAAAAGTAACGTTTAATATCTCTATATCATACGATTACAACCTGTGCAATACTGTACGACTATCACGCACCTTCTTCGGGCATTCCATTCAGCACCTCATTTCTGAGAACTTCGTCTGTAATGTCACTTTCGTTGAAGTAAATTCGCTTCGCGAGTCCATTTAGGAAGGCCAGCAACGGTTTATCAATGTCGGCCATTGTACACGCAGCCACGCCCACAGTTTTGGTTAGCTATAGTTATAAACAGCAGTGGTTAATGTTTTCGAAAGCGCCAGTCCGTGGCTTCCCACTCGATCAGGAAAGTTTACCAAGACGCTTTCAAATTGGACTTAAACTTGAAAATACGCAATGGCGTGGCATAACTTTGTCCCGTGCAATATAAATAATCTTACTCTTATGGACAAATCCTTTCGTTTATTGGACCAAATTTAATTTTATGAGATGCGATATTAAGTTAATAAATGATTAAACAAAGCACGTTGTATAGGATACAATGAGACATAAGTACTAACTATATGATACAATACAAAGCGAAGTAGAAACAGCATTATGTAACTTGCAAATTAGTTAAAGTATGTGCCAAAGAATAAAACTACTTGGGAGATAAAATCACTTCCACAGGTTCCTCCGGTATAATCTTCGTCACTTGTATGTATAGAAAAGAATTTGTTTGGTTGAATCGAACTGACACAGTATTTTGTGTTGCAATGGCATACAAGAAGCCATTGGGGTAGTGATAACCCTGAGCTACAAATACTTCAGTTGCCATCTCAGAACATGGTGGTTCTGTACATGGAGTATACACCATGTCAAAAATTGATGATTCGGGGGTGAACTGGACTTTAATTGGAGTTCCAGCAATCTTGTGTGGAAACGGTTTGGCCAATGCTCGAGTTATTGATGTGTTGGATGCACTGGGGTCAGGGGTGAGGTACCAGAACGTCCAGCCATGCAAAAACTGGTCCATTTTATTTGTGCAAAAGTTGATGTAGTCACTTGTGACCCCAACACCATTGTCACCAAATTCAGTTAGAAATCCTGCCAATTTCAATCTCTCAGTATCCTCTTTTCGTACATCATACATGGCGTCATTAGTAAGATCACAAGCTGCAATATCAAGGCGATCGACAATCCACTGTATGAAATTGCTGGAATTTGTAGAATCCTTAAGTAGACAATAAATGTGATATGAGAGTGCTTGGCGGTTGTTGTACTCCTTGTCCACCTGGTCCTTCTTCAAACCCCACAGGCCATGCATCGAGGAAGTTACCACCAGTTGCTGGCTCAAAGAATATTATGCTTTCGTTATCTACTTGTCGAATATATCTGTGCAGCATCTGATATAGGCCTGCAAGGTTTCCACGATCAGAGATTGTTGGGAACCAGAGGTCCCAGTGAGGATTTGTAGCAGGATCCAGTTCGCTGAAACTAAGAGGTACATCGCCAAGCCATGGTTCATTTAGTAATTCATAACCAAGAATGTTTGGGTACTGAGCCACTTTGCTGGCAATCATTTGCCACATTTTACCAAATCTGTCTGCGATTCCTTCGTCATTGTCATACAATCTCTGTGCAGCTGCACCAATAGCGTATGTAGGATAGCAGCTAGCCCAACCAAAAATTTTTTCCCCTATCTGGTCACAATTGGTGATGTCACCGTGGTCATCGTAGGTTGGCTTCACTACTGGCTCAGGATACGCTCGGATGCCTCCGGGCTGGTAGTTGGATGTGTTGTATGCAGCGGCGTACTGCGAAGGGATTCCGTGACTATTGCAGTAGAGCGGGCTCCAGCAGTCCTGGTGCATGTCCAATATGACGTATATGTCGTAGTCATTGAGTTTTGCGATGAAGTCCACAATTTCCTGGACGTACGTACCGTTGTATTGACCTGCTGCCGGTTCCACCATATGCCACAGAAATCCCAACCTTACAACATTCAGTCCCCACTATCAATACGGATAAAGAAGCTTTCAGGTTTTGTACGTACGATAATGCATCGTACACGTAATGTATGTGCATCCATACAGACCACATGTACATGCATAGACGCAAGGGCAGTGCATGCATGCACAAACCTGTCGCATTAGTTCGATCTGAATATTGCTGTAGACAGCAAGACCCCAAGGTGGCGACGAGTCCTCCAACGCTAACCCATGAAGCATGCGTACTCGTCCGTCATCTTTTCCGATATAAAGCTGCGTCGCCGGGTCAATCTGGATCTTTTCCGGAATTGCAATCGACAACGCGAAGCAACAAAAAAGCGATAGAACTTGCAACGTAGCCATTACGTCATGCACATGACCAGCATGGACCCAACCCCCAATAATCTTGTAAAAACAATGGGATAAGCGCACACAGTATAAACTCTACTAAGGTCAAGCAAATTCATCCTGATGGTCACGCAGAAAGCTTCTCAAGCCAAGCAAGGTTTCTATCACAGTAGAAGACAACGCCTGATCAACAACAGCTTGTGGCAGCCAGCCCTAGTGGGGGTGATAAAATCACATAAGACAGTATCTAAAGAGAAAGTAATAAAATTGTGTGCATTACCTTCAGATCTGAGTTTAAAACCCAGATAAGTCTGGTTCTGGAATCACTGATGGGTATAAACACATACCCTCCAGCATGATTTTCAGCTCTGTAAAGTGACAATATTTAATAACAATTCCAAGTACGTGTCTAACGTTAAAAACACAAACAACAACATTTCTCTTGGAAAGCCCATACTATGCAGTGGAATAATGAACCTGGCGACACACAGCTCCAGGAAAGTTCTAGTGATCTAATTACCACTTTCAGTATCTAAATATAATTTATTTGGCAACAGAACCCCTGGATTTATGCTCTACCATTCCTAACATTCACCAACCTGTACAAGAGCACACTTGCAAATTTTTTTCTCTATCCTTAATAAATGATTTATTTAGATCTCCAAACATCACATCAATAGGATGGGGAATGCAATTATAATACAGAAACAAAAGTGACAATAGCAAGTTAGTTCTGTAAACGTTCCACATTACAGCATCATACAAATAATATAGGAACTTCCTCCACTGGTGCAACAAACCTTATAGGATGGGGAATGCAATTATAATACAGAAACAAAAGTGACAATAGCAAGTTAGTTCTGTAAACGTTCCACATTACAGCATCATACAAATAATATAGGAACTTCCTCCACTGGTGCAACAAACCTTACAAACTAACACACCTTGTCTTGCCTGACTGCTCCGGTTTCAAACTTGAAGTGACTGCACAGCCGGCAGAATATTTTGTACCATTCTCATCTTCAAAAGCAAGGCGTACAGATACAAAATCCCTGCATTAAAAAATACAAACCATAAATGAGATTGATGCAGCGAAAAGGGATCTATTCTATGTTTTTTCAAGATTTCATTTATGCTGTTAATATTAATGAAGTTGAACTTTAAATAGCGATTCTATGCATAAAGAATCAAACTATCTATCACGGGGTTGTAAGGCCCTGAAATTTTTATTAGCCATACATTTAAACACAGGTGTTACATTTTTATTGATTGTAGTGGAAAATTAATATATGTGTTACGTCCTTTTTAATAGCAACGTTCCTAAATGATAAACGTGTCAACATGCACATGCATTCACAACCATTTATATGAGCCATAACATACACTTTTAACTTTGCACGTTCATTACAATCAAGTTAAATAGAATTTTGGTGTAAATTTATAAAAGAATACAATCGTGTTATAATTAAACTTCAATTAAGAGTAGTGCATATCAACCAACTGTAGTGCACATGCCAAACAGTTTGCCATAATATTGCAATGAGCACAAACCTAGAGGAAACAGGTCCAACCCCTGCAGAAACAGTATAGACAATGTCCGTTTCATCATCTACATGATGAAGTGTCTACATGTAGAAGCAACATATGCACACTGAAATTATACACCAGACATACAAGAATACATGTAATATCTATATAGAATATTTGTGCAATGCAATGTACATATTATAATCTTTATAAACAATGATCTCAACACAAAACAACATGCACATGCTTCCTTCATAGGCTCCAAGACCATACCAATCATTTCAAAGATCAAAAAGTAATTTTAAAAATTTCATGAATAAACATATCAATATAATTACAACTGTAATGTTACTATTTGTTCAGATCAACATGTACACATGTAAATACACTGTACCTCGTTCAAAAGACAGCGATTGTTCCATTCAGGGGTTCTGTCAGCTTCAACATATAGCAATTGCCATAGTTTAGAGATGCTAAGCTCAACCTCAATCTGACAAAAGAAGACAGATCAAACCAATCCCTATATAGGTTTCACAAATTTGAACTAAAAAATAACACTTTTAACACATACAGTACATTTCACAATAGACCACACGAGACAATTCTACATATTTAGAATCCACAAAATCTCATTTTTGAACATCTACTGTATCAACACAAGTGTGTGATTGCATTAAAAATATGATTATTGCCCAAGCCAATGAACTTACACCACAATACTTATTTAGGATATAACATAAAAATCCGTACATATACCCTATACTGAATGTTAGCTAGCTAAATTTACTAGATCGAACTTTACAAACTCAGGTAAATAGTGTTTTTTTATATTATTATAATTACCATTGAAATCATAACCAACTATACAAGATGAACAAATGGTTTAACTTTAAGTATTTTAAAACAAGATGAATAATGACTGCCTCAATGGTGGGTTATTACAGCTCAACATTTGAAAAAAAAACCAGTTCAATTAGTTCATTTGAGTTTAATTAATTGTCACCATAATAATTGCAATAATTTATCAATATTCAGTGGAATTTATAATGTAGTAGTTTTATTATTTGTAGCAAATGAAAAAAATAATAATAGCTATACACAGTTCAATAGATAAACACATAATATCAGAACACTATAGCTAACAGAAAGCATGCAAGTAGCATAAACATGGTGTCATAAGACATAACTATCTATAGATCTCACTATACGTGCTCTTGAGTTACATCTAACAAGGGTTTTCCATAGAGATCCATCGAGATTTTAGACTTAGGGTGAACAAAAGATGTGAGGTTAAACGTGAGAAGGTTTGTCTAGCTTCAGAACCCCAGTTACCATAGCACTCCACAGCTAGGGAATGCGAGTCCAACCCGAAGTGTGGCATTGTCAAGGTGCTTTCTTTATACAGCCACTAGGGCTGCTGTACCAGAAGTGACACTTGCCTCGGATAGAGACAAAGGAGTCAGAGGTGATGTCACTGTCAAATCAAAAGCAGCTGGAGACCATCTGACCAATTATTTACCAAAACATCAGCAGGACAAGACAAAGAAAGATCAGGAGTGAGCCACTACCTTGCTTCTATCTTCACGTCCAAATGTGCACTATGACAAAGGTCTACAAAGGTGTCTCGCAGCTGATTATGACAGAATCACTATGTCACCACCTCGCCTACAAGATACTGCATAGTGGCCAAGGGGATCCAAAGTTATATCAGGGCAAAGTGAGTAACAGGAGCCCCTTGAAGTATCTAGGCCCAGCCACCACATAATTGCCATGCAGAATTCACTAGGATCAACGTGCATATTAGGTTCAACCGAGGTAAAGGCAAGAAGCGTACTAAGCTGATGTTGTGAGGAAGCGGGCCTTATCTGCAGGAGATGATGTATCAAACAGTCTGTTGAATGCTAGACTATCCAGCTTAGTGGAAAGATTTCGTTGGGAAAGATGGGACTCAGTGACTGACCCTGATGAGATGACATCTGAAGGTGAGACTGAGCCAGTGAAGGTATTACTCCATGGAGAAGATTGCGATTATCTGCAGTAGTAATGCCAGATGAACAAAAGGATGCAATAAAAGCTGCACAAGTATGGTGCGAGAGGGAGCGTAAGCCAAGACCACCAAACCTCAACCCCAGTTTAGACTGACGCCAGGCTGATTTCGAGAGGACCAGTTTGACAAACAATCCCTTACATAGTTGTCCAGCATCTTCAGGGGATCAGATGAGAGACTTGAAGGGGTTAACCTGGCTAAGTGCATCATCCTAAAATAGCTGCTACAGAGACGTAACAAACTGAACCCAACCTGTGTGTCAATAGCTAAAACTTCCTCGAGCCTAGAAAGCAGTTTCAGAACTCCCATTATCATTAATGTACCCAAATATGAGTTATTCAGTCGCAATGATGATGTAATCAATGTTTCCACCTACTATGAAGGTTACACACCTTCCTCATCTGGATGTTCTAGGTGCTCCAATTGGTGACAACTTACATTGTGCTGGTTTCTTTGCTAATAAGCGTGCTATGACCAAAGATGGACCCAGATCTTCGATTAAAGAGAGTGCACGACGAACAACTGACTTGGGGCCCATCATATAAGTACCAAGCCTGTAGAATGAGGTGAAGACAATCATCATCAGCGTCAATGGCAGCTAAAACCTTATGCAGAATCAAGGCAAATAACAGAGGGCCCAATGGATCTCCCTGCTGTACACCTGTTTCAGATGTTAGACGCCCTAGGGAGGTGCCACTTTATGGGACGGGAGCCACAGCACCATGTTGCCCAGGGAAGGAGCTCAGGGAAAAAAGGTGGCACATTCTGAGATGAGAGCCTGTCTTGACACAAGATTAAAAGCATTCTTCATTCTGTCTTCAGTACTACAAAATCTTCATCTCCCCAATCCTCCTCGATGCATTTTCTTAGGCTACGGACAACTTTCTCGGTGCCATATGCACAAGCTACACCATACTGAAGTGGCTGGAAGAAAACAGAGGAGCACAAGCACTTCCTAGTGAGCCTTCTTAAGGTCTCCCCAACCTAATTGGGCCTAACATCAGGGAGGGAGCCTTGTTTCATTTTGTTTAAGGTTGTGAGACTGCCACCAGCCAAGAACTTTGCAACAGAAACTTGGGCCTTGCCTGCAGCGAGAAGGTTGACAATGTCCCTAAGGGATGAGCACTTGTCAATAGGTACTGTAGTGGAATGTGAGCAGCATCAATGAGGTGTTGGATCCTGAGACAGGTCTGCAACAACATCAAAACCCACACCTAACACCTAAACACAGTCCAAGGGACCCACAGATGGCGGAAAGAGAAGCCTGAATGGCCCTAGCTACTAGGAACAAGTTCAATTCCGCATAAGTCTGTTGAATCTACACCTTGTTAGGACCAGTGCAACTAAAATCCAATGCACTTACACTGAGGTCTAATGTAGCATGCATCATATAGCATACTTGTTTATTGTTTGTACCACTTGTTATGCTATAAACGTTACATGCAATTATCAAGATAATACATGCCCCACATTTATATTTTCCTAACAAATACAATTAATTATTTAATGAACTAATGTTAATAGGGAATAATAACCATTTAAAAGTTTGTGTGCATTGTGAATACCGGTATATAAGAATTACATGGTATCAAATTTACAATAACTTCTAAATATTATTAGAGCAACATAATTTTACTGCCTTGAAAAAGACATACCTATCGAACTTGGTTCACATGCAATAATCAGTGCATACAATGATAGGCAACCGAAATAAAGTAAAGATAATAGCTGCACCCTATCTTTGGGCAATTGTTTTCATTAAAAAATATATATCTAAGCAAGACTGATGGGTGCAACTCTTTGGAGGCCGTTTTGTGTTGCTGTAATTTTTTTAATTAGAAAAGCTAAGTACTGCAAATTAAATGTCATGTAATTCTTTTATACTGGTGCTCGTAAATGAACATAAAGACTTTAAATGTTTATGACTCCTATTAACATTAATTTGGTAGATTGATCCAATGTAATGTTCATATACATGTACAGGCTGTAACGTACTGAGCCTTTCCAGATTTTTCTGCCTTCACCTTGTGTATTATAGCATTGCACACCATTCTACAAGAAATAAGTCATTTTGTAAGCATATATATACAGTGTACAAGCAGCACATGCAGAATACACAAAAGTACACATACACAGCTATATGTACAGATGCAGGTTATCCAAAATAACTACACCGTATGTATATTCCATTATATTGACAACAAACTTACTTCATCTTTAATTAGGCTCCAACTGTTATTACTAGCAGCAAATCGTTGAAGTATTTCCCCTGCGGCTTGTCCCTTCCTCTTGTATGCTAGGTCCTATATGATAAAGACATAGAATGTGTAGGTACATGTACAGTAATTCCCTAAACTGCCCTAATGGTACCTCTACGCATGTATGTATCCTTTATAAATGCAAGCTTAAAGGGAATACGGTGTATGTATGTACATGCTGCTCTGTCTAAAAGATAATAACGTTCTGCCAGGATTTCATAACACGCCATCAAATCCATGTATATTACTGCATGGTTATTAAATGCTATTATACTGCCTAGTTATATCTTCTGTGTACATTGATATCAAACATTGCATATGCACGCATGTTGGTGGACTGTCACACTGTATAATGCAAGTTGGACACACACTTGCAGAAACATTATTAGATGTCTCCAACCTAACCTCTGGAGAAAGTGGTGGTCTCTCTGGCTGTATTTCCGCCTCCTCATCAATTGCAGGCATGTTCATAGATATATTTAAATACTCTGTTGGAGAACCTGTGGAAACCACATGTCATTATAAGTGATATGAATTGATAAAAACAAGGAATATACTGTGCATGTGCATAAAGGAAGAGAGACCCTAGTATGACACAAAACCTACAGTGTACCTCCAGAGGGAGTCTGAAAGTCTTGAGAGCGCACACTCTCAGTTCCTGCATGTACATGTCTAGGGCCAGCATGGCTACATCAAAAGAAGAGAAAAACAAGACAATCTATGTGTGCTGAAGCGCAGCATGCACGATACATACAAGTATATAATTATTAGGCAGGGTAAAGTCATGTTAGATGGATTGACTTTATCCATGATGTAGTCCAATGTCCAACCACATTGATGACACAACATTTTGACTGTACAAACATCAATTTTGGGGTCTCAGTTATTAACCACTGATAAACTGCAGCTGATTCTAATTACTACCTTTTTGCCATGCTTATGTAAACTAGGGGGCATTTTTGCTAACAGATGGTCTATTGTTTGTGGATCATGTAACACCATTTGATACCACGTACTGGGACAGTGGTTAGGTATAATTATTGTGAACAAATAATAAACCAACACTTTAATCTGAATTGTATAATTTGTTCATTTCAACCAGAAAAAAGTTTCTTGTAAGTTCCTGCCAATACATTTATATGATAATTATGCTCTACATATGAACAACTGGAATTTGCAATTCTCAAGACTGTGGGTTTCTGAGATACAAAGTCAATGTTCACAAGATGTAACCTTGATCAAAACTCATTACCTATATTAGTGGTTTACACAAGTGGTTTGCACAAGCAGCTATGTAATGAATTTACACCTGATCTAGCGCCTTGTTTCATTCAACTCTTTGAACGCCAAGTGCAAACACAACCCTTACACCATTCATGCATGAGTTAGATATTGCTTGCAAAAATGTGTTGATCAGTCACAACTCTATGGTGCATGCATATGCTTGCTGCACTTGTAACCTTATAAGTACATGTAAAAAGTAATTATGTTTCTTCTCACTACTGGCTAAAGAACCCCATTATTCAGATGATTCCACTTCACTCCACTAATGCATCACTTCAGTACTCCAAGAACAAGAATGCGTAGCCCAGATCAGTATAGTATATCATGCCCCCCTTTTGCAAGTTCACATTATGGGTTGTTGCAACAAAAGCCCAGCAAGTTATAATGGACACACAAAATTTGCTAACAAACTGGGACCACGTATGCATTTGTATGTATGTGTTATATTGTGTTGATCAAAATCACTTTGAATATGCAATACTGACATGCATATAACCCCATAGAACTGCATGAATGGTGAGGACGATAATTCTCGTTTTGGGAGCATGCATATGCACTTGGCTTTCAAAGAGTTAAACCACTTGTGTAAACTACTGCTCAAATATGGCAGGGGTACATCTTGTGAACATTTGACTTTCTATCTCTGAAACCCACGAGAGTCCCCTTTCTTGAAAATTGCAGATTCCATTTGTTCAGTGTAGAGCATAATTATCATATAAATTCATTGGCAGGAACTAAAGAAACTTGTTCTGGTTGAAATGAAAGCTGAACAAATTATAAATTGAAATAAAATTGTATTTGTTCACAATAATCATACCTAACCACTGTCCAAATACAAGGAATCAAATGGTGTTGCATGATAGTGCATAATAGACCATCTGTTAGCAAAAATGCCCCCTAGTTTACATAAGCATGGCTAAAGAGGTAGTAATTAAAATCAGCAGCAGTTTATCAGTGGTTAATAACTGAGACCCCAAAATTGATGCTTGCACATCAAAATGTGGCATCATCAATGTGGTGGGGTTTTGAACAACATTGGACTATGTCATGGAAAAAGTTGATCCACCTGACGTGACTTTAACCAGGCTTACAAAGTTGATGGATGATTGACAGAAGAGATCTGTCTCAATGGTAGGGATCTAGGCCACAGCCATGGCTTCCAATGTTTCCAGGTTGTGATCTCATATCGTGCCAGTTCAGCTGGAAGATACTGAAAACATGACCAGATTTAAAGTGAGGCTGAATTACTGGTACACAATTAGGTCTGAAAATATTCACAAAAGAGGGGGCCAAAGATGATGCTTCTGTTATTTCCACTCGGCCTCATAATAGGGTGACATTCTTGGAATATAGAGCTTAGAGGGCTTGAACCTGCAGCCTCAGACTTGCAAAGCCTATGCTATAACACCTTGGGGGCCTCCAAGATAAATTAAATCATAAAGGTTAATTAAATAGCATTCCTGATTGTGATATCCCGCAAGACAATAAAATAAAATATGGCAGCATTAAGATTAGTTTCTAATCACCTTTTTTGAATTAAAAACATCAATTTTAAAAGCAGAATAAATGAGATTTCATCCCAAGTGTTAAATAAATGATGGAGCTATGTTGAGACATATAACAAATTAGAATACAGTGGCTCCCTTTTCCAGGGTAGATCACCCAAAAGTTATGGTATATAAGCACTGCACCCCCTCAGATTTGAATGAAATTTTTGCTATGGTTGGGAAAGTGACCACAGCAAGTATCGCATTATGACTTTATCTTATCTGAAGTTATAGTGTAAACAAGTTTAGTTTAGTTTTCTAACCCCTTTAGCTTTGAACACTCATAACTCAGAAACCTTAAGTCTAGGAATACCACTGAAAAACTTGGGCAAATCATGGGATGAAATGAATGGTAGCACTAAGGGGCCTTTGTTAATGTATGCCTGTAGTGTAAATGCAACCAAACCTCATAGTTTACATTGATGTAAGCAGGCTTGTATAAACTGTTAACTAATCAATTCATACTACTTCTGAACAATAATACTTTACCCCAATTCTTAAACCAATAGTGATTATTACTATTATGGTGTTGTGATTAATAACATGTCCAGTTATTATCCCTCATATCAGTTTATCCCTTTGATCTATAATTTTTCAAATATTATATCTGTAATGAAGTGCGAAGTGAAAGTTCTTATTACATTATGTTGACTATGTGCAACATATGGACAATAAATGGTAAATACTGAATTACTGTAAATAAATTAGATAATGTATGTATGTATATTCATATTTGTAAAATAATGCATTAATAATCAATTTAATGAAGCTTATAAGGCTTGAATACCAATATAACTTTTTAAATCAAATATTTCTTAATTGATTGTGACAATGACTTTCCCAATCATGGTGAACATATGTGCTTTTTTGTATCAAGATCTGAAGAGGTGCAGTATTTTGTGTTGGCTGATCTCCTTGGAATGACCCTTTTATTATGCATAACAATACATATCAATCCAACTCTGCTGCTTGTACCCTGTGTATGTGTTGTGTTGTGTGTAGTGTGACAATAATACTTACCTTGAATTCAAAAAAGAATGTCACTACCCAAGGCACTGCAAAGCTGACAATGAACATTATAAGAACAAGAATAACGTTCACTGAGTCTTTCGATGGGTCCTCAAAGAATTGTGAATCAATCAAATACTATGGAAGGAAAATGAATACACTTAAATACAGATACATACATGCAAATATACATGCATTTAAACATGTGCAGTCAGCATTTGTTTACCATCATTTACAGTACAAGCAGACTTTAAACCTTACTAATGATAATGAAACTTAACATAATGCACCACATGCTTACTTAGTTCAATAATACTGTCAGTCAGGTGCCCATACATTATCCGAATGGGAATTCATTGAATGCAAATACAATAGATTGAATTAAAAATAATTGAATGTATTGTTTTGAAGTATTAAATTGGACATTGCAGTCAAACCATTAAATAAAACCACATGTCCATGTGGTTATTAATACTAATGATATTAATTATGCTTCCATTCAGAAAACTAGCAAATAACAACACCTGTTTAGTTTCATTGTTAATGGATGACAATTTGATCTTTGGGCATTTGATTATTCTATACGAAACAAGTATGTAATAACAAATTCAAACAAATGGCTACTCATGATTAATATTTGGACACCAAGTACATGTACTAAGTATTACATGCATGTAATATGACGACAGCTCTTAATACATTCAAAAGTGATGTTTCAGATTGAGAATAAATCTTACCAAAAGTCTGTAATTACATATACACATACTACAAAAGGAAATGTGACTTACAAAATAACCTTTAATAGGAACATATAATGATGTTAAAATAGTACTGACCTGAAAAGAATGCCATAATAAATTAAATGCACCAAGTACATCTATGCACACATAATCACTTACTGCTACCACTATTCGCGTCACCCAGCCAAGGAAAAGGTAAAAAATGACATTTCCTAACACCACCAAAGTTGAAAGTACCTGTGCATTAAAGCAGACATAAAATAAAATCAATTACTTTAGGTACATTTTAAACACTAAGGCATGCCTGCTAATATTCATGCACCCTGCAACATTTAGCTCTGTCTTCAAGAATTACATTATGGGTGCAGTCATTACATCACCATACTTATATGTACTGATGTATGCACAACTGGAAGATGCTGCAAGTGTCTGACAGACTGTTCGAATACTTTAGTTAATAAAGCGCGCCACACACTACACTTGAGGATTAAAACTTTTTAATCACTAAATTTTGCAACTCTATTTTATTGCAGTTAATTACATTGTTAGCACAGTTATATTTGCAGTAAAACCTACACAAAAATGCTACACGAAACAAAGAACAAGGTACCTGCTCAAAATGTACAGTAGACATGCACTACACTAATCATGCCACATATGTATGTACTACAAAATTCATATCCCTTACCACTAGATCAAAGACTGATGTGTTAACACACAGTTCAAAATAATTAGAACAATTCTTCGGAAGAGAAACTCCAAATGTGGCGGTGAGTCCACATAAACTGTGATAGTGCTATGTTGTGGTTTGTGATAAATGAATAAACTGAGATACATGACATGACAACAAAACACATATACAATTTTGCTTTATAAGGCGTCTTTAAGATCTGAACCTTGCGATAGCATCAAAACTATATGTTAAAAAAATGTACAGCTGTTGGATGCATGCAGAATGTGTCTGCTATGAGGATGGATACATTGGGAATGCTACTTGCATAGTCCTATTTACATGTAGGACAGATGTAAACAATATATCCTGTTCTACCTCAAAACATCTTACAACAGATTAATATAGGTTTTATGGTCATCATTAACAGAATGTTGTTTTGTGGTTTACTTTATTGCAGCAATTGAAGTCACTGCCTCCATCATCATTGCTGTCAAGAATCTTCATATGCACAGCGTGATTTCATGACAATTGTTTCCATGCATTTTGAACTTTAATACTTGTGTTGTTTTATGAGACAATATAGCTGTGCTTGCAAGTTTTTGTTTTAATACACTTGTCAAGTATATCTAAAGTCTAATTTACACATATATGTAGATGACAAGATCTCCTTGAAACCTGCGGTATTTATCAAGACCGATGCAATGACGAATGATATCACAAATGCCTAGAAGTTCCACTAGAAATTGGAAATACCATTAGACTTACGTAATCATGACAAGCCACGCTGTCAAACAAAAAAGTTATGTTCAGTGCAATTCGTAGATATATTACCATGCTCCATCTAAGTTGCTGTTCTGCATATGCGTGAGTACGTACGCACCCCCCCCCCCCCCCCCCCCCCCCCAAAAAAAAAAAAGAAGCTACTTAACTCCAGCACGTACCTCGGCGTAGACGATAACAGACAAAAAGATAACCACAGCCCACTCGAACACAAGTAAAATAAGAAAAGGTAATCTGTATCGCTTTTGAGTAGGCACATATATACTCTCTGTTCGGTTTACTGGAAGTGAGCCATAATGGGGCCTTTCAAAATGAAGAAGCCTCTCAGTAATATCATCTTGTTGGATTGGAGTAGGCGAAGTAGACATTTGAGGTGTTTCCAGCTCTCTCCCTGATTCTGCAGACGATCTGTTGCTACTACGCTTAATAGTTTCCATATGAATGTCGACACAAAGCCGGGTAATTAGATTGTATACGTACATTTGACACTACAGCTTGCCTATGCATGGCGACAGGGAATACATGTTTACAAACGGTAACACAGCAGCAAGTGAAAGATTTGTTTGCGTTTGTTCTTCGCTACAAGAACATAATTAATGCGCGAGCTGTAAACTTCTTCACAGACGACCACTGGGAAAAAGTAATCAACAAAACATGGCAGGACAGTTTGCTGTCGATGGAGGATCCAAATGACTTCATATTTCCTAAATCTTCTGGGCTCAATGGTTTGAACACAAGACCATAATATTCAGTGGAATGCAATTAATACTTTCTGCAGGATCGTTGGAAGAGTTTCTGTACACTGCCAAGCAGTTAAGGTTACCCGTGACGTCTGGCCAATGCCACAGGAAAATGGCAGCAGCTTTTGGAATGAACCCGAAAAAAGCACATGAGGTCGAGGAAGCCTCGCAATTAATTTCTACTCTTGCTGTCAAGCATGGATTGAAGCAGGTAAATAACGATCGCGAATCTCTCCAATATCCAGTATTCTTTTATGATCTGCCACTATATAATCTGGCTACAGGTAGATATAATTGTAGGCTAAGAAGTACATGCACCTAAGTTCATTGAATTGCAACGTGTCTTAAAGCAGATGCCTGTCCATGAAGAGAACCAACATTTGCATGCAGCCTAATTGCGTTTGAGTTTTTTTGTACATGCACTGTACTGTACAAGTAGGTGGTAGACCTGAATGATTCATCTGTATCTTTTTGAATATCCTAGGTATTGGACTTGGGAAGTGGTAAGGGCTACCTCAGTGAGCACCTAGCTTTGAAGTATGGCCTAGCTGTGGTAGGTGTGGACTCGCAGTCCTCAAACACACACGGAGCACAGTGCAGAAATATGAAGGTTAGTGACGTCTTAATACATAAATTTATGGATCTCCACACACAATGCCTGTATTTTTCGAGGGGGGCAAGAAAATCAGTACGAGACCCCCATCGTCCAATACTGTAGAGCTTGAAGAGAAGATTACGAATCTGCTTTTAAAATAAAAATCTGACTGAAGAAAAAAAAGTAATGAGTGATTTAAAATGGGGGGCATATGAGGTGGTACCTCTACTAAAATTGCACTTAACAAAATATTCACGTGTTTTGCAATTTTTTGTTTTGCGTCAGATTTACATGGGAGTAGAATGAATATACATTTCCCAATCAAAGGACCTAACTGGGACACCAATGTAATCGTGAGACACCTCCAACAAAGTCAGCAATGGATAAAAACATTTAACCCCTTGCTGTAGTTCCTAATTTGGTTAGCAATAGATTGTGAAAGGTGTGGAAAGTACCCTCTACTTGCAATGAATCCTTTGCTTGCAATGATTCCATTGCTAGTGCAGAAGAATACGTAGGATTGCGTGGCGAGGGGAGAGGAAGCTCACCATGGACCTCACCTAGTTGAAGAATGATGCTGCATTAGTTACCAGTTACCAACCCCCCCCCCCCCCCCCCCCCCCCCTCTTTTGGAGCCAAGTTGTTGTAGAGGTGATTAGATATTTAGGGTTTAGGGTGGTGGTTACCCTTTTATAAAATCTGAGATGGGTGTTTAATATTTTTGCCTCCAAGTACATTGCATAATTATATATTAAACCATTGCTGCTAAAATTAAATTCAATATCTATATTGTGCAGAAGTGTAAACAACTCCATACACATATACATGCATACAAATAATATGAACAAGTACACAGGGGGAGGGGGATCGAGCCCCGCAGCCCCATGTATTCTACACTTTATGCACACAGTTCATTATTGCTGGTATTAAGTATTTATTTTGAACTGTAAGTGCATCTTTTAACCAGAATAATGGTAATCGAATTTCTTGCAGTCATAGCCCATGCTCTTGCAATTTTTGTAGCAGTGTACATAATTTAAAGTTGTTTCGTAGAGTTGTTCTAAACTAACTTTTACAGGGTCCTTGTAATTTTTAAATCAACACCCTTATATTCAAGATCCAAAAATAGTCATAACTTGTTTTAATAAACATCATTATAATTAGAATAAGTAAGCAATTTAGAAAATTTCATTCTGCATAATGAAATATGTGCTTGATTATTGAG
Source organism: Ephydatia muelleri (assembly GCA_013339895.1). Classification (NCBI taxonomy): domain Eukaryota; kingdom Metazoa; phylum Porifera; class Demospongiae; order Spongillida; family Spongillidae; genus Ephydatia; species Ephydatia muelleri. The sequence continues at coordinate 4,840,660 of JABACO010000014.1, forward strand.
GTTGTTTCTCCATCATGAATAATGTGATCGAAAATTTCTATACACCCCTTATCACTAAATTTAATCTTTTGGAGTTTTTATAGTCCACAGATGATGTACTTTAACCAATGTACAATTAATTGAATTGAATTTAAAGTTAATTAATACTTGGTACCAACAATAGCAGCTTTTAAAAGAGACTGCGTTGTGTGTTAGGGTTAGGGTTCCAGATACCTATATAGTGTTGATATATGCATAAAAAGGGTTCTGTTAGGCTGTTTATCCTGGATCGCCAGTGTAGGTATTATCAAATGGTCCCATGTTGTCTACATTACTATACGGCTGTGTGTATGGCTTAATTGCTTTCAGTAAAAAATGCTGTGCTATTTTTTTAGTACAATGAAATCGTTTTGCATATACTACATCGAAGCTACCATTGCCTATCATCTTGTCCACCTTTGAGCTTGTAAACTGAACCTGTGCATGATATTCCATACCTTTCTGTCCCTGAATGTTCAAGAGATTGCTGCAAGCACCTGTGTGGTTGAATATTGATTTGTCTGACACGCAAATTATCGGCAGTGCAGCACAAAATATCCTTATGTACATTATTCCATGCATTATGATTCGAGTTTCAATAAAAGTAAATGCATTACTTTTACATATTGCATCTAATGTAACATTTGCAGCACTGTTTTTGAATATGCCAAGGAGTGTTGTTTTATGTTGTGTGCATATGCACACTGAGTGCATGTATGTACATCATGTATGGTATGCTTTACCCCTGTTGTTACTTACCATTAATAATGGACTATTGGATAGAAGCCCATGATTTATAAACAGTTATTATTATTTTTCATACAGGATGGCGCCACATTTAATTGTTTACAGTACTGTATTCATTAGGTATGCAAGGTCTGGCAGAGCATTTCAAAACAGGACCGTCAGATTACACATATGTTGGCTTCTGATGGTCCTGTCACTCAAGCTGCTGGCCATTGCAAAGACCCTGAAGAGTCAAAACTGGATCCTGTACTTGATGAGAAGTTACATGTACAAGAGAACAAAATCAATATTGTTCAATCAGAAATGTCAGTACCAGCTAGCTTTGATTGTAGTTTCGCCTCATATACACTAGACCAGGAAGGTGCAAGAGAACATTCATATTTTCCTTTGACGATGACAGTGGATGTGTCTAGTGCATCTGAGTTATTGCCATTTGTAGAAAGGCATTCAAGTGGACATTTTCAACAGTCACAACCTTGTATGATTGTTGGACTACATACCTGTGGTGACCTTGCTGTTAACATTCTGAGGCTTTTCTGTGACATTTCTGCAATCAAAGCAGTTTGCGTTGTAGGCTGCTGCTACAATCATTGCACTGAAAATGAGGACTGCACAGATGGTATGCCTTACTGCAAATGCATGGATGTCTTTTACCTTATTGCTATGTACCCCACTTTCCCACTTGCTCATACATCCTTGCAAATGTTGTTTGGGTGTTGCTTGAATGAAATGGATGTGGGAGTCTAGATTATCATCTGCAGCTGGATGTACATTTGTACACTTATTGTTGTCAAAAGCTATATTGTCTATGATTGCGTTTTTGTGTTGAGTGAGTTTACAAGGCAATGAAATAATACATGTATATTTTCTCGTGTACAAATGCCACACCTCAAAAATATTATTTTATATAAGATTATTATTTCAATTACACAAACCTTTAGGTAGAACTGTATTTTTTCATTGGAGAACTGAGGAAGGAGAGTTGGAATATTTAGGACAGCTTTCTATTTATTATTCACTTCACCGTAGAATTAGTTTTTTTTTTCAATACTAATATTGTGTAATGATCTTGCAGAATGCTGTTGTGTATAGGTGATTCTCTCTGTACATTGCCATTTAGGTTCCAAACCGGGATTTCCAGTCAGCACACATCTAAGATCCATAGGGGCACATCTTGGGAGAACAGCCCGTCTCCTTGCTGGTCAAAACTTGTACAAGTTCTCAGATGCCACTAAGGACATTGCGATGGAGTCACTCTTCTTTAGAGCACTTTTGCAAGTACGACCTTACATGCTGTGATTACAAGTAAACTGTCAATGTGTAACAATTTCTATAGCTCATTCTTCGTGATAAATTTGGAGCTACTGACCTTACAAAGTGAGCAATTGCATAAATTGTCAAAGTGATGTAGAATACTTAATTTGCTTATACACAGCAGTAGCAAAGATTACTGTGTTAGTAAGCTCAAATATTCAAGGGGAGACTTCTGTTCATATGTGAAACAAGCTCTAATCAAGTTAAAGCTTGATGCTTCTAAGGTTAGTTCAGCGTTGTGGAGATGTTAAGACTATATAAAATGTGTGGAGTATGCTTACATGTATATCCCCATTTGCTGTGCAAATGGACAAACTCTTACTACACTGTAGTAAGTTTTATTAAGCGCACCAGAACATTGCTTTTAAAACTTATGCCAATTGCAATGCACTTTTCTTATGTTAGGTCCCTAAATCAATGCATGGAAATTATAATTGCTCATACAACATATGTTTTTTACATTGTTTAAATGGACAAGCTAAGTGCTCATATGATTACTTGAAACAAACAAATTCATATGAGCCAATGAACTTTTACAACTTAATTTATTCTAGATTACAAATGAAGAAATTCATTTATTACATGCTGAGCACTACATGGAAATGGTCTATCTTCAAAAATTTGTACAGGTGAACTCAATTGCTTAATATGAAATCAAAATGAATAGTTTCATGTCTACATGTAGTTGCAGGGAGCATTATCGCCATGCATAGAATCATTGATTATTTTGGACAGACTGCTATTTATACAAGAGAATGTAAGTTGAAGTGTGTATGTCTGATATGTGGACTCCAGTGCACATTTCCAGATAGGTGCAGAGAATGCAAATGTACTTCAATTATTTGATGCTAGAACTTCTCCAAGATGTTTTGCTATTGTTGGACATAAGTGATGTTTGTTTTTTTGCAGTGCTAGAAATTATTTGCATCACACACGTTGCACACACATGATACTGCATTGTGAAGTATGTTGATTTGTACATAATACAAGAAATTCTATATGTGACAGGGCATTCCATCATAATATTCCATTATAATGCATACACAGTACATATATTGCATGTACTGGACTAAAAGCTAAGGTCACATAGACTGTATCTGCCTGTCATTCAGAGGCTGAAGACGGCGTATGTTACACTGCAGTGTATCTCCAGTGCCATCATCAATCTGACGAAGCTTTCTTAATACTGATACAGGAATCTTGACTGTTTGTTTCAAAACAAACCACTGCACAGCTTCTGAGCAGGGTGGCATGGTGAGGGAACCACCATAATGATAGTAATCATGTGACATTGGAAGGAAGTCCTTGTACTCAATCCCTGTGACAGGCACTTCCAGATCATAGCCTGTGGGAATAGCAAGCTGCCTCCACGATCCATTTACAACTCCACTGTAATCCTTTTCGCAGAGAACAGCCAAAACTGCAAATGAATCTGGCTGCAGGTGTTTAACATCTGCTCCTTCTTTCAGGTGCACAAAATGGATTTCTGCGTCATAGCGCTTGTTGTCAATAACATGTTCAGAGCCTTCCCCTGGTCCACGTCCCCAGTGTAGGTGGAACTGCTGAAGAAAGTAAGTGCCCAGGTGATTTTTAAAGGTAGCAGTCTTGTCACGAGGGAAATATATCATAGTGAAACCATTATTCTTGATATCTCCATTCACAGAATGATCCCAATTGTGAAACTGAAGTGAAATGAGATTGGGATTTTTGACCACCTGTTCATTACTAATAGCGACGGGTGATTGATGTGGCCCCTTACTACAGCATCCATCCAGATTGTCCCAAGCTTTCTGATCCTTGTGTGTCCATACAGGATGAATAATGTGTTGCTTTTTACGTCTCCAGCTCCATACTTGTCGGTAGCCACCTGTGCAAGAAAAGGTGAACTCATGAGAGGAATATATACGGAGCTACCATATGTTGCTAGAACTATGCTGCCAAGGGAATGCCATCATTCATTTGGACGTTGTTGAATTTCCTTTTAAAAATTACCATGGCAAAAAAAATTGTTTGATATACTGTACACCATTTAAATTTCCACGTTTGACAGACTAATTGTGGAAAGGCATAATTTGGTTGATATTGTGAAAGCAAAACTTGCTCTTCCCACTTTTTAATGTGATAGGTAGAGGCAATCATTTGGCACAATTACCAGATTTTAAGGCGAGAATAACAAAATAAATGATTTCATAATGTGTATTGCATGACACTGCAGAAAAGGATATGGAACGTTCTATACGAAAATGGGTCTTGTGGATTTTATTTAGATATGGGACAGTGCCCGCGAAAAGGGACCTAGTGTATTTATATAAAACGATATAAAATTTTGTTCATATAAAACTGATATAACTTCCGAACGGTACACGCCATTGACTTCCTATTTTCAACACTTCATACTACACCATTTCTCTACGGTAAAATACTTTTTGGGGTCTTGCACTTGCTCCGTGCCTGTATTGCAACGTCCGATACCCCACAAGGTATGAACCCGTCATAACTTTCGGCAGGAGTAATCAAATCGCTTCAAATTCGGTATGTAGATAGAGAGGTCCTATACCTATCTATTTGTTCTGTTCGTTAATTTTTATGCAATCCGTTACGGAGATACAGTTGAACAAACTACGTGCACATTTTCGCGCTCGTTTCGCGCCAATGATTTGGGCAAATTGCGCTCCGCTCAATGTATGGGGAGGCGGGGATTATTACATTGGCGCGAATCAAGCGGGAAAACGTGCACGTAGTTTATTAACTGTATCTCCGTAACAGATGGCATAAAAATTAACGAACAGAACAAATCGATAGGTATAGGACCTCTCTATCTACATACCGAATTTGAAGCGATTTGATTACTCCTGCCGAAAGTTATGACGGGTTCATACCTTGTGGGGTATCGGACGTTGCAATACAGGCACGGAGCAAGTGCAAAAGTATTTTACCGTAGAGAAATGGTGTAGTATGAAGTGTTGAAAATAGGAAGTCAATGGCGTGTACCGTTCGGAAGTTATATCAGTTTTATATGAACAAAATTTTATATCGTTTTATATAAATACACTAGGTCCCTTTTCGCGGGCACTGTCCCATATATCTTCCGAAATATTAACGCTATCGGGTTCCTATTTTTAACACAACATACCACACCATTAATGTATGTGAAAATCCATTTTGGTGTCTTACACATGCGGGGTACCGACGTTACAAGGTTCGATACCCCGTAGGGTTCAAAACGGCCACATCTTCAGGTAGGAGTGTCCAAATCGGTTCAAAATAGGTACCTATGTAGAAGGGTCCTACTGCTATTGATTTATTCTGTTCGTTAATTTTTGCTTTATCCGTTATGGAGATACAAGTGTGGCAAAGTAATAGCATATTTCCCGGGCATTACGCGCCATTAACGTATTACGAGGATCCTCGAAGCCAGTCCAGTGTAAATGGCGCGTAACGCCCGGGAAATATGCTACACAAAGAAATGTTCAGTGTGGTACATAAAGCTAAACAAATCAGCATTTCAAATTGACTTTACAGAGGACAAATGAGACTTGTATCATGCAATTGCAGTCAGCTAATCACTATTAATGTTGGTAAACATGCATGAATTATAAAGATCTCAATTATATCTCACTTTCAGTTGAAATTACTCATCCAATTAGGTTTTTGTATTTTGCAATGCAGGAGACCCTTTTGATTCTACATTTCCAACTAGGGACAAAAGCCGGCTCTAATTTAACAATAAAGAGGTCAGACTACTATGCAACAATGTATGATTTAGTTATATCAATATTCTGCCTAATGAGGACTGAACAAGCACAACACCTAGGTTACAACAATGTAGAGACCTCCAATCACAGCTCAGTGCCTATCAGTGCAGAGCTGTGCTCCAAATCATTTAATTGTTCCTGGCAATCATCTAATCAACACAATTTGCATATACCTTTAAGGGTTGTCTTAGTTGGTATAGCTAATTTTGTCATACTCCTGACGACAACCCTAACCCGAAATCTTTTGCATATAAACTTGACATGGCAATTATTAATCGAAAGCAATTCAGACCAGCTCTAACAAATCTACCATTCTCGACGACATATACAGCAGGCTAGGCTCAACTTGAATCAATATCCATATATGCAAAGGGTTGTGTGACGTCCATCAATTAGTTCTCCACATCGGTTGTCCATGATTCGAATGCCACCACAGTGGGTAATTACCTCCAATATATCACTGGTTTTGTGCACTGTGTGTCAATTGCTTTCAATTGGTGGAATGGACTGCTACAATAGCATCGTAGAAGTTGAACCCCAGCAACTCTTATACATTGCTCCACTTGCCATACCCAGTCAAAGTCTGTAAACTGTTTCTGTCTCAGCAAGGCTTTGTAAAGGTAACTCAGAATCTGACTTGGTGAAATTGTGGAAGAGCTCTTCATATCATGCTCTTGAACATGCACTTATCTGTGTCATTTTGGGAATAGGCAAAAGTGTTGGATTCTTGGATACTACCAATTTACATGGTATATGTACAATTGTCGTACACTGTGTGATAATACTATCCGACGAGTGCAGGACCTGTTCATCACATCGTCTGAAGCTGCAGAGTCAACTGTCAAAAGCTAAATGTGTTTCAAGCCAGCTTCTGATTGATATTGAGCATATAAACTACAGGCTTGTGAATACGTGAGTTTCTAATTGTAGCAATGTATTATTAGCAATATGTCATACACTTTTAGGTATCACTCTGCTCCTGAACTAGTTTGAAGGCTTCAGAATCAGAAGCACAAGAATATTCTGTTCTAAGTATGCTAACAGGTCGAGAGAAAAGATCGGAACCTGAATTAGTTGGCCTTGATGAGGAAACCAATCATGGCATCATAGATTCTACCGAATGCTCATCTCACATAGCTGTTGTGCCTAATAGCTCCTTTCTTCACATACTTTGGAAGTAGCAAAAAAAGAGCAAAGGCTTGCAATGTGCGTTGGCCCCCTCTAATGACTCACTGGTGTTTGCATTTGAGACACAGGTAAGCAGTTATTTCTTGACAATGTATGCACTGGCTGTATTAGGCTTCCACCACAACGTACATTGAGGGAATAAAACCCTCTACATTGAAAGCAGGAGGTTGACAAAATGCTGATGGAGGCTACTTGAGTTGATACTACCCATTTGTTGATGATATGTATGTCAGAGAAGGTGTTGTGCATAAAAATGATTGGCTTTCAACTCTGGGAGACATTAACAGTCACCTGTCTCAATTTGAGCAATGTATACATAACAACTATACACCAATACCAAATGCAGTGCTAGCCAAAACCATGGTGGTATTCACGGTCTGTGTCCTGCTTAACAAGCTGCTGTTCTCATATGTACTATATGTCTTCAACTTACTGCTGAGCTCATCTTCAGTAGCAGACAAAGCACAGTCTTTTGTTAGTTTCCTCTCCCCTTGCAGCATCCTGGCTTTCAGTTGTGCCCTCCGAGAGCTTAGGGGTTCACATGGATCCTCCTGTTTTCCAGGTAGCCATCGAATGGTGGCTTGGCCTTGATGTTTCAGAGGGCTCACCATGTGCACTATGCCCAGGTAGTACACTTGACCACCTTGGCCACCATGCAGTTACCTGCAAGTATGGTGGAGATGTGGTAACTCGGCATAACATGATTAGGGACATCCTGGTGGAGACATGTCATCAGGCTCACATAGGGGTTAAGGTGGAAGTTGGCAACAACTTAAGTAGAGACCACAGTAAGACCCGTCCAGCTGACATACTTCTTCCTAACTGGTTTTTGGGCAGAACAGCAGCATTAGATGTGTCCATCACCTCACCGCTAAACCCTGTTATTTTGTTGGAAGCGGGAGTGTTGGCCACAGCTGCTGCCCAGGCCACTGAGTCTAGGAAACACCACGCCAATGACCCCAAGTGCTCAGATCTAGGATGGGTATGTGTCCCTATGGTCGTTGAAACATATGGAGCTTGAGGAAAAGAAGCCACTGCCATTATCTACTCTGTAGCCTCCTAGACTTGCCACATCCATGTGTTGGCCAAAGTCCATCGTACTTAATGAGATCTATGGCCAACTGAATCTCTACCTGGTCAGGGCTAACTACTGTAGAGCTGTACTTAGTATTTAATCAGTGTTGTTTCTGAATATTCATGTTATAATAAATAATGTGAAAAAAAAAATGTCATGTATACTTGACAATTGAAATTAAATAATAATAATAATAATAATAATAATAATAATATAATAAACGCGGGGTGTGCTGGTATGCCGTGTTGCAAATGCAACTGGTTTAAACGCTTGCTGCAGCTCGTGCGAATGCGTGAAGCAGAATCGACAGTGTGTACTGTTGTCACGCTGGGAAACATGGTCACTGCAGAAACACCGTGCTCAACAACCACGTCATGCCCCAGTTGGTCGCTGCTTCTTCTAGCCGGACGGTAGCCGCCGCTTTACCTGCGCCTCTTACTGCTTCGTCACCATCTAGAGCTCAATCGCCATCAACCTCCCAGTCGCCTACGAGCGCCCATCTCATCTCAGCTGTCACAGCAGCTATTCATTTCTAACCCACAGCAGCTGCCTCACCCGCGTCACAGGATACCTCGACGTAATGAATCACATGACGATTTCTCCACCACTCATTCACAGCCGGAGGAGCAGCAGAGCTCCCCCACGCACCTTTCTCTATCAACCACGAGTTCCAGATCCCGGGAGTATCTAGAAAGCAGCGGAAGAAGCATTGTATTGTGGAAGGGTGTCCTGAACATTTTGCTCCTTCCATGTGGAAAGCCCACATGACGCTCCATGTCCAGGGTGTATTTTCTGGGGACGTGCCTAACTTTTGGCTGGAGGAGAATGATCTTTCCATCTGCCACCTATGCCATCAATTGGTTTCCAACAATCGGTTGTCCTCCCACCCAAGGAAATGTGCTGGTAGTGCTGGTGGTTTCTCCGGTTCTTGACAGTGTGTTAGGGGATGTACCACACAACCTGGCTGAGATGAGCCTGCCAACCTTTGAGGACGTGTGCCTTCTTGACCAGCCCACCTTGCGCTTCATCCCATCAAAGTCCCGGCCTGCCTTTGCCCGGGCATTGTCATCTATATTGAGAAGTGTTATCCTGGAGAACACAGAGGAGGCGTGGCTGAAGCTATTCATGCTTCCTAGATGTGTTCTGCCTTCACTTCGACGCAAGGGACGACATGACAAGCCACTGCCAGTGGATTCTCTCTGCAACATGTGGTCAGATGACAAACTGGGAGCCCTTTGGTCTTTGGCCAAGAGTCGGTCAGCCAATCGTAATCATCCTGGAGGTGTGTCCATCAACAATCGGACAAAGGTCATTGACCAAGCTGTGTCATTAGGCAGATCTGGTATGTTTGGAAAAGCTTGCAGAGTCCTTCAGTCCAGCGTTATTGCCCCAAATAATGAAACGTGGCATCTGTTGAAATCCAAACATCCCAGCTGTCCCACTCCAGTAGCTCCAGCGTCCCACTCTGCCCTTCTCACCCTCGAGCCAGATTTCAATATCCTTTCTGTCCTATGTTTCCTTCCCCAAGGACACTGCAGCTGGTCCTTCTGGTCTCGAGTCCAACACCTGCTTGATGTGGCTAGTGTCCCACTTCCCACATCCATTTGCTCCTCCCTCAGGCAGTTGGTCAATATCCTGGCAGCTGGAAAGGTACCTACATCTGTGTCTAAGTTCTTGGCTGGAGGCTGCTTGATTGCCTTGAACAAAAACAAGGAGGGCTGCCCAACTGACATTAGGCCCATCGCGGTGGGGGAGACAATAAGGAGGCTGACTGGGAAGTGCATGTGTGCCTTGGTGAAGGACAAGGCAACTGAGTTCTTCCAACCCCTGCAACTGGGTGTGGCCTGTCGTGCAGGGGCAGAGAAGGTGGTTCATGCTCTCAGGGGATGCATTGAAGAGCACTGGATGGATGAGGACTTTGTTGTACTTAAGGTGGACATGAGGAACGCTTTTAATATTGTCTCCAGGCAAGCAGTCCTTGATGAGTGTGCTACTTTAATCCCTGAGTTGCTACCTTGGGTGTCTTGGTGTTATGGGACCCATCCTCTGCGATGGCACCCTCTTGGTCAGATCAGCTCTGAGTCTGGAGTGCAGCAGGGTGACCCTTTAGGTCCCTTACTGTTTGCACTAGTCCTCCAGAAGTTGGTATCTAGCCTGGACGCAGATGAGGAGTGTGCTGAAATCCTTCTCCAAGCTTGGTACCTCGATGATGGAGCTTTGGCTGGCACCCGCTCAGCTGTACTGCGTGCCTTACATGTGATTGAGGAGTTGGGTCCTGCATTGGGCCTACATGTGAACCTGGCCAAGTGTGAGATGTTCAGCAGGCAGGGCAACACATCATTCCCACCGAAGGTGAGGTGCTCACTCCTGCCTAATCTGGACATCCTAGGTGCTTAAACTGGGGATTATCTACACTGTTCTAAGTTTATCGCTGGGAGGTGTGCTGAGTCTAGGAAGCTACTCTCCGGTCTAGTGGATGTTGCTGCAGTCGATCTCCAGGTAGCAGTTTCCTTATTGCGCATGTGTGGTAGCTTCTGCAGGATGGTCCACATAGCAAGGGTTACCCCACCAAGCCTGGCCTCAGATGGTCTAAGGTCTTTTGATGAGAGGTCAAGCAGTGCTTTGTAATGTGCTCAGCCATCAATGTTACCAATGATGCCTGGAGCCAGGCACAGCTAGGACTAAAATTTGGGGGTCTGGGTCTTCGCTCCCTCTCTCACCATGCTGCTGCAGCGTTCATTGCCTCCCTGTCATTCTCCGGCTTTGGCAAGGCTGATAACATCCACCTAAAACAGGCAGTGGCAATGTTTAACACTCAGGTCTCCCCTTTTAATGCCATTACAGTCAATTCTGCTCTGGAGTCTCCCATTCACCAGAAGGTCTTGTCAGGATTGATCCAAACCCAACATTTCCACATCTTGTTGGAATCCTCCTCTCCAGCTAACAGAGCTCGCCTCCTGTCAGTGGCTGCTCCTCATGCTTCCTCTTGGCTATCAGTGGTCCCTTCCCCTGGTTTGGGCTTGCACCTGGAGTCGAATGAGTTCCAGATGGCTATTAGGTGGTGGCTGGGGTTAGATACTTCTGGTCGGTCCATGTGCCCATTCTGCCCTGATACTGCTCTTGATCCTCTTGGTCACCATGCTGTGACCTGCAGGCATGGAGGGGATGTGGTCACACGCGCCATAATCGTCTACGAGATGAGGTATTTGACCTTTGTCGTCGTGCCCACCTAAGTGTGAGTGTGGAGAGAGGTCATGGCCTTACCAGAGACCTTGCCCACACCAGACCTGCTGACATCCTCATTGCTGGCTGGGACAGAGGCAAACCTGCGGCACTAGACCTGACCATTACCTCACCACTCTGCTCTGTCATCTTGGGTGAATCATGTTACTAGGCTGGTGCGGCAGCCCTGGCAGCAGAGACCCGCAAGCTCCACTCCAATGGACCCAAATGCCAAGAGTTGGGCTGGTCCTGCATTCTATTGGCAGTGGAGACTTATGGCAATTTGGGCAAGCAGGCACATGATACCTTCTCCAGGCTGGCATCCTTCCTAGCCATTCACCAGTCCTCCCCCAAGGCAGTAGTTGTGGCTGAAATTTATGGCCGGTTGAATGTGGTCCTGGTTTGGTCCATTGCTAGAGCCATCCTGGCCAGGGAGCTTCCACCCTCCTAACTTACTATTAGTAGTTTAGTGTATGTGTAATAATGATTTATGTGAATAATAATAACATAATTGAACTTTCAATATGTCATGTATACTTGACAATTGAAATTAAATAATAATAATAATAATAATGAATGACCTGTAAGTGTATTAGTACTAGCTAAGTACTGTTATATATATACTTTTTTTTTCAGGCAAGTCGATGGTTGAGATCGTTAGGTATTTGTTCATTTTGCCAGGTAATAATTCCTTGGAGAAATTTTTTGGGTTGTCAAAGACAAAGATGCAAGGTAATTATAACCCCAATATTGTGGAGTTTATGAAAAATACACATCATAGAGTCATTCTGTCTAAAGACTGATTCATGGAAACTCCAAGGGAGTCAGAGTGCGGAACAATGGGGCCCACTGCCTAAGCGTTGATGTATCAGAAGCAGAGCAAAGGATGCAGTCGCTAAAACCTAGAGCGATGTAGTTAACATTTTAACCCGGCCGTTCCAGAGATACGTGTGGTAGGTTTAATTACCGGGTTAAAACATGCTCAAGGTTTTAGCGAGGGTTTACAAGTTGTACTTGGGTCCTAACTAGCTACTTTCACTGCGAGGAATCGATCGGTGTGATTCCCATGTGAATCTGAAGCAAAAGAAAAAAGATGATAAAATGGAAGGGGCGTAGGGTGGTACCCCCTACGCCGCCCTCTTTTTAAAATCCCCCGTATCTTTTTTCTCTGAAGTCAGATTTTTATTTTAAAAGCAGATTCGTAATTCTCTCTTCAAGCTGTACAGTATTGGATGATGGGGTCCATACAGATTTCTTTGCCCCCCCTCGCCAAAGACACCTTTAATTAAAAAAAAGTGCATACAATTTTTACTTCCTCGATGGTGTCGCGGACTATAGACTAATCAAGCCACATGTCACATGATTGAATTTATTAATCATGCAACAGTCTACTTTAGTCAACACATGTGACCTTAAATGGCTTCATATCATTTCCTTTTCTAGGAATTATGTGCCAATGTCCTACATGCACACGATTGTTTTTTTAATTATGCGTTCAAGCACGTTAGCTTCTTGTCTCCGCCCCAGACAGCTTACAGTGCTCATTATTCATATCAGGCCTCCTCACGAAATTCCCTGTGTTCCCCCCCCCCCCCCCCCCCCCACCTCTCTCCAACTCACCTCGATTTGCAGCTAAACCAATACGGCAATGAAGAGCGGCGTCTGAAATTAATCATTGCAGGTATTATGGATCGTTATAACTCATTGAACTTACTTGCTGTGCTCAAAGATGTCCAAGCATTCGTAAGTATACGCATCGCAGGGTTACGGTACAATTTCGTCGCTGAGAACTGTAACCTTTAGGTTCACTGGACCAGTGCAGAAAAGACCCCAGTCCGAATGTGTTGTTCGACACGCGCGGTTTCCGGATTTGCTCGCGGCCCATCCATCAGCGGAAAATGGGGAGGGCTAATTAAATTCACGCTTTTGTTGATAGTATTAGTAGGGTTAGGGAGATGGGCACTTATGCAGTCCCCCCCACCTTCAATTATTGATTAATGTATATGTTCTAATGATACACACCTGTCCAGCTAGATTGAAACTGGAAGACGTTCTCACGAAGCATGCAGATGTCTTCAAGGAGGAGCTAGGCAAAGTAACAGGGATGGAAGTGAAGCTTCACATGGATCCAGATGCACAGCCTCAGTTTTTCCGTCCCCGTCCAGTACCATTGGCATTGAGACCGAAAGTGGAGAGGGAACTGGAGAGATTGGTTCAAGACAAGGTCATCGAACCAGTTCAGCTTTCTGAGTGGGCCGCACCCATTGTTTCAGTAGTCAAGCCAAACGGTTCTGTGAGGATATGTGGTGACTACAAAGTGACTGTGAACAAGTACGCTAAGACAGAGGAGTATCCCTTGCCCCACATTGAAGACCTCTTTGCAGCACTCTCGGGTGGTCAAGAATTCACGAAGTTAGATCTGGCTAATGCATACTTGCAATTGCCACTGGAAGACAAGTCTAGGCAGTATGTGACCATAAATACACACAAAGGACTGTTCAAGTACAACAGGCTCCCATTTGGTATTGCATCACCACTTGCGATCTTCTAGAGAACAATAGAGAGTTCACTTCAAGGAATGAAGCACGTGGTTGCCTACATTGATGATTGTTGCTCCAGTTATTCTCATAACTGGAGCAACAGAGGAGGACCATCTGAAGAATCTGGATGAAGTCCTAAAGAGACTGGGCACAGCAGGAATGTGGTTAAAGGTGGAAAAGTGTCTCTTTCATCAGGAGAAGGTAGAATATAGATCTGGGACACTGCATCATGAAGGATGGAATTTTCCCAACAATGGCCAAGGTCAGAGCCATCAAAGAAGCACCAGCACCCAAGGACGAACAGCAGTTGCAGTCCTTCTTAGGTCTGCTGAACTACTGGGATCCTTCCTATAACCTGTCAACAAAGCTTGCACTCTTACATTCCCTCTTGGAAAAAGGGAAAGGTTGGCAATAGACCAAGGCTCACTAGAATGAACTGCTGACGTCATCAAAAGTACTGACCCACTTTGACAGCGAAAAGTAATAAGTTATCCTGGCATGTGATGCATCTCCTTACGGAGTTGGAGCAGTCTTGGCTCATACGTTTCCAGATGGCAGTGAACACCCTGTGGCGTTTGCGTCACGAACGTTGGCCCCAGCAGAGAAGAACTATTCTCAGTTGGATAAGGAAGGGCTAGCCATCATTTTTGGGGTGGAGAAATTTCATAATTTCTTGTTTGGAAGACAGTTCACTATCTTCACGGATCACAAGCCTCTGAAGCACTTGTTTGGTGAGGACAAACCTATACCACCTATGGCATCAGCACGACTGCAGCGATGGGCTTTGAAGCTGAGTGCATATCAGTACAAGATTGCCCACAAGCCAGGGAAGGACAATGCCAACGCAGATATCCTGAGCAGGCTTCCACTACCGGAATATTCCATGGAAGTGACATTGCTGGGAGAGACAGTCATGCTGCTGGAGGCTCTTCACTCTTCCAGTGAATGCCAAGCAGATTGCTGAATGGACGGCCAAGGACTCTGTTCTGTCTAAAGTCAAAAAATGGCTAAGTCAGCAGGGATGGACTGATACAGATGATCATGGTGAGGAACTCCGGCCCTACCACCAATGTAAAGAGGAGTTGAGTCTACAAGATGGCTGTATCTTGTGGGGATCCAGAGTGGTGATACCAGAACAAGGTCGGAAGCTAGTGATTGAAGAATTACACGCCAAACACCAGGGCATGTCCTCGAATGAAGAGCTTGGGACGAAGTTTTGTGTGGTGGCCAAACATGGATGCAGATGTAGAGGAACATGTCAAGAGGTGTGAAGTATGTCAGAAGGTTCCAGCAGCAGCTCCCTTTCACCCTTGGGAGTGGCCTAAGCTGCCATGGTGCCGTCTACATGCAGACTATGCTGGCCCATTCATGGGGAAGATGATTCTCCTGATAATGGATGCACATAGCAAGTGGCTCGAGGCACACATAGTGGAATCTTCTGCTACCTCTGCAGCAACCATCCAAAAGATGAAGGCATCTTTTGCAAGTCATGGTCTACCTGTAACCTTGGTCACTGACAACGGAAGCATCTTCACAAGTCAAGAGTTTGAATATTTCCTCACGAAGAATAGTATCAGACACATAAAGACTTCACCCAGCTTCTAATGGCCTTATCGAGAGAGCTGTCCACATGCAGACAATGAAGTTGGCTTTGAAGAAAGGTGCAGGAAAGGATCAGGAAAGTTGCTTGATGAGGTTCCTTTTCAGGTACAGGATGACTCTTCATGCCTCTACAGGAGTGTCACCAGCTGAACTTCTGATGGGCAGGAGGCTATGTTCATGCATATCCATGATCCATCCAGGTGTGAAGGAGATACTCAGGACCTGGTGCAGGAGAAAGTCAGAGCAACCCTCGAAAGACAGAAGTGGCATGACAAGAGGGCCAAACCGTGCTCTTTCATCATTGGTGATCAAGTCTTGGTTTTGAACTTAAATGGCTACCTGGTTAAGTCACCAATATCAGAGGTCCTGTCTCAGTAACAGTGGAGTTGGCAGATTGGCGTAGTGTAAGAAGACACTATGACCACATATGTGCTAGCAGTTTGTCTGAGGCGGAAATTAAGAGAGATGTAATTCCAAGACAACAGGCAACATGGAGTGATTCACTTTCCCTTGGGAGTGAGCAAGAGTTGACCCAAGCAGTGCCTGCTCAAGAACCAATTCTGGTGCCTGAACAGGAGCAACCAGAACCAGTTCCAGAGATGGAACAGCTAGTGACAGACCCACCTCTAGAAGATCAAGAAGTACCTCAGCTAAGGAGAGACCTACTGTCAAGCTTAAGGAGGGAGGGATGTGATATCAATGCCCCCCCCCCCCCCCCCCCCCCCCCCCAGCACACACATTGTTATGTAATGTTAGATACCATGCATGCAGAATGGCATGGCAGATCTTATCTTATTCAGACTGTGATCTTAGGCCTAGGTGTTACAAAGTGATTGAACTGTGTATAAATGTAATGTGCAGTTCTGTTGATCAGATCTTTTTATATGTTATGTTCCATGGGGGGGGGGGGGGGGGGGAATCAGGGGTAACACCATTGTAAGGGTTGGCTGAAAGTTACCCATGAGAGATCATGGGTTTTAATTATGACAGAGTCAAAATGTACAACCTTTTTGGAAGTCTGTGAAGGGTATGAATGTGCCTCATGACTTAAAGTGGTATACAGTTCAAACCTTTCGTCCACAGCCTGGTTGATAAATTTTCTTTGTATTATTCTAAAATCTTCATGGGGACAGAGTTGAAGAAATGTTGAACTGCATTTGTGATGTATAGCTTGCACAGCCCACTGCCATATCAAAAAAAAAACCATAAATAAAAATCATATACAACACTATTTACTGTTCATTTGTGTTGAAGAGGCCACCTTCACAGATATAACGAATGTGATCCACAACAGCAAAGTGGTTTGCTATATCTCTGCTGGGAGCAAGTTTATTGTTCTGTAGCTGAACCAAAGAATTGAATGATTCACACCTATACCACGGCAAAACAAAACACGTTTTAAATGTACATTCTTTGCCTTTCTGCACTAATGCAGATGATGGCTCATAGTCAAGCATGCAGACAACCAGATGTAGAAGGTAGTGTGTTTTTTGTTTACGGATCAACTCTGGCATGTGAGCCATGCAATTATCCACATACTCCTTGCAAATGTGCCGCAGTTGTTTAGCTTGCGATGGCTCAAAATGGCTACAGTATGCCGCATGAAATACCTGCATAAAAATAAACTTACAGGCCGAAAACACTGAACTACCTTTGAAAGGCTCAATAGCACTTTTGTTGTTTGGTAGCTTTGCATGTTGTGCTCTTCAACACGTTATTGCAGACTTCTTTGACTGCACAATTGCAACTTGGAATCAGCTGTTGTTGGGGACAGGATAATTGAACCCAACTACTAGATCCTGGTTATCAATTTGGATTAGATGACACCTATTGCACCCTGCTTAATTCATGTTCTATTGGTATGCACTGTCTGATCTTCATGATAAAGACCTGCATGGGTTTCTAGTATGACCCACTGTAATACGAACTCCATCAACAGAAGAGTGAATGATGTGTAGAACAGAAAATGTTATAAGTTTTACTTAAAATTAAAATGCCTATAAAATTCTGATGTAACAAACTGCAAGCAATCCAAAGACAACTGTCACCGAGGAAGACAACGATCATTAGACACAATAACTTGACTCAACATTTACAGCTATACATGAAGGTGGTGGACCATAGTTCAAACATACACAATCCTTTATGCAGCTACACCTTCTAATTCTGCAGGAAGCGGCTGCTTTGGGTGTTTATTTTCAAAATGCTGCTTGAAAGTTTTTGGATCTGGCATCAGAGTTCTGCAAATAGGGCATGTATAAATCAGGGCTTTCTGGGCAGATGCACGTTGATCTTCATGGCCTTGCTGTTTTTTTATCTTCGCTTGCTTGGCAGCACCCTTTTGTTGGGACTGAAGCTTCTGCTTACCCCGAGCCATGCTGTACAAAAACCAATCAACCAATCAGATAAATTACTTATTCATAACCTCATACGGAGCACAAGTACGATTTAAGGAACACGCATGTACTATAATAAAATGGGTGAAAAAGAAGGAGGGAAATATGAGAAACATGGGATAGTGCTGACTAAGAATGGAGGGGGGGGGGGGGGGGGGAGGTGAGGCTATAAAAAAATGATGCGAAAGAAAAGAATGAAATTACGATAAGGGAATAGATGTAGACGGCACAGAATGTAGCACTGAGGAAAACGAAACATGGAGACGGGAGAGAGAAAACGCAAACAAGAGGCTAGAAAACTGGAAAGGAAAAAAACCTGGTGAGAATGATTCAAACCACATATCTCCCACCGTCACAACGACAGTACATATCACAAAACAAACAGACACGGATAGACATTACTAACACAGCCGTATAACACCGACTTAGTAGAGCTCAATTACCTAATACAACACGAGTGCCGGTTTTGTTTATATGGCTCTAAATAGAGGAAATAGTAAATTCTAAAAATGGATGCGATCAAACTGTATATTGTGGATTGGTTAAACTGGGGCGCTGAATATGCTGTAAAAAACCCCCAGAAGTTTTTTTCCACTTGTACGTTCATTAATTAAGTAGCATACAGATTCTACAGTTTTGGGTAGTTGACTATTGCCCGGATCGCATTCTGTATGTATACTATGCTATCTGGTGCGCTTCGTTGTTGTATGCAAACCGTTCTCCTGAGTTTGTACGGTGCAATATGGGACAGTACTTGCAATATACAGTGTTTATACTCAGTACATTATTGGATTCACGTGTATACTGACTGCAAATATTTACATTATTATACTGCTTCTCTTACAGTGTTTACCATATTGTTTCCAATGTTTGCGCTGAGTGGAGTGTTGGCATATTTATTATACAGAGAGTTGGAAAAGGAAGAAAAGAAAAAAGAAAAGAAAGGTGCATAGCAGCGTTGATTAGTAATGATGGGCTAATTCCACTCAATTTTCCCGTTTTGCATTTGGTGCAGTTTTAGGCATTTGCTATGGATTGTAAACGTTATCACTGGTAATTCTTTTCGTCCCGGCAGAAAGAAAGTTGCAGCATGTGAAGAAAGCCAAGTTCGCCAAGGATAGAAAGAACTCGAAGAAAGATTCATAAATGCAGTTGTTTTGTTTTTGTTTGGCGAGTTTCCGTCTATCTCCGTGTATACTTTGCTGCGAGCTCGCAATCACGTGCGTAAGTGTTACCCACGTGATGGGTTCAAGTTGAATGTTTTGGGGAGGCAACCGAAAGAGGGAAGCGAAGTTTATTTGACAGTGGAAGAACTTATCAAACTTGTCAGGTTTAAACTGAGGTAATTCGTTGAAATACATGGCATATAAGGTGGGCATGTTTGCATAGGATCGCTGTTTGCGATGATTAAACGTGACTGGTACAAGCGGGCAAAACTAAAACTCTTTGTTGACCACACGAGTGTTTGTGGTACTTCATGTCATTTTTATCAGTCCTGTTTACATACATAATGGAATTAACTTGGAGTATGGTTATTATTCGGTGCATATAAGTGTGTAATGGCACGGTACGTCCCGGCATGCAATCACACTGTTGGAGATCTTGTGAATTTAAAAGATGCAGGATCCGAACCTCCTTGCTTAAATTGTTTTCGTTGTTTGGATTGTTTATGGTTACGACATTTCTGTGTATATACTGTAGAATTTTAGATCTGAACCGTTGTCACCATGAGTGAAGAGGATCACGAGATAGATGTAGACAGCGACGTCCCCGAAGTCGGAGGGGAAACAACAGCTGGAGATAATGGCCAGGGTGTAAGTGTTGTATTTATTGTGTAATACATACAGTGTTTGAAGTCAGTTATGAGAAACAAGCCTCATGTGGGAGTTGTGTGTCATTTGTGTGGGAGAGGAGTGAGGTGCCAGTCGAGCTGTTATGATGCTGTGATTGTATAAAGAGTGTCTCATAGTTGATAGTACCCGGGGCTTTCCATACAGGGGAGCCTTGACAAACGGGCTCACCATAATGAACTTGAGAGGCGAAGGCGTGACCACATCAAAGACTCATTTCATGGCCTCAGGGACTGTATTCCCTCCCTGAGGGGGGAGAAGGTACCAGTGGTAATTGTATTCTTGTTTGTTTGTTTCTACATTTTGGGTATGCCATTTTGCACTTGTTTTAACAGTTGGGATCTGCTAAAGGCTATCCATCAAAGACTTGTAACGTAAAAGCACTGAAATGTTATACACAACAGCTTGAAAGTCATAGCCTTTTAACTTCTTACAATTAATTCATCACTAGGTTTCAAGGGCTCATATACTAAACAAAGCTACTGAGTATATACGTCAAATGCAGAAGCGAAGTTCTTCAAGAGAGGTCAGCTACACCTGTGGGCCTGCCTTGTACTACTTATTTATATGTAGGGAGGCAGGGTGGGTGGATATAGTTTCCCAACATAGTGTCATGGTTTTCTGCTTTTAGAGAATGCTGTATGTGTGTTGTGCAGCATATACATTAAGTAGCAAATGCCTAATGCCTACAAAGTAGCTTTGTGTTGAAGTGTCTAACATAATATCTGATAGATGGTTTGGTATATAGTACATGTAGCATAAGTTATATCCTTATTCGATCAAATTCATTTTGAATGACTTAACCACTGCTAAATTTGCACATTACACTGTAGAGGGTAATGTATGAACCTTTGTATGTGCTATATATAGGATAGTGGTTATTGTCCAGCATAATCACTCTTGCTTGTGGTGCTTTTTGAAATTTTCTGAACAAGCGAAGGAAAAGCAGTGATTGCATCTAAATCAATTCGCAATTAAAAAGTGCCCTATGATTCCATGAAGAAAGTCCAATTCATATTCGTGTAAATATGAACTTTTCAGTTCGCAGAATATAAATAAAAATAGAAAATCTGAAAAATTATCCAACAAGGGTGATTATGCTGGACATTGTCACAATTATGTACATATATATAATATTTAGTTCAATACCTTCATGGCTACAATTTTCATAGATCATATGTGAAATCATGATGATATATTTTAGATTAAAATGTAGGGCTTTACTGAATAGTCACTGTTTAAAATTAGATAAAATTGTGTGTGATTAGTAGAAACATCCATGTCCTAAAGAATGCATATTATCTAGCAGCTGTTGCCACCTGATATGTTAATACTACTATTATAGTAGCATTTCAGAAGGATTAACAGCAATGGCCTCACTGTAAATTATGATGGTCTAGGGTTAACCACCTGTCTGCAAAATTATAAATATTGATGTATGCATTAAGTCCTAGCATTTTGGATGGTTCTTTTTGTTCTTTGCACTCATTGCTGTGATTGGAGTGCCTTGCACAATTTACTTGTACTTATTCCAAAACTATACTGATGAATTCAAGTCACATTTGTGGATGGTTTGTGGGGGATTTTTGTTGCATATTAACAAAAATATTATTGTAAGTTGTGGCGGATAAGTGAAATGCATTTTATTAGCCAGTGTGTTCTGGTGATAATATGATATGTTGACAACAATGCCCTTGTGTTCGATTTGCGTCTTCTTCTCATTTAAATATGGCTGTGTACTGAATTATATTGTCCAGTCAAACTTGGGGTTTGTAACTGCTTTATAGTTGTACATATGGAACATTCCACAAGATTTCGACCCTCATGAATTTTTATATATTGCATCCAATTCACATTGCTATATCTTCCGAACACTGTAAATGCTATGGGCATCATATTTTCAACATTTCATACCACAACATTTCTCTGTGTGAAAGTATGTTTCGATGTTTTGCACAAGCACAGTGCTGATGTTATGAAGCCTGATATCCTGTGAGGTTCAAACCGCCACATCTTCAGGTAGGGTGTGCATAGGTAATGCACATTTTACCTGTTGTTTTGCGCCGATGATTTTGCCAACCGCTTTCAATTCAATGTATGGAGAAAATCAGTGGCCCAAATTGAGCTGGAAAATTTACTTTGCATAGATGTATCTGTAACGGACCGAACTAGCTGCAGCTTGCGCGCCCCGCCACTAGCGCTGCTCTGCTCACGTTGTTCCACCTGCTAGCCACTTAATCTCGTCACCAGACCCCCGAATATACACAGTTCACACCATTTTATACACACCGACAAGCCTACGAAATGTTCCATTCACGACGTTATGACCCCGTGTGAACTTATGACATCAGAGAGACCTCTGGTCTCTCACACTCCTCTCTTCTTCTCCTGCGACAAAACACCATTCCTTTGTCGACCGTTCCTTCCTGCCTCTGCTTATCTTTCCGCCTTCTCCCCTTCAGACATACTCCGCTAGCTTTATCTGATCTCTCGCACGGCTCCGTCCGTGATGGCTCACAGGGAACTACTGCAGGTCCTCCTAGCATCGGAACAACTCCACCACCCTCAGGTTCTCCATTCTTGGGTACCGCTAGACACGCACTCCAGCCGGCTACCCTCAGGTCTACCACTTTTGGATTAGCTGCAAGCCTTCCGTTTCTCCAGGTCCACCTCAGCCTCACACCTGCGCAGTCACGACGCGCGTACGCTCTTCCTGGATTCATGGGTGGCCCTGAACAACTGTCACGGATGGATCCCACCGCTGCCACCATATGTAACGGACCGAACTAGCTGCAGCTTGCGCGCCCCTGCCGCTAGCGCTGCTCTGCTCACGTTGTTCCACCTGCTAGCCACTTAATCTTGTCACCAGACCCCCGAATATACACAGTTCACACCATTTTATACACACCGACAAGCCTACGAAATGTTCCATTCACGAGTTCGACACGTTATGACCCCGTGTGAACTTATGACATCAGAGAGACCTCTGGTCTCTCACAGTATCTCTATATTTAATGGATAAAGTACTAATTAACGAACAAGAAGTTATCAATAGCGACAGGACACCTCTATGTACGCACCAAATTTGAAGTGATTTCATCACTCCTATCTGAAGATGTGGCGGTTTTAAACCCAGGGGTATCAGACCTTGTAATGTTGGCACCGTGCTTGTGCAAGACACCAAACAATTTTTACACATAGAGCAATGGTGCAGTATATAACATTGAAAATAGGACATTGATAGCGTAAACCTTGCAGAGGATACAGTGATCTGAATTAAATGCTGTATATATAACTTTACAAGGGTCAAACTCATGTTCCATATTTTTTATCTGAATGGAGCTATAAATGTCACACTATCCTTTAGGAAGAAATTGATGACCTGAAAGAAAAAAATGAAATTCTTGAGGAACAAGGTTAGTCACATGACATTCCTTGCAGTATTATATATGTGCATCCATTCTTTCTCATCTCCATTGTTAGTATCATTCCAACTAGTGTTAATTTCTTGCGGTCCCAGGTTTACCTATACAATTAAGGGGTTAATCCCAAATTGTAAAAGCTTAAATTACTAGCAAATATACTATTAGTGGAAGATTACCAATTACTATGTTTATCTACTTTTGTCTAAGAGATGTACTGCATTTCATAACACAAATATCTAAGTACAACATTGTATAATATCTCAATATTTTGAGAAATACCGCGCGTGCGTATATTAACTCTGGTTAGCTCAAAACTTTATTGGTTTAACTACTCATAAAAGTTGCGTATCCTCAAATGGTAAGTGCCAGATAGGTTGACTATTTGCACTTACAATTTTAAATCCATATTGCGAAAATGAACCATGATTTTTGACATCAAAAATGTACGGGGTTAGCCCCTAATTTTCGTTGTTAAGCCTGTTACGGACTGCAAGACATTAAGCCTCAGTTGATATTGCCTTATGCCTATTGGCTTCCTATTATGACACACTTGTTATAGCGGCAAATTACATTGCATATTCATATTTCACTAGTGCGCATATTTAGACCGTTTTCATTATTCTTCTGCGTCCTTTGCGGGAGTCTGCCACAGCTTTGTAATAGAAAAGTGAATGTCCACATGATATTTGTGTGTGGTAAGCTGTATTAGTGTATTAGAAAATCTGTTTTAGTAGGTGTATCACAACTGTGTAATCTATGGAGCACATTGTCTTCTCATTCGTAGCCTATCCTATGGATTTAAAAATAATAATTGTTTGGGACTGTGCTAGATTCTTTTATACTACTAACACTATACTGTATACTCATATTTCTTTGGGTCTCTTGTGAATAACGTGTGTTTTGTTTGATACCAATGAAATCTGATCACGTAGCTATTTTGAAGCTGGTTTGGATTGGCTAGTAAAAATTGCGGCATACGAAATTTATATACACATTCTAGTGACGTACATTGCTGCATAGATTTAGGGTGAAATCACTATATGATTTTAATTGATTTCTTTGTGTTTGCAGTGCAGGCATTGGAAAGAGCAAAGTCCATGGGAACAGTTGAAAATGTTGAAGAATTATTAATGGTTGTTGCTGAAAGGGTTAAGGAAAGACAGAGGCAGAAACTGCAGTTCCAGAAGAACAATAATTCTGCCCAGGTCTTTTCTTTGTTGTACATACATTATTGAACCTGAACTTATTTCTATATATTTGTGTAGTCAAACAAAACTGAAAATGGAGTTGGAGGAAAAGAAAATGGCAAGACCTCGGATATCACCTCACCAATTGCTGCAGCACTACTTTCTTCAACTAACAAGCCTAATGGAAGTGCTCCAAATAATGGTACCTCTGACAACAGAACAATTAAAGGTACTTACGTAGACCAGCATGGTACAGTGTCCAGTACATAAATGATGGTCTGCAATTTGTGCAGTTGAGTATACTAGAAACTGGGGTTTACCTTTTGTATGTAGGTATATAGTTTTACTTGTGTTGCTAACATGATCTCATGAGTATATTTTGTGATTTATCTGCACGATTTTGTTCTTGCACCTGCAGCGTAGAGTGTTTTATTTTAATTAAATGCCCACAAGCTTTGGTTTCTTGCTTCTGATCATGGACAACAAGTATCCTCTAGACAGGACTTACCAAGGATTAGTTTATATATATATCTTTGTTTTAATAATACCCTCTGTTGTGGTGAATCAAGCATTTGCTTTTTATTTAATAATTTGTGCAATGTTTAAATTGTGGGCTTTTTCCAATAGTACTAATGTGCATATATTAATAAGAAACAATATGATCATGTAATTGTGCATACTTCAGGTCAATTTGATTATGTCCAGTATAGTTATCATTAAGTTATTACCCTTGGGTTTCTGTATTACATGTTAAAGTTGTATACATGTACAAACAAGCAGGGAGCTTCATATAGAGTGCCAAGAGTAATATGCCAGCTATGTTGACAATAGTTTTTTATTGAAAGGGTCAAAATGATTTACGTGTACTTGTATCATGTTGTACCGCATTTCATACCTTTTGATGTATTACCTACCATAGACAATTCATCTGGTCTTCCGAACTCCATCAATCTACTTGCCAACAACCTTAAAACAGCCCAAACTCTGCTTACAGCTCTTTCCAAAAACCTTCCTCCTGGATCAACACTTCCTGCTAATGTGAAGTCCTTGGCTGCCAAGGTACTAGCTTCACCAATAAGACCACAGGGTAAGCCAAGCATTTATGCGCAACCTGCCTGACCTTCAATGTGTTTGAAATTAATCAATCCTTCATTCATAAATAAAGTTTAGTTGTAGGTTATTAAATTTCATTTGAGCACCATTTGGGTCATAATCAGCAGGTAGCTTTTCAGGCTTTCAAATTTGCAAAGTTATAATACAGCACTGAATTTTTATTTATGCCACACATTTCAATGCATGGGTTGAAGATTTACATTTCAATGCATGGTTGAAAATTTGAAATAACACCACACTATAAATAGTTACATTAGTAGTGTTTGGTTGTTAATAACTGGGTCAGTTTAATAACTCACTATTGAAGCTGGTTAATAGATATAGTTGTATTCAGTCAGTAATGGAGATATTTTTCTCTATTTTTGAAATGAATGTCATCACTGGTTATGAAAAAATTAGGTAGACTTAATTAAGCCATCAAATGAAAGTATTTGTAACTTCAATAGAATGAGTAACTTGACAATTACAAAAGGCCTTGATAAACTGTGATTTCGAATATTTAGACTTTATTTTCTAATCCGTTTAATATAATTTAGATATCTTGACACCAATGCTAAATGCCTAATCAGAGCTGCCCTATAAGCAAATCACTGATTTCAGTATATAGTGACAATTATTTATACCTGTTGAGTTAATTTGTGGACACCCTAGTTACATGTACACATATTATTGCTAAGCATGAGATTACTGTTTTATTCCTGTCTGTTAAGCTCGTTACACCTACAATTCAGAGTTATACTGTGCAGCATGAATATTGCATTCTGGTTCATGTAATTGCTCTCATACAAAGTATGTACTACTTTCACCAATTGTATCTTTTGTGCATCATTTTACCTACAGGTTCTGTTGCAACTGCACCTGTTCCTCGAGGAATTGTGACAGCAACGACAGTTCCACGAGGAACTGTTCCTGTTGTTCATCAGCAACAGACACAACCTCAAACAGCGCTAGCTAAACAGCAGATCAGCGGCAATTCTGTTCAAAGCAGGCCAACTGTTACTACCCATTCATCTGCTGTATCGCAATCTATGGCCACACCTACTGCATCAGTAACTATTGCACCAACAGGTTCAAATAGCAATAGTTCACAACCGTCGTCTGCTCCAAATGTGCTCTCTCAGAAAGCAGCTCGTGACCTTCATGCTCAACTTGTTGCATTGCAGCACTCAGCTGGTACACAACAGCTATCTCCAGAGTTGCTTGCGCAAGTGCACTCACTACTAAACTTGTCATCATCTCTTGTGTATACTGCGGATACTGGTTCTGAGGAAGGAGATGGGACTGCACATCTCGAAAGTGACATTTCAGCGACACAAGCAACATCATTATCCACATCTCCACGAAGCACCGGTGAGCCAGGTAAGAGAACATTTGGATTGGCTGCTTGTGTTCTTTTCTGTTTTGTTCTTTGCATGTACCGTAAAGTATTGCACGTAAGCCCCCCCCCTCCCCACTTTGCCCCAAATGAAAATAAATGGCTCGAGTTTAAGCGTCTGTATCTTAACTCTTTCACGGGCAACAGTGCAATATTGCGCCGCAGCTGCCACTTTTTAAAAATTTGCTATTAACGTTTTGAGTCAACAACACATTGTCAAATTCCCCGAAGCTTTTTACAAAGAACATTTCAAAGAATATTTCTCCAAAACACTTATTCTTCACAATACCGATAATGTAATCTGCTTGTCAAATTCCCCAAAGCTGTTTACAAAGAACGTTTCCCCCAATGTGCAATAATATCGCAATAATGACCAACTCCCTCAACACTGAGAAATTATGTTAATTTAAACTTCCTCATGATTGCGGCTTCTGGTAATTGAAACCGCAATCATGAAGAACTTAGTGTTGAGGGCTTTGGCAATCAGTACAATATTATGAGGAATAAGTGTTTCGGGAAACGTTCTTTGTCAACAGCTTCAGAAAATTTGACAAACAAACTTTTCTGAATGAATTGTTGACTCCAAAATTAGATTTAAAAAAAAGTGGCATTATAGCAGCTGCGGCACAATGTTGTGCTGTTTAAATATTGTGCACAAAAGAGTTAATCACGAACGCTTTTGTGTATCTTTTTTCATGATCTTGTATGGGTGCCATTTTATTTTCTGAAATGCTGAACAGGTTTGAGGGGACATTCATGGTTACGGCGATATGCATGTTTAAACGTGAGCCATTTATTAGTTGGGGGTGGAGGGGGGGGTGGGACACTTATTTACGGTACAATCCTTTGAAGCATGAACCCACAAGTGTCTAGTGTCTCATAATAAAGTGAATTACTTTCCAAAGAACTGTGGCCTATGGCCTTTTAATTATTTTAACATAGTTATAATCACACACAGAAAAATTAATAACACAAGTGACTAATATGTATCATGTTTCTCTTGTTTGTTGTATGGCATTGTGTGTTACTTTGTGAGACCTAGTAGCTTCATTGCAGCTGAATGAATAAAACTGTGTGGTGATCTATTTTAACATATATGTAGGAATGAATGTGGCAGTGGAACTGGCACCGGTTCTCTCATCTCCAGAAAGTGGTGTTTCCTCAAATCCAGGCAGCAAACGACCAGCTGTAGGAGGTAGCACAGTGTCTAAGAGATTGAAAATGTTAGATTCTTGACAGCAACTTCTTTTAAAGCATCATCATCGACAACACGAGACAGTGGCTGGGGTCTTATGTAGACACTGTTAATATAGTTTACTTTGTGTCTCTACTGTCATTCTTTTCTTTTTGTGTATTGTGTCATCATGGAACTCGTATTTTCATAAGCACCAGGAGTGCAGCTATGCTGGGCATAAATCGAAATAGATAAAATTATTATTGAACCTTTCCCCCCCTCCCCCCACCACTTCTTCTTAGTCAATAGGTTGTTAGTAACAGATAGGGTTAACCAACCGTTAATTGCACTTGCTCTTTATATCAATACGTATAATCTTTTTCCTGAATCCTATGGTGAAGAAATAAAATTCGGCATCATCTGATATGGATTATAGCAATAATGTAGTCAAAAACAGATCAATACGTGAACGTGTACATTATTAAGTCTAAAACCTATTAATGTCAAGCTACAAAATCAGCTAAGCTGAATGACCTAGAAATGATTGCTCTGGCAATCGATGTAGTCAGAGCCAGGTTCAGTCGGCTGTACAGGTCAAATGCCGTCTTGGACTTGCAAGTGCGAAAAGCTTCCTTGCCCCAGGCACCGTAATGTGCATATTATATATGGAACGTTCTATACGAAATGGGTCTTGTGGATTTCATTTTATAACATAAAATTTAAATCGATATAATTATCTTCCAAAATAATACCGCTATCGGGTTCCAATATGCCATACGATAGTGTACAGGGCCATGTACGCAACAATGCAAGTGTGTGCACAAGTGGGAGCCAGCATGAGTTCATGTACTATGTGTGAGTGTGAGACCGAAATCATTGCAATCGTAGCCGAGTGGGCGTGGCAGATATAAGACGATGATTCTAGCAAGATGATGGCAAATAGGAAAGCTTTATTACACGACTAGAGGATGATGTGAGTGCGTAGCAAATAGCCTTACGCGTGCCGTTTTGAATACTGCCGGCGACGTGGGAGGCGCAAGGTTATACTGCAACCATTCACTTGGGTCCATTAATTTGGTACGATCGTCTGGAACTGAGCAGCGTTCTTCTTCCTTTAACTTTCCCGCATAAACTCACTGCCTGAGTGAGACAAAAACAGTTGGGAACGGCTAGCTTAGTTTAAGGGAGAAATGGGCGGAACAATTAAGTTATCAAAATTTATTGTGGATTGGGGTTGCATGCAAAAATGGTGCAATCGAGCGGGAAATGTGCATTAACTTTGCACAGCTGTATCTCCGTGACGGATAAAGTAAAAATTAACGAACTGAACACATCAATAGCAACAGGACCCCTGTACGTACATACTGAATTTGAAGCGATTTAAATTTTCCTAGCTGAAGATGTGGCGGTTTTGAACCCCATGGGGTATCGGACTTCGTAGCATCAGCAAGGAACTTGCAAGGCCCCAAAATAAGTTTTCCCGTAGTGAAATGGTGTAGTATGAAGTGTTGAAAATAGGAAGTCGATAGCGTTAACCGTTGGGAAGTTATAGCGATTCACCCGCGATGCATTTTTATAACATTTGGAACGTTCTATACGAAAATGGGTCTTGTGGATTTCATTTTATAACATAAAATTTATATCTTCCGAAATATTAACGCTATCGGGTTCCTATTTTTAACACAACATACCACACCATTACTATATGTGAAAATCCATTTTAGTGTCTTACACATGCGGGGTACTGACGTTACAAGGTCCGATACCCTAAAGCAAAAAACCTTTCTGCTTCACAGCTAGACAGAGGTATAGTGCAGGCAATAATTAATAGTACTCGCATGTTGGGGAAAACATCTTCATCAGCTGCATGGATACAATGTGCCAGATCTGCAGGAATGATGTTATCAAGGGATTCAGATTTTAGTTTCCAAAAACGTTGCCACTGTTTTAATTCAGATAGAAGTGATGAAGCACTAGGTAAATCACGTTCCCAAAACAACAAACATTTTGCAAGATCTTGTAAATCACTGTGATTAATTATTAATGTTGGAACTAGATAAAATAAGTGGCTACCAACCATTACTGTCACGATGAAATCTATTGTTTAGTACTTGTTCCATGTGATCCAAGAATGGAATTGCCACATTAATTCTGTAATAAACTTCAGGATCTGGATTTTCTGGACCTGCATTAGCCCTGTGTTGCTGTCTTCCAGATAGACGTGGAACTGTAAGTACTATGCCTAACTCACTACCAATTCTGCTAGCATCCATAAACCAATCAGTGAAAATCTTTTCTCTGAAAATTGCAATATCACTGATGACACTGTGTATCAAGTTATAGGCATGCACAATATCCTCATCTTGCGTCTTACCCATATCTGCATGTGTCAAAAAAGATAAATAACTGAAGTATAAAAAAGAAACTCCAGGCCCGTAGCGAGGTAAGTCTAAAAGGGAGGGGAACGGGGGGGGGGGGGGGGGGGGGGATCGATTTCTAATAGGACTGCGGGGGGAGTCTAAGTGGTGTGTGCATGTGGGCCCTCATGCATTCACGCAGCTGAATCACGTAATGAGATAACGCGATCGGGTGGGTGAAGTCATGACAGGCGCGCGATTCCTGTACGCATAAATTACCTTTTGCTTTCTTTGAAAAGTAATTCGAGATACTTTCCGAGCCCGAGTGAACACGCTTGCGAATATCACATGGGATGTGGTTTCGTTAATGAATTAAAGTATTAATCCTTAATTTTATTCATCATCAGGTCTGAGGGGGGGAGGGGGGGGTCCGGACACCACCGACCCCCCCCCCCCCTGTATCCGCCACTGTATATCCGTGATGCAATTTTCTCTGAAACTGTCCCTTATAGTGCTTTGCATGCCTCTCATGCAGAATCGAACGAGTATGATCTGAGAATTAGCTTAACTGCTATTGTATGAACACTTGATAAGGAATAGCATGGGTGAAAATATAGCCTTTACAGAAAACCTTGATTGCATGATAATATGTGATATTATTGTAGTAAAGCATATACATAATCAGTGTCCATTTATCATTCTTGCACGAGTTAATAATGATAAACATCATTTTGTCATAAACTTTATCATACAATAAGTTTCGTCAACTAAGGCCACTCAAATATTCACCATACACAGCCCTGTCATTCAATGGTTGAACTGAGCGAATATTCCATTCTATGTTGCCATGTGGACCTTTAGTTGAATGAAGCATTTGAAGAACTTTCAATGGAATTGAAATTGAAGACATCATAACAAACCAGTGTACTGCCTCGGAACATGGGGGTGTGGTAAGTGAACCTTCATAATAGCAGTAATGCAGATCATTTGGTAGTAAGTCCTTGTATATGATATTTGAAACGGTGTGAGCAGATTCATACTCTGTTGGTATTGTAAGCTGCTTCCAAATGCCATAAGGCTCTGTATCCTTTGCCTCACAAAATACCGCCAAAATTGAAAATGTGTCTGCTTGTAGTAAATTTGCGTCTACACCTTCTTTACGATGCACAAAATGTATCTCAGCATCATATTGCCTGCCATGTACTATGTGTTCTGAGCCTTCGCCAGAATGTCTCCCCCAATGAAAGTGAAACTGCTGAAGGATGTAAGTTCCTTTGTGATTTTTCAACGAAGTAAGTTTCTTGGTAGGGTTAAATACGGCAGTGTGCCCATTATTTTTTAGATATCCATATGCACGGTAACGCCAGTTTCGAAGCTCCAAGTATATCATACTGTGACTTTTTACCAAAGAAGATACATCAATTTTCACTGGTGATTGATGTTTTCCATTAGTGCACAAAGGATCGATTTGACTCCAAGCATGCTGGTCCTCATAGGTCCAAACTGTGTGGCTTAATGGTGCGTGGATTTTTCTTTCTTTCATACATTGACAACAAAGAGAACAGCAATTGTCTAAGGTGAACAAAAGCAATTGACAATTAAATCACCTGCTTAAATTAAAAACAGATGTATTTTCAATACGAAGAAGAGGATATGTGCTGCCTCTACATGTGTTACTGGAATAGGAATGTTGTGTTTTTATATACTGGGTGATCACAAATTAATTAGATAGTATTGGCAAATGAGGCAGCGGTTTAAATCAATATAACTCAAATTAATATAGCACTTGATTTCTTTTGCATGCATTACAGTAATAACGTAGATATAGATTATTGTAGGCAGCTAAGTAACTCATATATCAACACATTCAAATCCCTCTGTTATCAAAGTTATCAATACCATGGTCATATTTAATTTTATCTGTACAGGTACCTATTAAGATTTTAATATGTATATCCATAAATTCATTTATGATAATAATCCTATTTATATTCATTAAAAAAAGTTTTGCCTTTACTGCAAACACTTGCCTTGTAGTAAAGTTCAAGTAAGTTTAAATACACATTTAGTACTTAGTCAATGACATTGCAACAGCACTGCAATGGTGGGGAAAGGTGTGATCCAATGTTTGAGAAAACAATGATAATAGCAATTGTAAACCTAATGGACACATGAAGGAGGCAAAATGCAGTTCATGTGCTGTGCAGAAGGAAGGGAACTGTTTTATTGATGTGTTTTGTTCTCTAAATGAACAGAAAAAGATCATTAAGTATAAAAAGGAGTAATGATCCAATAGTATAATTTAAGGTGGAGCAATGTATTGCTGATCTCGCAACTTGATTTTTCCTTCTGGTTTTGTACTACATTGCTTTCATTTGTGTTTGCATGTTGTATGCTCACTGAAGGGTCAAAACAATCATATGCTAATATGGATAAGTTACTGAAATATATGCTATTTGCATCATTTTTATGTATCAGAACTAGTCATGCAGTTGTCACACCCACAAGGCATTTCTTAATCATGAATGGTTTACTGTTCTTTTATTTTCGAACATGCCGTTTGCGCATTTCAGTTGTGCATACTCAACACTGAATTTGAACATTGCAATGAGTTACTGTAGCAGAGCACCAACAAGAAAGGATTTAATTTGTGTATTTTCTACCTTTACAAATTTATAAACACCTGTGATATATAATGATTCAAAATAGCAATACATATGCAAGTGATAGAGATACATAAGAGACACTATGGAAAGTCACAAGAGGCGGATGATGGGACAGAAATGCTAAGGAAATTCTGCTCTTTAAGTGAATCATTGTAATGAAGTTGACTAAAAGTATTTGGTAAGATAGTTACTGGATATATTTTTTGGTTAAATAGCATCTAAGAGTGAAAATAAATGGGTATCATTAACCACATTTACCATGATTAACATGAAAAGGTATTGGAATTTTATTTAACATGCATAATTTGACAGACGTTTTGGATGTCAAAAAGCTTGAAACGCACTAGCTTCTGGCTACAAACCCCAACCCCAATGAGGAGCTTACAAAGCTAGCGAAGTAGCCTCTCCTCAACCACCCCCCAAGCCGGACCACCATTTTATAGAGTGGAGAGTTCTTCAATTTGACTTTTGCAATTGTAGAACTACCAGTCGGGAGTGACCACTCATAAAAAGTCCACTAATACAACTAAACAGTATTGACCTAATCACCATTGAGTTATTGATTTATTATTGATGTTATGCTAATAAAAATACAAACAGTAAAATTTCTTGTGTCTGAATTGATTCAATGGCAGTTCATTTCGAACTTTTCAGGTAACTTCCATTGATATCCAAAACAAAAAAAAAGGTAGTCTATTGTTAATCACAGCTGAACCATATACTGCTGATTCTGGCACATGAAAAAGTCATTTGTGATCATGTGGAGCGGGAATGCGAAAATAACTGTTCAAGAGGACCGAGATAGCCTAATGCACCTGTCATTGTAACATGGATACCCCCCCCCCCCCCCCCCCCCCCCCCCCAATATCGGGCGATTAGTACGGGATTTGACACCGCTAATTGGATTAGTGGTTCTTTCGTTTGACTATAGACGGGCATTTGACGCGGAAGAGGCGGATCGGAGAGATAAGATAAAACAAAGATGTCAACCACTAGTTTTGTTTTTTGTTTTTAAATATAGCGGAAGAGATTCGCGTAATATGATTGGTCAATTGCGGGTATCTAAATGCGGTAGAAACCTTGCCAGAGGGCGGCGGGTATTCTAAGTGCCAAAAGGCGGGAGAATACCCGCCTTCTGGCACTTAGAAATGAATACCCGCCGCCCTCTGGCACGCCGTTTAATGTTTTAACGTTGCTAAGCTAACACGAGAAATTGCGCTTGCGCACTATTGTAACGCGTAAAGCTATATAATTTTAAACGTAAACATGCGCGTTGCTATAGTCTAAATTAGTTAGATACTGTCACCTTCGTGATTTCGAATACCCTCGGGCCCTTAGTAGCGCCCTCGGGTATTCTAAATCACGTAGATCCCTCGGTTCCAGTATCTAACTTATATATAGCAAACTACTCCAAGTCCCCTCGTGTGTGTGTGTGTGTGTGTGTGTTGTGTGTGTGTGTGTGTGTGTGTGTGTGTGTGTGTGTGAGTGTGCATGTGTGTGTGTGTGCGTGCGTGCGTGGTGCGTGCATGCAAGCGCTTATAAATTGCTTCTGTCACAGAGCATATTTCTGGATTCGTTGTGCAAGACACGAGTGCATATATGCATTTAAATCTCTAATATGCCTACGCACGTATATCTGTGTGTGCGGGTCCGGAATCAGGTAGGATCGAGGCAGTGAGAGAGAGAATAACAGGTATTCGAACAACGCAACAGAGCGCCGACACAGCGCAGTGTTGTGTGCAATCTATCAAACACATACAAGGATCGATCACCCGATACCAAAACACGCGTGGGTGGACGGGCAATTTGACCGGTTATTAATCCCCAACCGTGGGGTATTTGATTTAATAAAGGTCAAATCCCGTCATTGGCCCCAAATTGGGGGTGAACAATGACAGGCGCATAATAATTCACTGAAATCGCACGAATACCCAACCATGTGATATATGGCTTTGTTGTGTCGAGGGATATAACAATAGCGAGGCGACCTTAATGTGGTCCAGTTAAAGTAAGATTGAACGTTACCTTCAAATATTTTGATGCAGGAAATTCCACACCCCATCGCGTCGTTGTCAGGTAGTACACGTACGTTAGCCAAATATTACCATAAAAAGAAATAATGTCCAAAATTCATGACACGTTCTCACATGTATTACTATAAATATTACACTGCTGCGTTTCTAAAAAACAGTGTACCTTTTTGGACGTATGATAAATTCTTTCTGCCAAAATTACAAATTCCGAGGTCGTGCGGAATTACATGTAGAAGCTAAGGACAATTTAAACTAGTCTCGTACTCGACCCAACTGACGTAAGTATTATCGCAAATGCTTACGTTTGAGTCTGGGTACGAGACTAATATGGAAAGAGACCTAAACGTATCAAGATTTAATGTCGTCTACACACTTCTTACGTACTGAGAATCGGACTATCTGTCACAGTTGACACTCGATTTTTAATTAGCCATACAACACCATAACTGAAATATAGTGGATTATGACATTAGTGATCTTGAATATTAATTAAATAACATTAAGTTCAGCGTCAAAAAAGTGAAAATATATCTGCCACATCATGCAGTCATCAGGAAAGACAAAACGACAACTAAGTTGAGGATTGTATATGATGCCCGAGCCAAAACCGAAGGTTCATTAGAACAACTCATGGCAGCCGATTCTATGCTTTAGCGTTTAGTGATGCACAAGTTACTCGGCATCTGAATAATGGGCACACTATCGTATTTAATCCTACCAAGAACGATTAATTCTAACCGCAATGCAAATGATTAACGCAATTCTCATTGCAAAGCAATTGCAGGAATCACAACAGCAATGCGTTGTGCAATGTTGGATTATATCTTGTGTCATCGAAAGAACCGGCACCATCTGTAAGAATGCTTCCGCATTGTAACTACAATGCAAAAACTACCTCACTGCAATGTACATCGATGATAATTATATATTTATTTTAAAATCATTGCATAATATCTTAATGGTTCATCATGGTAAGGCTCAATTAATTGATGATATGCTTCATACCATTGCATTGTGCTTCTGCGTCGCCATTTTAGGATAAACAACTGCCATATCATTTGGATGGAAATTGAAATTGCAATGCGTAATGCATAATTCATTATCATAAGCAATCCTTCAGATAAATTATATCTTGCATTGCTTATGAATGAGCAATGCAATCCCAATGCATTGTAGGAATGCATTGCACATTTACTTAACATCAGCAATGCAATTCCAATGCATTGCACAACAATGCTTATAATAAGCAATGCACTCCAAGCATTGCATAATGCAAATCATCAGTAATGCAATTCCCATACATAGCACAACAATGCTTTATCATAAGCAATGCAATCCCAATAAATTGCACAACAATGTTTATCATAAACAATTTAACTCCGTAGCAATTGTACAACTATGCTAATCATACGCATTGCAACCCATTTGCATTGCCCAATAAACATAACATCAGCAATGCAATTCGAATGATGTTCATCACTAAGTTTATCATGCGCAATTTAATTCCAAAGAATTACACAACTAGTCTTATCATAAGCAATGCAATCCCCGAATGCAGCGCACAATATACTTATCATACGCAATGCAATTCCAATGCATTGTACAAGAATGCTGATCATACGCAATTTAATTCCAATTAATTACACAACTCTGCTTATCGGAGCAAATCAATCCCAATGCATTGCACAACAATGCTAATCATCAGCAAATTATGTGGCAGTATGCTTGCAATTATTCAATTGTCATTCTGCAATACCATTCTAAAAATACGCATTTGCGCATTGATGTGTATCGTAAGCAATGTTGTGCAAAATGTTGATCTTATATTTTAGTGTTGCATTGCACTGATCACTATGTGGTAGCATGCTTGCAGTAATTGCTTTAACACTGAGCAATACCATCTATCCATTATTGTTGCGTATCATAAGGTCCAATGTTGTGCAGAATGTTAATCTTATTGTGCATTGCTTTCAACATAAGTGGAAGTACGCTTGCAAATAGTGTATTGTCATTGGGCAGTACCAATCTTATCACTTGTGCATCGATAAGTATCATATGCAACTTTATACAAAACATTAATTTTAGTGTTGCCTTGCACTCAGCACTTTGTATTTACTTGTTGTATGAACTCTGCTTGCAGTTATTGCATTATTATTGTGCAATACCCATCTTGCATTTGTGCATTGTCGCTTATGATAAGTAATGTTGTGCATATTGTTGATCTTAGTGTTGCAAAGCACTGAACACTATGTGGCAGCATAATTGCTTTAACATTGAGCAACACCCATCTTATGATGAATACATTTCAGCATTACTTCATCATAGTGTTGCATTGCATTCAGAACCAAGTGGCGTCTGCTTGCAATATCCATCTTATCATTTGTGCTGTAGCGAATCAGAAGCATGATTGTGGAAAATGTTGATCCTAGTCGAATTGCAATAATTGAATTGTGATTGTGCAGTACCAATCATATGATATGTAACGCATTTGTGAATTGTGGCTTATCATTGCAGTGTTGTGTGAAATGTTAATTAGTGATTCATTGAACTCAGCACTATGTTGCAGTATGCTTGCAGTTATCGCATTGATATTGTGCAATAGCATTTGTACATAGTTGAGTATCATAAGGAATGTTGTACAAGAGGTTGATCGTAGTGTTGCATTGCTTTCAGCACTAAGTGGCAGTCATCTTGAAATTATTGACAGTACCAATCTTATATGCATAATAGACGATTTTGTGCATTGATGATTATCAAAGCAATGTTGTGCAAAATATTAATTTTTAGTATTGCTTTGCACTCATCACCTTTGTGGCAGTCTCTTTGCAGTTTATGCATTAATATTGTGCAATACAAATCTTAGGATAAACGCATTTGTGCATTGTCGCTTATCATAAGTAATGTTGTGCAAATTGATGTTGCATTGTACTCCGAATTATGTGACAGTATACACAGAATTATTGAATTGTCATTGTGCAGTACCAATCTTATGCATTTGTGCATTGATGCTGATCATATGCAATGTTATGTAAATTTTAATCTTGGAGTTGCAGTTCACTCATGTGGCAGTACGTTTGCAGTTATTGTAGTAATTCTTTGTTGCAGTACAGAATCGCATTTGTGCATGTTGCCTATCATAAGCTATGTTGTGCGAAATGTGTGCATTGAACTATGTACTATGTGGCAGTATGCTTGCATTAATGCCATCTTATGATAATTACATTGGGGAATTGTCATTTTTCATAAGTAATGTACGTATGCATGCAGTTAAAGAATTATCACTTTGCGATATCAATCATATGATAAACGCATTTATCCATTGTTCAGATCATAAGCAATGTTATCCAACATGATAATTTCTGGAACTAAACACAATATGGCAGCGTAGTTGCTTTAACGCTAAGCAATACCCATCATAGCATTTGTGCATCGATGTGTATCATAAGCAATTTTGTGAAAAATGGTAATCTTACTATTGCATTGCTTTCAGAACCAAGTGGCAGTCTGCTTGCAATTATTGAATTGTAGTACCAATCTATTGATTAACGCATCGGTGCAATATTTTGTAATATTTTAATTTTAGTGTTGACGTGCAATCAAGCACTTTGGTGGCAGCAGTTATTGCTGCATTACCAATCTTACATTTGTGTATTATCGTTAATTGTTGTGCAAAATGTAAATCTGTCTCTGAACACAATGAGTCGGCATGCTTGAAGTAATTGGTTTAACACTGAACAATACCCATCTTATGATAATTGCAATTGTGCATTGTTGTGTATCTTATGTTGTTAATCTTAGTGTTGCACTTTTTTCCAAACCAAGTGGCAGTAACGTTGCAAAGTGTTGATCTCAGTGTTGCAATGCACTCAGCACTATGTGGCCACTTGATTGCAGTAATCGCTTTTACACTGCGCATACCCTTCTTATTATCAACGCAATTGTGCACTGTGTTGCTTATCCTGTGCAAATTGATAGTTGCACTCCGATTGATGGGTAGTATGCTAGCATTTGTTTAATTTCATTGTATCTTTTGCGTTTTCGCTTTGTTGAGTATGTTATGCAAAATAATAATCTTAGTGTTTCATAGCACTGAACACTATGTAGCAAGATGCATACTTGTAGTAATTGCTTTAAAACTGAGCAATGCCTATCTTATAATTGATGCGTTTATTGGATTAGTATTGCGCAATGGCCATCTTTTCCGCATTTGTGCATATCATGAACAATGTTCTGAATGTTAATAGTAGTTTGCATTGTACTCAATTATGTGGCAGTAATTGCTGTTTTTGCATTACTATTGTGCAATACCCATCGTATGATAATCGCATGTGTGCATTGTCGCTTATCTTAAGTAGTGTTGTGCAAATTGATAGTTGCATTGCACTCAGATTTATGTGATGGTATGCTTGCAATTATAGAATTGTCATTTTTCTGAATAATGTTATCGCATTTGTGAATTGTTGCTGATCATACGCAATGTTGTACAAAAAGTTCATCTTAGAGTTGCAAATGCACTCAGCATTATGTGGCAGTCCGTTTGCAGGTATTGCATTAATATTGGGCAATAAAATTTCTTATCATAATGTCTATGGACATTTTGCTGATCATAAGAAATGTTACTCTTAGTAATGCATTGAACTCTCATGCAGTTATTGCAATTATATTGTGCAATTATAATCAATTTAACCCCAACTGGTTATGGCCTTAGAGGCTCTAGCCTAGCTAGCCGGCCACTGGCTAGGAGTTACCAGTCCACACCGGACCGACATAGTTGGTCTTAGTTGTCAAACCGGCCCCAAAGCGATAGAACACATTTGAACATAGTCGCTTTAAAATAAGTAATGTGCAAATTGATAGTTTATACTGCACTCAGGATTATGTGACTGTATGCTTGCAATAATTGTTGTATCAATTGTATGATAAACTCAAACGCATTTGTAGATTTGTAGATTTGCTGATCATAAGCAACGTTGTGCAATCTGTTGATCAGTATTGCAATGCACTCAACATAATGTAGCAGTACGTTTGCAGGTATTGCAATATAGGATCTTATGAAGATGCATTTGTGCATAGTTGCTTATAATAAGCTATGTTGTGTAAAATGTTAATCATAGTGTTTCATTTATATAAAAGGCTGTGCTTTCCATTCTGAGAGTTGATATCCAGGAAGCAAGCTGGCTCACTACAACTAATTGCTTTAATATCCATCCTATGGTAAACGAAACCGTGCATTGTTGCTTATCATACGAAATGTTGTGGAAATTGATAGTTACTTTGCTTTTAAAATTAAGTGACAGTGCTTGCTATTATTGAATTGTCACTGTGCGGTATCAATCTTATGATAAACGCATTTGTGCATTGTTGCTGATATCCATACATTATTGTGCAAAATGGTGTTATAAGCATAGTTGTGCAATGCAATGGAAATCAATTACCAATGCATTGGAATAGTATTGCTTATGACAGCATAGTTGTGCAATGCAATTGAAATCAATTAGGAATGCATTTGAATTAATTGCTTACGATCAGCATAGTTGTGAAATGCATAAGGATCGCATAGCTTATGATAAGCATAGTTGTGCAATGCATTGGGATTGCATTGCTTATGAAGAGCATA
Organism: Ephydatia muelleri; assembly: GCA_013339895.1. Taxonomy (NCBI): domain Eukaryota; kingdom Metazoa; phylum Porifera; class Demospongiae; order Spongillida; family Spongillidae; genus Ephydatia; species Ephydatia muelleri. The sequence goes on from JABACO010000014.1 coordinate 4,881,314, forward strand.
GTTGTGCAATGCATTGGAATTGCGTTGCTTATGATTAGAATACTTGTGCAATGCACTAGGATTGCATTGCTAATGATAAGTATAGTTATTCAATTCATTAGAAATAAATTAGCAATGCATAGGAATTAAAATGCTTATGATAAGCATAGTTGTGCAATGCATTAGGATAGCATTGCTTATGATAAGCACAGTTGTCCAATTCATTAGGATTGCATTGCTTATGATAAGCGTTATTGTCCCATGCATTAGCAATGCATTGCTTATGATAAGCAAAGTTGTGCAATGCAATAGAAATAAATTAGCAATGCATTGGAATTAAATTGCTTATGATCAGCATAGTTGTGCAATGCATTAGGATTGCATTGCTTATGATAAGCATAGTTGTCCATTCGTTGGGATTGCATTGCTTATGATAAGCATAGTTGTGCAATGCAATAGAAATAAAATAGCAATGCATTGGAATTAAATTGCTTACTATAAGCATCGTTGTGCAATGCAAAAGAAATTAAATAGTAATGCATTGGAATTAAAATGCTTATGATAAGCATACTTGTGCAATGCATTAGGATTGCAATGCTTATGATAAGCATAATTGTGCAATGCATTAGCAATGCATTGCTTACGATAAGCATAGTTGTGCAATGCAATAGAAATCAATTAGCAATGCATTGGAATTATATTGCTTATGATAAGCATAATTGTGCAATGCATTAGGATAGCATTGCTTATGATAAGCACAGTTGTCCAATTCATTAGGATTGCATTGCTTATGATAAGCGTTGTCCCATGCATTAGCAATGCATTGCTTATGATAAGCAAAGTTGTGCAATGCAATAGAAATAAATTAGCAATGCATTGGAATTAAATTGCTTATGATCAGCATAGTTGTGCAATGCATTAGCATTGCATTGCTTATGATAATCATAGTCGTGCAATGCATTGGGATTGCATTGCTTATGATAAGCATAGTTGTGCAATTCATTGCTGCTTATAATAAGCATACTTGAGCAATGCATTAGGATTACATTGCTTATGATATGCATAGTTATTCCAATGCATTAGAAATAAAAGAGCAACGCATTGGAATTGAATTGCTTATGATAAGCATAGTTGTGCATTGCATTGGGAATGCATTGCTTATGATAAGCATAGTTGTGCAATTCATTGCTGCTTATAATAAGCATACTTGAGCAATGCATTAGGATTACATTGCTTATGATATGTATAGTTATTCCAAAGCATTAGAAATTAAAGAGCAATGCATTGGAATTGAATTGCTTATGATAAGCATACTTGTGCATTGCATTGGGAATGCATTGCTTATGATCAGGATAGTTGTGCAATGTATTAGGATTGATTTGCATATGATAAGCATAGTTGTGCAATGCTTTAGTAATGCATTCCTTATGATGAGCAAAATTGTGGAATGAGGAATAAATTAGCAATGCATAGGAATTAAATCGTTAAAGATAAGCATAGTTGTGCAATGCATTGGAACTGCATTGCATATGATGAGCATAATTTTGCAATGCATTGAGATTGCATTGCTTATGATAAGCATAGTTGAGCCATGGATTAGTATTGCATTGCTTATGAAAAGCATAGTTGTGCAATGCAATTTAAATAAAATAGCAATGCATTGGAATTAAATTGCTTATGATCAGAATAGTTGTGCAATGCATTAGGATTGCATTGCTTATAAAGCATAGTTGTGCAATGCATTGGGATTGCATTTCTTATGATATGCATACTTGTGCAATGCATTAGGATTGCATTGCTTATGATAAGCATAGTTGTTCCTATTTACATTATATTAGCAATGCATTGGAATTAGATTGCTTATGATAAGCATAGTTGTACAATGCATTAGGATTACATTGCTTATGATAAGCATAGTTGTGCAATGCATTAGGATTGCATTGCTTATGATAAGTATAGTTATTAAATGCATTAGAAATAAATTAGCAATGCATTGGATTTAAATTGCTTATTATAAGCATCGTTGTGCAATGCTAAATAAATTCAAAAGTAATGCATTGGAATTAAAAAGCTAATGATTAGCATAGTTGTGCTATGCTTAAGGATTGCATTGCATATGATCAGCATAGTTGTGCAATGCATTTGGATTGCATTGCTTATGATAAGCATACTTGTGAAATGCATTAGGTATGGTAAGCAAAGTTGTGCAATGCATTAGCATTGCATTGCTTACGATACGCATAGTTGTGCAATGCAATAGAAATAATTTAGCTATGCATTGGAATAAAATTGCTTATGATAAGCATAATTGTGCCATGTTGTATGCATTGTTAATTAATTTCTATTGCATTGTACAACTATTCTTATCATACCTAATGCATTTCACAAGTATGCTTAGTAATCCCAAGACATTGCGCAACTATGCTGATCATATGCAATGCAATCCTAAAGCATAGCACAACTATGCTTATCATATGCAATTCAATTCCAATGCATTGCTAATTTATTTTAATGCATTGGAAAACTATACTTATCATAATCCTAATGCATTTCTCAAGTATGCTTATTATAAGCAAAGCAATCGCAATGCATTGCACAACTATGCTTATCATAAGCAATGCAATCCCAATGCATTGCACAACTATGCTTATCATAAGCAATGCATTCCTAATGCATTGCACAACTATGCTGATCATAAGCAATGTTAATTCCAATGCATAGCTAATTTATTTCTATTGCATTGCACAACTTTGCTTATCATAAGCAATGCATTGCTAATGCATCGGACAACAATGCTTATCATAAGCAATGCAATCCTAATGAATTGGACAACTGTGATTATCATAAGCAATGCTATCCTAATGCATTGCACAATTATGCTTATCATAAGCAATGCAATCCCAATGCATTCCTAATTGATTTCAATTGCATTGCACAACTATGCTGATCATATGCAATGCAGTGCTAATGCATGGCACAACTATGATTATCATAAGCAATGAAATCCTAATGCAATGCACAACAATGCTTATCATAAGCATTTTAATTCAAATGCATTACAATTTAATTTCTTTTGCAATGCACAACGATGCTTATAATATGCAATTTAATTCCAATGCATTGCTAATTTATTTCTAATGCATTGGAATAACTATGCTTATCATAAGCAATGCAATCCTAATGCATAGCTGAAGTATCCTTATCATAAGCAATGAAATCCCAATGCATTGCACAATTATTCTTAATATTATCAATGCATTCCTAATGCATTGCACAACTATGCTGATCAAAAGCTATTGAATTCCAATGCGTTGCTAATTCACTTCTAATGCATTGAAAAAGTATGCTTATCAAAAGCAACGCAATTCTAATGCATTGCACAAGTATGCTTATTATAAGCAATGCAATCCCAATGCATTACACAACTATGCTTATCATAAGCAATGCAATCCTAATGCATTGCACTACTATGCTGATCATAGGCAATTTAATTCCAATGCATTGCTGATGTATTTCGATTGTATTGCACAACTATGTTTATCATGAGCAAATTTATTCCAAAGCATTGCTAATTTATTTCTATTGCATTGCACAACTATGCTTATCATAAGCAATGCAATCCTAATGCATTGCACAGGTATGCTTATCGTAAGAAATGCAATCCCAATGGATTGCACAACTATGTTTACTATAAGCATTATAATTCCAATGCATTACTATTTAATTTCTTTTGCAATGCACAACGATGCTTATAAAAGCAATTTAATTCCAATGCGTTGCTAATTCACTTCTAATGCATTGAATAACTATGCTTATCATAAGCTTTGCAATCCTAATGCATTGCACAAGTATGCTTATTATAAGCAATGCATTCCCAAAGCATTGCACATCAATGCATATCATAAGCAATAAAATCCCAATGCAAAACACAACTATGCTGATCATAAGCAATGCAATCCTAATGCATGGTGCAACTATGCTTATCATAAGCAATGCAATCCCAATGAATTAGACAACTACGCTTATCATAAGCAATGCAATCCTAATGCATTGCACAAGCATAGTTGTGCAATGCATTGGGATTGCATTGCTTATGATAAGCATAGTTGTTCAATGCAATAGAAATACAATAGTAATGCATTGGAATTAAATTGCTTATGATAAGCTATTGTTGTGCTATGCAATAGGATTGCATTGCTTATGATACGCAGAGTTGTGCAATGAGGAATGCAATGGAATTAAATTGCTTATGATAAGCATCGTTGTGCAATGCATTAGGATTGCATTGCTTACGATCAGCATAGTTGTGTAATGCATTGGGATTGCATTGCTTATGATAAGCATTGATGAGCATTGTTTTGGGATTGCATTGCATATAATAAGCATACTTGTGCAATGCATTAGGATTGCATTGCTTATGATAAGCATAGTTATTCAATGCATTAGAAGTGAATTAGCAATGCATTGGAATTGAATTGCTTATGATCAGCAAAGTTGTGCAATGCATTAGGAATGCATTGCTTATGATAAGCATAGTTGTCCAATTCATTTGGATTGCAATGCTTATCATAAGCATAGTTGTGCCATGCATTAGCATTGCATTGCACAACGATGCTTTCATAAGCAATTTAATTCCAATGCATTGTTAATAAATTTCTATTGCATTGTACAACTATTCTTATCATACCTAATGCATTTCACAAGTATGCTTATCATAAACAATGTAATCCCAAGACATTGCGCAACTATGCTGATCATATGCAATGCAATCCTAAAGCATAGCACAACTATGCTTATCATATGCAATTCAATTCCAATGCATTGCTAATTTATTTCTAATGCATTTGAAAACTATGCTTATCATAATCTTAATGCATTTCTCAAGTATGCTTATTATAAGCAAAGCAATCGCAATGCATTGCACAACTATGCTTATCATAAGCAATGCAATTCCAATGCATTGCACAACTATGCTTATCATAAGCAATGCATTCCTAATGCATTGCACAACTATGCTGATCATAAGCAATGTTCATTCCAATGCATAGCTAATTTATTTCTATTGCATTGCACAACTTTGCTTATCATAAGCAATGCATTGCTAATGTATCGGACAACAATGCTTATCATAAGCAATGCAATCCTAATGAATTGGACAACTGTGATTATCATAAGCAATGCTATCCTAATGCATTGCACAATTATGCTTATCATAAGCAATGCAATCCCAATGCATTCCTAATTGATTTCAATTGCATTGCACAACTATGCTTATCATATGCAATGCAGTGCTAATGCATGGCACAACTATGATTATCATAAGCAATGCAATCCTAATGCAATGCACAACAATGCTTATCATAAGCATTTTAATTCACATGCATTACAATTTAATTTCTTTTGCAATGCACAACGATGCTTATAACATATGCAATTTAATTCCATTGCATTCCTCATTGCACAACTCTGCGTATGATAAGCAATGCAATCCTTATGCATAGCACAACTATGCTTATCATAAGCAATTTAATTCCAATGCATTACTATTGTATTTCTATTGCATTGAACAACTATGCTTATCATAAGCAATGCAATCCCAATGCATTGCACAACTATGCTTGTGCAATGCATTAGGATTGCATTGCTTATGATAAGCGTAGTTGTCTAATTCATTGGGATTGCATTGCTTATGATAAGCATAGTTGCACCATGCATTAGGATTGCATTGCTTATGATCAGCATAGTTGTGTTTTGCATTGGGATTTCATTGCTTATGATATGCATTGATGTGCAATGCTTTGGGAATGCATTGCTTATAATAAGCATACTTGTGCAATGCATAAGGGTTGCAAAGCTTATGATAAGCATAGTTGTTCAATGCATTAGAAGTGAATTAGCAACGCATTGGAATTAAATTGCTTTTATAAGCATCGTTGTGCCTTGCAAAAGAAATTAAATAGAAGTGGATTGGATTTAGAATGCTTATAATAAACATAGTTGTGAAATCCATTGGGATTGCATTTCTTATGATAAACATACTTGTGCAATGCATTAGGATTGCATTGCTTATGATAAGCATAGTTGTGCAATGCATTGGGATTGCATTGCATATGATAAGCATACTTGTGCAATGCATTAGGATTGCATTGCTTATGATAAGCATACTTGTGAAATGCAGTAGGTATGATAAGAATAGTTGTGCAATGGAATAGAATTAAACTAGCAATGCATTAGAATTAAATTGCTTATTAAAGCATCGTTGTGCAATGCATTAGGATTGCATTGCTTATGATAAGCATAGTTGTCAAAACCATTGGGATTGCATTTCTTATGATAAACACACTTGTGCAATGCATTACGATTGCATTGCTTATGATAAGCATAGTTGTGCAATGCATTGGGATTGCATTGCATATGATAAGGATACTTGTGCAATGCATTAGGATTGCATTGCTTATGATAAGCATACTTGTGTAATGCATTGGGATTGCATTGCTTATGATAAGAATTGATGTGCAATGCTTTGGGATTGCATAAGCATACTTGTGCAATGCATTAGGATTGCGTTGCTTATGATAAGCATACTTATTCAATGCATTAGAAGTGAATTAGCAACGCATTAGAATTCAATAGCTTTTGATCAGCATAGTTGTGCAATGCATTAGGAATGCATTGATAATATTAAGAATAATTGTGCAATGCATTGGGATTTCATTGCTTATGATAAGGATACTTCAGCTATGCATTAGGATTGCATTGCTTATGATAAGCATAGTTATTCCAATGCATTAGAAATAAATTAGCAATGCATTGGAATTAAATTGCATAATAATAAGCATCGTTGTGCAATGCATTAGGACTGCATTGCTTACGATCAGCATAGTTGTGCAATGCGTTGGGATTGTATTGCTTATGATAAGCATACTTGTGAAATGCATTAGGTATGATAAGAATAGTTGTGCAATGCAATAGAATTAAACAAGCAATGCATTAGAATTAAATTGCTTATTAAAGCATCGTTGTGCAATGCATTAGGATTGCATTGCTTATGATAAGCATAGTTGTCAAAACCATTGGGATTGCATTTCTTATGATAAACATACTTGTGCAATGCATTAGGATTGCATTGCTTATGATAAGCATAGTTGTGCAATGCATTGGGATTGAATTGCATATGATAAGGATACTTGTGCAATGCATTAGGATTGCATTGCTTATGATAAGCATAGTTGCACCATGCAATAGAATTGCATTGCTTATGATTAGCATAGTTGTGCCATGCAATAGAAATAAATTAGCAATGCTTTGGAATAAAATTGCTTATGATGAACATAGTTGTGCTATGCAATTGAAATCAATAAGCAATGCATTGGAATTAAAATGCCTATGATCAGCATAGTTGTGCAATGCATTAGGATTGCATTGCTTACGATCAGCATAGTTGTGTAATGCATTGGGATTGCATTGCTTATGATAAGCATTGATGAGCATTGTTTTGGGATTGCATTGCATATAATAAGCATACTTGTGCAATGCATTAGGATTGCATTGCTTATGATAAACATAGTTATTCAATGCATTAGAAGTGAATTAGCAATGCATTGGAATTAAATTGCTTATGATCAGCATAGTTGTGCAATGCATTAGGAATGCATTGCTTATGATAAGCATAGTTGTCCAATTCATTTGGATTGCAATGCTTATCATAAGCATAGTTGTGCCATGCATTAGCATTGCATTGCACAACGATGCTTTCATAAGCAATTTAATTCCAATGCATTGTTAATTAATTTCTATTGCATTGTACAACTATTCTTATCATACCTAATGCATTTCACAAGTATGCTTATCATAAACAATGTAATCCCAAGACATTGCGCAACTATGCTGATCATATGCAATGCAATCCTAAAGCATAGCACAACTATGCTTATCATATGCAATTCAATTCCAATGCATTGCTAATTTATTTCTAATGCATTGGAAAACTATGCTTATCATAATCCTAATGCATTTCTCAAGTATGCTTATTATAAGCAAAGCAATCGCAATGCATTGCACAACTATGCTTATCATAAGCAATGCAATCCCAATGCATTGCACAACTATGCTTATCATAAGCAATGCATTCCTAATGCATTGCTCAACTATGCTGATCATAAACAATGTTATTTCCAATGCATAGCTAATTTATTTCTATTGCATTGCACAACTTTGCTTATCATAAGCAATGCATTGCTAAAGCATCGGACAACAATGCTTATCATAAGCAATGCAATCCTAATGAATTGGACAACTGTGATTATCATAAGCAATGCTATCCTAATGCATTGCACAATTATGCATATCATAAGCAATGCATTCCCAATGCATTCCTCATTGATATCAATTGCATTGCACAACTATGCTTATCATATGCAATGCAGTACTAATGCATGGCACAACTATGATTATCATAAGCAATGCAATCCTAATGCAATGCACAACAATGCTTATCATAAGCATTTTAATTCACATGCATTACAATTTAATTTCTTTTGCAATGCACAACGATGCTTATAACATAAGCAATTTAATTCCATTGCATTCCTCATTGCACAAGTCTGCATATGATAAGCAATGCAATCCTTATGCATAGCACAACTATGCTTATCATAAGCAATTTAGTTCCAATGCATTACTATTGTATTTCTATTGCATTGAACAACTATGCTTATCATAAGCAATGCAATCCCAATGCATTGCACAACTATGCTTGTGCAATGCATTAGGATTGCATTGCTTATGATAAGCGTAGTTGTCTAATTCATTGGGATTGCATTGCTTATGATAAGCATAGTTGCACCATGCATTAGGATTGCATTGCTTATGATCAGCATAGTTGTGTTTTGCATTGGGATTTCATTGCTTATGATATGCATTGATGTGCAATGCTTTGGGAATGCATTGCTTATAATAAGCATACTTGTGCAATGCATTAGGATTGCAAAGCTTATGATAAGCATAGTTATTCAATGCATTAGAAGTGAATTAGCAACGCATTAGAATTAATTTGCTTTTATAAGCATCGTTGTGCCTTGCAAAAGAAATTAAATAGAAGTGGATTGGATTTAGAATGCTTATAATAAACATAGTTGTGAAATCCATTGGGATTGCATTTCTTATGATAAACATACTTGTGCAATGCATTAGGATTGCATTGCTTATGATAAGCATAGTTGTGCAATGCATTGGGATTGCATTGCATATGATAAGGATACTTGTGCAATGCATTAGGATTGCATTGCTTATGATAAGCATAGTTGTACCATGCAATAGAATTGCATTGCTTATGATAAGCTTAGTTGTGCAATGCAATAGAAATAAATTAGCAATGCTTTGGAATAAAATTGCTAATGATGAACATAGTTGTGCAATGCAAATGAAATCAATAAGCAATGCATTGGAATTAAAATGCCTATGATCAGCATAGTTGTGCAATGCATTAGGATTGCATTGCTTATGATAAGCATAGTTGTGTAATGCATTGGGATTGCATTGCTTATGATAAGCATTGATGAGCATTGTTTGGGGATTGCATTGCATATAATAAGCACACTTGTGCAATGCATTAGGATTGCATTCCTTATGATAAGCATAGTTATTCAATGCATTAGAAGGGAAATAGCAATGCATTGTAATTAAATTGCTTATGATCAGCATAGTTGTGCAATGCATTAGGAATGCATTGCTTATGATAAACATAGTTGTCCAATTCATTTGGATTGCAATGCTTATCATAATCATAGTTGTGCCATGCATTAGCATTGCATTGCACAACGATGCTTTCATAAGCAATTTAACTCCAATGCATTGTTAATTAATTTCTATTGCATTGTACAATTATTCTTATCATACCTAATGCATTTCACAAGTATGCTTATCATAAACAATGTAATCCCAAGACATTGCGCAACTATGCTGATCATATGCAATGCAATCCTAAAGCATAGCACAACTATGCTTATCATATGCAATTCAATTCCAATGCATTGCTCTGATTTATTTCTATTGCATTGCACAACTTTGCTTATCATAAGCAATGCATTGCTGATGCATCGGACAACAATGCTTATCATAAGCAATGCAATCCTAATGAATTGGACAACTGTGATTATCATAAGCAATGCTATCCTAATGCATTGCACAATAATGCTTATCATAAGCAATGCAATCCCAATGCATTTCTAATTGATTTGAATTCCATTGCACAACTATGCTTATCATATGCAATGCAGTGCTAATGCATGGCACAACTCTGCGTATGATAAGCAATGCAATCCTTATGAATAGAACAACTATGCTTATCATAAGCAATTTAATTCCAATGCATTACTATTGTATTTCTATTGCATTGAACAACTATGCTTATCATAAGCAATGCAATCCCAATGCATTGCACAACTATGCTTGTGCAATGCATTAGGATTGCATTGCTTATGATAAGCGTAGTTGTCTAATTCATTGGGATTGCATTGCTTATGATAAGCATAGTTGCACCATGCATTAGGATTGCATTGCTTATGATCAGCATAGTTGGGTTTTGCATTGGGATTTCATTGCTTATGATATGCATTGATGTGCAATGCATTGGGAATGCGTTGCTTATAAGAAGCATACTTGTGCAATGCATTAGGATTGCAAAGCTTATGATAAGCATAGTTATTCAATGCATTAGAAGTGAATTAGCAATGCATTAGAATTAAATTGCTTATTGAAGCATTGTTGTGCAATGCATTAGGATTACATTGCTTATGATAAGCATAGTTATCAAAACCATTGGGATTGCATTTCTTATGATAAACACACTTGTGCAATGCATTAGGATTGCATTGCTTATGATAAGCATAGTTGTGCAATGCATTGGGATTGCATTGCATATGATAAGGATACTTGTGCAATGCATTAGGATTGCTTTGCTTATGATAAGCATAGTTGAACCATGATATAGAATTGCATTGCTTATGATAAGCATAGTTGTGCAATGCAATAGAAATAAATTAGCAATGCTTTGGAATAAAATTGCTTATGATGAACATAGTTGTGCAATGCAAATGAAATCAATAAGCAATGCATTGGAATTAAAATGCCTATGATCAGCATAGTTGTGCAATGCATTAGGATTGCATTGCTCATGATAAGCATAGTTGTGTAATTCATTGGGATTGCATTGCTTATGATAAGCATTGATGAGCATTGTTTGGGGATTGCATTGCATATAATAAGCATACTTGTGCAATGCATTAGGATTGCATTGCTTATGATAAGCATAGTTATTCAATGCATTAGAAGGGAATTAGCAATGCATTGTAATTAAATTGCTTATGATCAGCATAGTTGTGCAATGCATTAGGAATGTATTGCTTATGAAAAACATAGTAGTCCAATTCATTTGGATTGCAATGCTTATCATAATCATAGTTGTGCCATGCATTAGCATTGCATTGCACAACGATGCTATCATAAGCAATTTAATTCCAATGCATTGTTAATTAATTTCTATTGCATTGTACAACTATTCTTATCATACCTAATGCATTTGAAAGTATGCTTATCATAAACAATGTAATCCCAAGACATTGCGCAACTATGCTGATCATATGCAATGCAATCCTAAAGCATAGCACAACTATGCTTATCATATGCAATTCAATTCCAATGCATTGCTCTGATTTATTTCTAATGCATTGGAAAACTATGCTTATCATAATCCTAATGCATTTCTCAAGTATGCTTATTATAAGCAAAGCAATCGCAATGCATTGCACAAAGTCTATGCTTATCATAAGCAATGCAATCCCAATGCATTGCACAACTATGCTTATCATAAGCAATGCATTCCTAATGCATTGCACAACTATGCTGATCATAAGCAATGTTAATTCCAATGCATAGCTAATTTATTTCTATTGCATTGCACAACTTTGCTTATCATAAGCAATGCATTGCTAATGCATCGGACAACAATGCTTATCATAAGCAATGCAATCCTAATGAATTGGACAACTGTGATTATCATATGCAATGCTATCCTAATGCATTGCACAATAATGCTTATCATAAGCAATGCAATCCCAATGCATTTCTAATTGATTTGAATTCCATTGCACAACTATGCTTATCATATGCAATGCAGTGCTAATGCATGGCACAACTCTGCGTATGATAAGCAATGCAATCCTTATGAATAGAACAACTATGCTTATCATAAGCAATTTAATTCCAATGCATTACTATTGTATTTCTATTGCATTGCACAACTATGCTTATCATATGCAATGCAGTGCTAATGCATGGCACAACTATGATTATCATAAGCAATGCAATCCTAATGCAATGCACAACAATGCTTATCATAAGCATTTTAATTCACATGCATTACAATTTAATTTCTTTTGCAATGCACAACGATGCTTACTTATAACATAAGCAATTTAATTCCATTGCATTCCTCATTGCACAACTCTGCGTATGATAAGCAATGCAATCCTTATGCATAGCACAACTATGCTTATCATAAGCAATTTAATTCCAATGCATTACTATTGTATTTCTATTGCATTGAACAACTATGCTTATCATAAGCAATGCAATCCCAATGCATTGCACAACTATGCTTGTGCAATGCATTAGGATTGCATTGCTTATGATAAGCGTAGTTGTCTAATTCATTGGGATTGCATTGCTTATGATAAGCATAGTTGCACCATGCATTAGGATTGCATTGCTTATGATCAGCATAGTTGGGTTTTGCATTGGGATTTCATTGCTTATGATAAGCATAGTTGTGCAATGCAATAGAAATAAATTAGCAATGCTTTGGAATAAATTTGCTCATGATAAACATAGTTGTGCAATGCAATCGAAATACATCAGCAATGCATTGGAATTAAATTGCCTATGATCAGCATAGTAGTGCAATGCATTAGGATTGCATTGCTTATGATAAGCATAGTTGTGTAATGCATTGGGATTGCATTGCTTATGATAAGCATTGATGTGCAATGCTTTGGGATTGCATAAGCATACTTGTGCAATGCATTAGGATTGCGTTGCTTATGATAAGCATACTTATTCAATGCATTAGAAGTGAATTAGCATCGCATTGGAATTCAATAGCTTTTGATCAGCATAGTTGTGCAATGCATTAGGAATGCATTGATAATATTAAGAATAATTGTGCAATGCATTGGGATTTCATTGCTTATGATAAGGATACTTCAGCTATGCATTAGGATTGCATTGCTTATGATAAGCATAGTTGCACCATGCATTAGGATTGCATTGCTTATGATCAGCATAGTTGTGTTTTGCATTGGGATTTCATTGCTTATGATATGCATTGATGTGCAATGCTTTGGGAATGCATTGCTTATAATAAGCATACTTGTGCAATGCATTAGAATTGCAAAGCTTATGATAAGCATAGTTATTCAATGCATTAGAAGTGAATTAGCAACGCATTGGAATTAAATTGCTTTTATAAGCATCGTTGTGCATTGCAAAAGAAATTAAATAGAAATGCATTGGAATTAAAATGCTTATAATAAACATAGTTGTGCAATCCATTGGCATTGCATTTCTTATGATAAGCATACTTGTGCAATGCATTAGGATTGCATTGCTTATGATAAGCATAGTTGTGCAATGCATTGGGATTGCATTGCTTATGATAAGCATGGTTGTTCCTATTATTAATATATTAGCAATGCATAAGAATTACATTGCTAATGATAAGCATAGTTGTGCAATGCATTAGGATTGCATTGCTTATGATAAGCGTAGTTGTCTAATTCATGGGGATTGCAATGCTTATGATAAGCATAGTTGCACCATGCAATAGAATTGCATTGCTTATGATAAGCATAGTTGTGCAATGCAATAGAAATAAATTAGCAATGCTTTGGAATAGATTTGCTCATGATAAACATAGTTGAGCAATGCAATCGAAATACATCAGCAATGCATTGGAATTAAATTGCCTATGATCATCATAGTAGTGCAATGCATTAGGATTGCATTGCTTATGATAAGCATAGTTGTGTAATGCATTGGGATTGCATTGCTTATGATAAGAATTGATGTGCAATGCTTTGGGATTGCATAAGCATGCTTGTGCAATGCATTAGGATTGCGTTGCTTATGATAAGCATAGTTATTCCAATGCATTAGAAATAAATTAGCAATGCATTGGAATTAAATTGCATCATAAGCATCGTTGTGCAATGCATTAGGATTACATTGCTTACGATCAGCATAGTTGTGCAATGCGTTGGGATTGTATTGCTTATGATAAGCATACTTGTGAAATGCATTAGGTATGATAAGAATGGTTGTGCAATGCAATAGAATTAAACTAGCAATGCATTAGAATTAAATTGCTTATTAAAGCATAGTTGTGCAATGCATTAGGATTGCATTGCATATGATTAGCATATTTGTCAAAACCATTGGGATTGCATTTCTTATGATGAACATACTTGTGCAATGCATTAGGATTGCATTGCTTATGATAAGCATAGTTGTGCAATGGATTGGGATTGTATTGAATATGATAAGGATACTTGTGCAATGCATTAGGATTGCATTGCTTATGATAAGCATAGTTGCACCATGCAATAGAATTGCATTGCTTATGATAAGCATAGTTGTGCAATGCAATAGAAATAAATTAGCAATGCTTTGGTATAAATTTGCTCATGATAAACATAGTTGTGCAATGCAATCGAAATACAACAGCAATGCATTGGAATTAAATTGCCTATGATCAGCATAGTAGTGCAATGCATTAGGATTGCATTGCTTATGATAAGCATAGTTGTGTAATGCATTGGGATTGCATTGCTTATGATAAGAATTGATGTGCAATGCTTTGGGATTGCATAAGCATACTTGTGCAATGCATTAGGATTGCGTTGATTATGATAAGCATACTTATTCAATGCATTAGAAGTGAATTAGCAACGCATTGGAATTCAATTGCTTTTGAGCAGCATAGTTGTGCAATGCATTAGGAATGCATTGATAATATTAAGAATAATTGTGCAATGCATTGGGATTTCATTGCTTATGATAAGGATACTTCAGCTATGCATTAGGATTGCATTGCTTATGATAAGCATAGTTATTCCAATGCATTAGAAATAAATTAGCAATGCTTTGGAATTAAATTGCATAATAAGCATCGTTGTGCAATGCATTAGGACTGCATTGCTTACGATCAGCATAGTTGTGCAATGCGTTGGGATTGTATTGCTTATGATAAGCATACTTGTGAAATGCATTAGGTATGATAAGAATAGTTGTGCAATGCAATAGAATTAAACTAGCAATGCATTAGAATTAAATTGCTTACTATAAGCATAGTTGTCAAAACCATTGGGATTGCATTTCTTATGATAAACATACTTGTGCAATGCATTAGGATTGCATTGCTTATGATAAGCATAGTTGTGCAATGCATTGGGATTGCATTGCATATGATAAGGATACTTGTGCAATGCATTAGGATTGCATTGCTTATGATAAGCATAGTTGCACCATGCAATAGAATTGCATTGCTTATGATAAGCATAGTTGTGCCATGCAATAGAAATAAATTAGCAATGCTTTGGAATAAAACTGCTTATGATGAACATAGTTGTGCAATGCAATTGAAATCAATAAGCAATGCATTGGAATTAAAATGCCTATGATCAGCATAGTTGTGCAATGCATTAGGATTGCATTGCTTACGATCAGCATAGTTGTGTAATGCATTGGGATTGCATTGCTTATGACAAGCATTGATGAGCATTGTTTTGGGATTGCATTTCATATAATAAGCATACTTGTGCAATGCATTAGGATTGCATTGCTTATGATAAACATAGTGATTCAATGCATTAGAAGTGAATTAGCAATGCATTGGAAATAAATTGCTTATGATCAGCAAAGTTGTGCAATGCATTAGGGATGCATTGCTTATGATAAGCATAATTGTCCAATTCATTTGGATTGCAATGCTTATCATAAGCATAGTTGTGCCATGCATTAGCATTGCATTGCACAACGATGCTTTCATAAGCAATTTAATTCCAATGCATTGTCAATTAATTTCTATTGCATTGTACAACTATTCTTATCATACCTAATGCATTTCACAAGTATGCTTATCATAAACAATGTAATCCCAAGACATTGCGCAACTATGCTGATCATATGCAATGCAATCCTAAAGCATAGCACAACTATGCTTATCATATGCAATTCAATTCCAATGCATTGCTAATTTATTTCTAATGCATTGCACAACTATGCTTATCATATGCAATGCAGTGCTAATGCATGGCACAACTATGATTATCATAAGCAATGCAATCCTAATGCAATGCACAACAATGCTTATCTTAAGCATTTTAATTCAAATGCATTACAATTTAAATTCTTTTGCAATGCACAACGATGCTTATAATATGCAATTTAATTCCAATGCATTGCTAATTTATTTCTAATGCATTAGAATAACAATGCTTATCATAAGCAATGCAATCCTAATGCATAGCTGAAGTATCCTTATCATAAGCAATGAAATCCCAATGCATTGCACAATTATTCTTAATATTAGCAATGCATTCCTAATGCATTGCACAACTATGCTGATCAAAAGCTATTGAATTCCAATGCGTTGCTAATTCACTTCTAATGCATTGAAAAAGTATGCTTATCATAAGCAACGCAATCCAAATGCATTGCACAAGTATGCTTATTATAAGCAATGCAATCCCAATGCATTACACAACTATGCTTATCATAAGCAATGCAATCCTAATGCATTGCACTATTATGCTGATCATAGGCAATTTAATTCCAATGCATTGCTGATGTATTTCGATTGTATTGCACAACTATGTTTATCATGAGCAAATTTATTCCAAAGCATTGCTAATTTATTGCTATTGCATTGCACAACTATGCTTATCATAAGCAATGCAATTCTATTGCATGGTGCAACTATGCTTATCATAAGGAATGCAATCCCAATGAATTAGACAACTACGCTTATAATAAGCAATGCAATCCTAATGCATTGCACTACTATTCTTATCATTAGCAATTTAATTCCTATGCATTGCTAATTAATTTCTAATGCATTGGAAAAATATGCTTATCATAATCCTAATGCATTTCTCAAGTATGCTTATTATAAACAAAGCAATCGCAATGCATTAGATAACTACGCTTATAATAAGCAATGCAATCCTAATGCATTGCACAACTATGCTTATCATTAGCAATGCAATCCCAATGCATTGCACAACTATGCTTATCATAAGCAATGCAGTCCTAATGCATTGCACAAGTATGCTTATCATATGTAATGCAATCCCAATGCATTGCACAACTATGCTTATCATAAGCAATGCAATCCTAATGCATTGCACAGGTATGCTTATCATAAGAAATGCAATCCCAATGGATTGCACAACTATGTTTACTATAAGCATTATAATTCCAATGCATTACTATTTAATTTCTTTTGCAATGCACAACGATGCTTATAAAAGCAATTTAATTCCAATGCGTTGCTAATTCACTTCTAATGCATTGAATAACTATGCTTATCATAAGCTTTGCAATCCTAATGCATTGCACAAGTATGCTTATTATAAGCAATGCATTCCCAAAGCATTGCACATCAATGCATATCATAAGCAATGAAATCCCAATGCAAAACACAACTATGCTGATCATAAGCAATGCAATCCTAATGCATGGTGCAACTATGCTTATGATAAGCAATGCAATCCCAATGAATTAGACAACTACGCTTATCATAAGCAATGCAATCCTAATGCATTGCACAAGCATAGTTGTGCAATGCATTGGGATTGCATTGCTTATGATAAGCATAGTTGTTCAATGCAATAGAAATACAATAGTAATGCATTGGAATTGAATTGCTTATGATCAGCAAAGTTGTGCAATGCATTAGGAATGCATTGCTTATGATAAGCATAGTTGTCCAATTCATTTGGATTGCAATGCTTATCATAAGCATAGTTGTGCCATGCATTAGCATTGCATTGCACAACGATGCTTTCATAAGCAATTTAATTCCAATGCATTCCTAATTGATTTCAATTGCATTGCATAACTATGCTTATCATATGCAATGCAATTCTGTTGCATGGTGCAACTATGCTAATCATAAGCAATGCAATCCCAATGAATTAGACAACTACGCTTATCATAAGCAATGCAATCCTAATGCATTGCACAACTATGCTTATCATTAGAAATTTAATTCTTATGCATTGCTAATATATTTATATTAGGAATAACCATGCTTATCATAAGCAATGCAATCCTAATGCATTGCACAAGTATGCTTATCATATGCAATGCAATCCCAATGCTTTGCACTACTATGCTTATCATAAGCAATGCATTCCTAATGCATTGCACAACTATGTTTATTATAAGCATTTTAATTCCAATGCATTTCTATTTAATTTCTTTTGCAATGCACAACGATGCTTATAAAAGCAATTTAATTCCAATGCGTTGCTAATTCACTTCTAATGCATTGAATAACTATGCTTATCATAAGCTTATGCATTGCACAAGTATGCTTATTATAAGCAATGCATTCCCAAAGCATTGCACATCAATGCATATCATAAGCAATAAAATCCCATTGCAAAATACAACTATGCTGATCATAAGCAATGCAATCTTAATGCATGGTGCAACTATGCTTATCATAAGCAATGCAATCCCAATGAATTAGACAACTACGCTTATCATAAGCAATGCAATCCTAATGCATTGCACAAGCTTAGTTGTGCAATGCATTGGGATTGCATTGCTTATGATAAGCATAGTTGTTCAATGCAATAGAAATACAATAGTAATGCATTGGAATTAAATTGCTTATGATAAGCATAGTTGTGCTATGCATGAGGATTGCATTGCTTATGATACGCAGAGTTGTGCAATGAGGAATGCAATGGAATTAAATTGCTTATGTTATAAGCATCGTTGTGCATTGCAAAAGAAATTAAATTGTAATGCCTTTGAATTAAAATGCTTATGATAAGCATTGTTGTGCATTGCATTAGGATTGCATTGCTTATGATAATCATAGTTGTGCCATGCATTAGCACTGCATTGCATATGATAAGCATAGTTGTGCAATGCAATTTTAATCAATTAGGAATGCATTGGGATTGCATTGCTTATGATAAGCATAATTGTGCAATGCATTAGGATAGCATTGCTTATGATAATCACAGTTGTCCAATTCATTAGGATTGCATTGCTTATGATAAGCATTGTTGTCCGATGCATTAGCAATGCATTGCTTATGATAAGCAAAGTTGTGCAATGCAATAGAAATAAATTAGCTATGCATTGGAATTAACATTGCTTATGATCAGCATAGTTGTGCAATGCATTAGGAATGCATTGCTTATGATAAGCATAGTTGTGCAATGCATTGGGATTGCATTGCTTATGATAAGCATAGTTGTCAAAACCATTGGGATTGCATTTCTAATGATAAACATACTTGTGCAATGCATTAGGATTGCATTGCTTATGATAAGCATAGTTGTCAAAACCATTGGGATTGCATTTCTAATGATAAAAATACTTGTGCAATGCATTAGGATTGCATTGCTTATGATAAGCATAGTTGTGCAATGCATTGGGATTGCATTGCATATATATGATAAGCATAGTTGCACCATGCAATAGAATTGCATTGCTTATGATTAGCATAGTTGTGCCATGCAATAGAAATAAATTAGCAATGCTTTGGAATAAAATTGCTTATGATGAACATAGTTGTGCAATGCAATTGAAATCAATAAGCAATGCATTGGAATTAAAATGCCTATGATCAGCATAGTTGTGCAATGCATTAGGATTGCATTGCTTACGATCAGCATAGTTGTGTAATGCATTGGGATTGCATTGCTTATGATAAGCATTGATGAGCATTGTTTTGGGATTGCATTGCATATAATAAGCATACTTGTGCAATGCATTAGGATTGCATTGCTTATGATAAGCATAGTTATTCAATGCATTAGATGTGAATTAGCAATGCATTGGAATTAAATTGCTTATGATCAGCAAAGTTGTGCAATGCATTAGGAATGCATTGCTTATGATAAGCATAATTGTCCAATTCATTTGGATTGCAATGCTTATCAATAGCATAGTTGTGCCATGCATTAGCATTGCATTGCACAACGATGCTTTCATAAGCAATTTAATTCCAATGCATTGTTAATTAATTTCTATTGCATTGTACAACTATTCTTATCATACCTAATGCATTTCACAAGTATGCTTATCATAAACAATGTAATCCCAAGACATTGCGCAACTATGCTGATCATATGCAATGCAATCCTAAAGCATAGCACAACTATGCTTATCATATGCAATTCAATTCCAATGCATTGCTAATTTATTTCTAATGCATTGGAAAACTATGCTTATCATAATCCTAATGCATTTCTCAAGTATGCTTATTATAAGCAAAGCAATCGCAATGCATTGCACAACTATGCTTATCATAAGCAATGCATTCCTAATGCATTGCACAACTATGCTGATCATAAACAATGTTATTTCCAATGCATAGCTAATTTATTTCTATTGCATTGCACAACTTTGCTTATCATAAGCAATGCATTGCTAAAGCATCGGACAACAATGCTTATCATAAGCAATGCAATCCTAATGAATTGGACAACTGTGATTATCATAAGCAATGCTATCCTAATGCATTGCACAATTATGCTTATCATAAGCAATGCAATCCCAATGCATTCCTAATTGATTT
The DNA here is from genome assembly GCA_013339895.1 of Ephydatia muelleri. NCBI lineage: Eukaryota > Metazoa > Porifera > Demospongiae > Spongillida > Spongillidae > Ephydatia > Ephydatia muelleri. Next base: position 4,902,171 of record JABACO010000014.1, read on the forward strand.
CAATTGCATTGCACAACTATGCTTATCATATGCAATGCAGTACTAATGCATGGCACAACTATGATTATCATAAGCAATGCAATCCTAATGCAATGCACAACAATGCTTATCATAAGCATTTTAATTCACATGCATTACAATTTAATTTCTTTTGCAATGCACAACGATGCTTAAAACATAAGCAATTTAATTCCATTGCATTCCTCATTGCACAACTCTGCGTATGATAAGCAATGCAATCCTTATGCATAGCACAACTATGCTTATCATAAGCAATTTAGTTCCAATGCATTACTATTGTATTTCTATTGCATTGAACAACTATGCTTATCATAAGCAATGCAATCCCAATTCATTGCACAACTATGCTTGTGCAATGCATTAGGATTGCATTGCTTATGATAAGCGTAGTTGTCTAATTCATTGGGATTGCATTGCTTATGATAAGCATAGTTGCACCATGCATTAGGATTGCATTTCTTATGATCAGCATAGTTGTGTTTTGCATTGGGATTTCATTGCTTATGATATGCATTGATGTGCAATGCTTTGGGAATGCATTGCTTATAATAAGCATACTTGTGCAATGCATTAGGATTGCAAAGCTTATGATAAGCATAGTTATTCAATGCATTAGAAGTGAATTAGCAACGCATTGGAATTAAATTGCTTTTATAAGCATCGTTGTGCATTGCAAAAGAAATTAAATAGAAGTGGATTGGATTTAAAATGCTTATAATAAACATAGTTGTGAAATCCATTGGGATTGCATTTCTTATGATAAACATACTTGTGCAATGCATTCGGATTGCATTGCTTATGATAAGCATAGTTGTGCAATGCATTGGGATTGCATTGCATATGATAAGCATACTTGTGCAATCCATTAGGATTGCATTGCTTATGATAAGCAAACTTGTGAAATGCATTAGGTATGATAAGAATAGTTGTGCAATGGAATAGAATTAAACTAGCAATGCATTAGAATTAAATTGCTTATTAAAGCATCGTTGTGCAATGCATTAGGATTGCATTGCTTATGATAAGCATAGTTGTGCAATGCATTGGGATTGCATTGCATATGATAAGGATACTTGTGCAATGCATTAGGATTGCATTGCTTATGATAAGCATAGTTGCACCATGCAATAGAATTGCATTGCTTATGATACGCATAGTTGTGCAATGCAATAGAAATAAATTAGCATTGCTTTGGAATAAAATTGCTTATGATGAACATAGTTGTGCAATGCAAATGAAATCAATTAGCAATGCATTGGAATTAAATTGCTTATGATCAGCATAGTTGTGCAATGCATTAGGATTGCATTGCTTATGATAAGCATAGTTGTGTAATGCATTGGGATTGCATTGCTTATGATAAGCATTGATGAGCATTGTTTTGGGATTGCATTGCATATAATAAGCATACTTGTGCAATGCATTAGGATTGCATTGCTTATGATAAGCATAGTTATTCAATGCATTAGAAGGGAATTAGCAATGCATTGTAATTAAATTGCTTATGATCAGCATAGTTGTGCAATGCATTAGGAATGCATTGCTTATTATAAGCATAGTCATTTGGATTGCAATGCTTATCATAATCATAGTTGTGCCATGCATTAGCATTGCATTGCACAACGATGCTTTCATAAACAATTTAATTCCAATGCTTTGTTAATTAATTTCTATTGCATTGTACAACTATTCTTATCATACCTAATGCATTTCACAAGTATGCTTATCATAAACAATGTAATCCCAAGACATTGCGCAACTATGCTGATCATATGCAATGCAATCCTAAAGCATAGCACAACTATGCTTATCATATGCAATTCAATTCCAATGCATTGCTCTGATTTATTTCTAATGCATTGGAAAACTATGCTTATCATAATCCTAATGCATTTCTCAAGTATGCTTATTATAAGCAAAGCAATCGCAATGCATTGCACAAAGTCTATGCTTATCATAAGCAATGCAATCCCAATGCATTGCACAACTATGCTTATCATAAGCAATGCATTCCTAATGCATTGCACAACTATGCTGATCATAAGCAATGTTAATTCCAATGCATAGCTAATTTATTTCTATTGCATTGCACAACTTTGCTTATCATAAGCAATGCATTGCTAATGCATCGGACAACAATGCTTATCATAAGCAATGCAATCCTAATGAATTGGACAACTGTGATTATCATAAGCAATGCTATCCTAATGCATTGCACAATTATGCTTATCATAAGCAATGCAATCCCAATGCATTCCTAATTGATTTCAATTGCATTGCACAACTATGCTTATCATATGCAATGCAGTGCTAATGCATGGCACAACTATGATTATCATAAGCAATGCAATCCTAATACAATGCACAACAATGCTTATCATAAGCATTTTAATTCAAATGCATTACAATTTAATTTCTTTTGCAATGCACAACGATGCTTATAACATAAGCAATTTAATTCCATTGCATTCCTCATAGCACAACTCTGCGTATGATAAGCAATGCTATCCTAATGCATAGCACAACTATGCTTATCATAAGCAATTTAATTCCAATGCATTACTATTGTATTTTTATTGCATTGAACAACTATGCTTATCATAAGCAATGCAATCCCAATGCATTGCACAACTATGCTTGTGCAATGCATTAGGATTGCATTGCTTATGATAAGCGTAGTTGTCTAATTCATTGGGATTGCATTGCTTATGATAAGCATAGTTGCACCATGCATTAGGATTGCATTTCTTATGATCAGCATAGTTGTGTTTTGCATTGGGATTTCATTGCTTATGATATGCATTGATGTGCAATGCTTTGGGAATGCATTGCTTATAATAAGCATACTTGTGCAATGCATGAGGATTGCAAAGCTTATGATAAGCATAGTTATTCAATGCATTAGAAGTGAATTAGCAACGCATTGGAATTAAATTGCTTTTATAAGCATCGTTGTGCATTGCAAAAGAAATTAAATAGAAATGCATTGGAATTAAAATGCTTATAATAAACATAGTTGTGCAATCCATTGGCATTGCATTTCTTATGATAAGCATACTTGTGCAATGCATTAGGATTGCATTGCTTATGATAAGCATAGTTGTGCAATGCATTGGGATTGCATTGCTTATGATAAGCATGGTTGTTCCTATTATTAATATATTAGCAATGCATAAGAATTACATTGCTAATGATAAGCATAGTTGTGCAATGCATTAGGATTGCATTGCTTATGATAAGCGTAGTTGTCTAATTCATGGGGATTGCAATGCTTATGATAAGCATAGTTGCACCATGCAATAGAATTAATTGTATTGCTTATGATAAGCATAGTTGTGCAATGCAATAGAAATAAATTAGCAATGCTTTGGAATAAATTTGCTCATGATAAACATAGTTGAGCAATGCAATCGAAATACATCAGCAATGCATTGGAATGAAATTGCCTATGATCATCATAGTAGTGCAATGCATTAGGATTGCATTGCTTATGATAAGCATAGTTGTGTAATGCATTGGGATTGCATTGCTTATGATAAGAATTGATGTGCAATGCTTTGGGATTGCATAAGCATGCTTGTGCAATGCATTAGGATTGCGTTGCTTATGATAAGCATAGTTATTCCAATGCATTAGAAATAAATTAGCAATGCATTGGAATTAAATTGCATCATAAGCATCGTTGTGCAATGCATTAGGATTACATTGCTTACGATCAGCATAGTTGTGCAATGCGTTGGGATTGTATTGCTTATGATAAGCATACTTGTGAAATGCATTAGGTATGATAAGAATAGTTGTGCAATGCAATAGAATTAAACTAGCAATGCATTAGAATTAAATTGCTTTTTAAAGCATCGTTGTGCAATGCATTAGGATTGCATTGCTTATGATTAGCATATTTGTCAAAACCATTGGGATTGCATTTCTTATGATGAATATACTTGTGCAATGCATTAGGATTGCATTGCTTATGATAAGCATAGTTGTGCAATGGATTGGGATTGTATTGCATATGATAAGGATACTTGTGCAATGCATTAGGATTGCATTGCTTATGATAAGCATAGTTGCACCATGCAATAGAATTGCAATGCTTATGATAAGCATAGTTGTGCAATGCAATAGAAGTAAATTAGCAATGCTTTGGAATAAATTTGCTCATGATAAACATAGTTGTGCAATGCAATCGAAATACATCAGCAATGCATTGGAATTAAATTGCCTATGATCAGCATAGTAGTGCAATGCATTAGGATTGCATTGCTTATGATAAGCATAGTTGTGTAATGCATTGGGATTGCATTGCTTATGATAAGAATTGATGTGCAATGCTTTGGGATTGCATAAGCATACTTGTGCAATGCATTAGGATTGCGTTGCTTATGATAAGCATACTTATTCAATGCATTAGAAGTGAATTAGCAAAGCATTGGAATTCAATAGCTTTTGATCAGCATAGTTGTGCAATGCATTAGGAATGCATTGATAATATTAAGAATAATTGTGCAATGCTTTGGGATTTCATTGCTTATGATAAGGATACTTCAGCTATGCATTAGGATTGCATTGCTTATGATAAGCATAGTTATTCCAATGCATTAGAAATAAATTAGCAATGCATTGGAATTAAATTGCATAATAAGCATCGTTGTGCAATGCATTAGGATTGCATTGCTTACGATCAGCATAGTTGTGCAATGCGTTGGGATTGTATTGCTTATGATAAGCATACTTGTGAAATGCATTAGGTATGATAAGAATAGTTGTGCAATGCAATAGAATTAAACTAGCAATGCATTAGAATTAAATTGCTTATTAAAGCATCGTTGTGCAATGCATTAGGATTGCATTGCTTATGATAAGCATAGTTGTCAAAACCATTGGGATTGCATTTCTTATGATAAACATACTTGTGCAATGCATTAGGATTGCATTGCTTATGATAAGCATAGTTGTGCAATGCATTGGGATTGCATTGCATATGATAAGGATACTTGTGCAATGTATTAGGATTGCATTGCTTATGATAAGCATAGTTGCATCATGCAATAGAATTGCATTGCTTATGATAAGCATAGTTGTGCAATGCAATAGAAATAAATTAGCAATGCTTTGGAATAAAATTGCTTATGATGAACATAGTTGTGCAATGCAATTGAAATCAATAAGCAATGCATTGGAATTAAAATGCCTATGATCAGCATAGTTGTGCAATGCATTAGGATTGCATTGCTTATGATAAGCATACTTGTGCAATGCATTAGGATTGCATTGCTTATGATAAGCATAGTTATTCAATGCATTAGAAGTGAATTAGCAATGCATTGGAATTAAATTGCTTATGATCAGCATAGTTGTGCAATGCATTAGGAATGCATTGCTTATGATAAGCATAGTTGTCCAATTCATTTGGATTGCAATGCTTATCATAAGCATAGTTGTGCCATGCATTAGCATTGCATTGCCCAACGATGCTTTCAAAAGCAATTTAATTCCAATGCATTGTTAATTAATTTCTATTGCATTGTACAACTATTCTTATCATACCTAATGCATTTCACAAGTATGCTTATCATAAACAATGTAATCCCAAGACTCTGCGCAACTATGCTGATCATATGCAATGCAATCCTAAAGCATAGCACAACTATGCTTATCATATGCAATTCAATTCCAATGCATTGCTAATTTATTTCTAATGCATTGGAAAACTATGCTTATCATAATCCTAATGCATTTCTCAAGTATGCTTATTATAAGCAAAGCAATCGCAATGCATTGCACAAAGTCTATGCTTATCATAAGCAATGCAATCCCATTGCATTGCACAACTATGCTTATCATAAGCAATGCATTCCTAATGCATTGCACAACTATGCTGATCATAAGCAATGTTAATTCCAATGCATAGCTAATTTATTTCTATTGCATTGCACAACTTTGCTTATCATAAGCAATGCATTGCTAATGCATCGGACAACAATGCTTATCATAAGCAATGCAATCCTAATGAATTGGACAACTGTGATTATCATAAGCAATGCTATCCTAATGCATTGCACAATTATGCTTATCATAAGCAATGCAATCCCAATGCATTCCTAATTGATTTCAATTGCATTGCACAACTATGCTTATCATATGCAATGCAGTGCTAATGCATGGCACAACTATGATTATCATAAGCAATGCAATCCTAATGCAATGCACAACAATGCTTATCATAAGCATTTTAATTCAAATGCATTACAATTTAATTTCTTTTGCAATGCACAACGATGCTTATAATATGCAATTTAATTCCAATGCATTGCTAATTTATTTCTAATGCATTGGAATAACTATGCTTATCATAAGCAATGCAATCCTAATGCATAGCTGAAGTATCCTTATCATAAGCAATGAAATCCCAATGCATTGCACAATTATTCTTAATATTATCAATGCATTCCTAATGCATTGCACAACTATGCTGATCAAAAGCTATTGAATTCCAATGCGTTGCTAATTCACTTCTAATGCATTGAATAAGTATGCTTATCATAAGCAACGCAATCCTAATGCATTGCACAAGTATGCTTATGCAATCTTAAAGCACTGCGCATCAATTCTTATCATAAGCAATGCAATCCCAATGCATTACACAACTATGCTTATCATAAGCAATGCAATCCTAATGCATTGCACTACTATGCTTATCATTAGCAATTTAATTCTTATGCATTGCTAATATATTTATAATAGGAATAACCATGCTTATCATAAGCAATGCAATCCTAATGCATTGCACAAGTATGCTTATCATATGCAATGCAATCCCAATGCATTGCACAACTATGCTTATCATAAGCAATGCAATCCTAATGCATTGCACAAGTATGCTTATCATAAGAAATGCAATCCCAATGGATTGCACAACTATGTTTATTATAAGCATTTTAATTCCAATGCATTTCTATTTAATTTCTTTTGCAATGCACAACGATGCTTATAAAAGCAATTTAATTCCAATGCGTTGCTAATTCACTTCTAATGCATTGATTAACTATGCTTATCATAAGCTTTGCAATCCTAATGCATTGCACAAGTATGCTTATTATAAGCAATGCATTCCCAAAGCATTGCACATCAATGCATATCATAAGCAATGAAATCCCAATGCATTACACAACTATGCTGATCATAAGCAATGCAATCCAAATGCATTGCACAACTATGCTGATCATAGGCATTTTAATTCCAATGCATTGCTAATTTATTTCTATTGCATTGCACAACTATGCTTATCATAAGCAATGCAATTCTATTGCATGGTGCAACTATGCTTATCATAAGCAATGCAATCCCAATGAATTAGACAACTACGCTTATCATAAGCAATGCAATCCTAATGCATGGTGCAACTATGCTTATCATAAGCAATGCAATCCCAATGAATTAGACAACTACGCTTATCATAAGCAATGCAATCCTAATGCATTGCACTAGCATAGTTGTGCAATGCATTGGGATTGCATTGCATATGATAAGCATAGTTGTTCAATGCAATAGAAATACAATAGCAATGCATTGGAATTAAATTGCTTATGATAAGCATAGTTGTGCTATGCATTAGGATTGCATTGCTTATGATACGCAGAGTTGTGCAATGAGGAATAAATTAGCAATGCAATGGAATTAAATTGCTTATGATCAGCATAGTTGTGCAATGCATTAGGATTGCATTGCTTACGATCAGCATAGTTGTGCAATTCGTTGGGATTGTATTGCTTATGATAAGCATACTTGTGAAATGCATTAGGTATTATAAGAATAGTTGTGCAATGCAATAGAATTAAACTAGCAATGCATTGGAATTAAACACTGATTAATATCCATCTTCTACTAAACGTCATTCTTTTACAAGAATAATAAACGCATTTGTCCATTGTTGCGTATCATAAGCAATGTTGTGCACAATGTTAATCTTAGTGTTGTATTACTTTCAGCACTAAGCGGCAGTCTTCTTGCAATTATTACATTGTCATTGTGCAGTATCAATCTCATGATAAACGCATTTGTGTCAATATTGATGCTTATCATATGCAATGTTTTGTGAAATATACTTTAGTGTTGCCTTGCCACTCAACACTTTGTGCATTAATATTGTGCAATACTGATCTAATGATGAATGCATACTTGTGCATTGTTACTTATATATAGGCAATGTTGGGCGAAATGATAATTTTAATGTTGCCTTGCACTCATCACTTTGTGGCAGTCTACTTGCAGTTATTGTATTAATATTGTGCAATACCGATCTAATGATAAATGCATTTGTGTATTGTTGCTCATAGGCAATGTTGGGCGAAATGTTAATCTTAATGTTGCCTTGCACTTAGCACTTTGTGGCATTAATATTGTGCCATACCCATCTTATGTATTTGTGTAGTGTAGCTTAAATGTAATGTTGTGCAAAATGTTGATCGTTGTGTTGCAATGCATTTTGTGGCAGCTTGCTTGCAGTAATTGCTTTAACACATGATAAACGCATTTGTGCATTTAATAAGTAATAATGCAGTAATTAATAATCATAGTGTTGCATTGCACTCAAAACTGTGTGGGCTGTATGCTTGCTAGTTGAATGCTTGCAGTTATTGCAAAATTGTGCATCCTTTCAGCTTACTATTGCAATGATATTGTGCAATACCCAAATCATTATCAACGAATTTGTACATTGTTGTGTGTATCATAAGCAGCGAAATAAGTATTGCTTTGCTTTAAGCCCTAAGTTGTAGTCTACTTGCAATTACCATTCTGCAGTAACAATCTTGCATTTGTGCATTGATGCTTATCATATGCTATGGTTTGCAAAACATTATTTTTAGTGTTGACTGCACTCAACACTTTGTGGCAGACTGCTTGCATCGATATTGTGCATTACCCTTATGATAAACACATTTGTGCATTGTCGCAAATCCTTGTGCAAAATGTTAATCCCAGTGTTGCAATGGAATTGATGTCTAAGACTGGAGGCCACTATGTACCTCTGCATCAGTAGAGCTTTGCAAGTCCCTAGCAGCCCTTGCCAGAAGGCTGTGTACCTCCCTTGTTGACCCCTGTGGTCTTGCTCCTTTCCTGGCTTGTCGCCTTATTGCGCTAGATAAGAACCCTAGAGTTCGTCCAATTGGAATATGTGAAGTTACCAGACGCATCAACTAAGTACTGTGGCAGTATGCTTGCAGTTATTGTGTTAGTGGTGCAATACCATCTTATGATAAACACATTGGTGCATTGTTGCTCATCATAAGTAATGTAAAATTTGATAGTTGCACAATTAAGTGATCAATACACGCATTTATTGAATTGTAATTGTGCGGTATCAATCTAATCGCATTTGTCCATTGTTCAGTATCAGGGTGCATTGTTGCGTATGTGGCAGTATGCTTGCTGTGCAATACCGATCTAATGATACATGCATTTGTGTATTATTGCTTATCATAAGCAATGATGTGTGAAATGTTAATCTTAGTATTGAAATGAACTCAGCAAATGTGGCAGTATGCTTGCATTAATATTGTGCAATACGAATATTATGATAAGCATTGGCATTATCATAAGCAATGTTATTGCTCTTAGTGTTGCAATGCACTCAGCACTTTGTGATAATCTGCTTGCATTAGTATTGTGAAATACCCATCTCATGATAAACTAATTTCTATATTGTTGAGTATCATAACTAATGATGAGCAAAATGTTGATCTTTGTGTTGAGAACAAGGTGGAAACGTGCTTGCAGCAATTGCTTTATAACTGAGCATTACCCATCTTTTGATAAACACATTTGTACATGTTTGCTTATCATAAGTAACATATAATTGCATGTCTCTCACTGATGACAGACAGTCTGCTTGCAGTTATTGCTTTAGCATTGTGATATACCCATGATAAATGCATTTGTGTATTGTTGCTGATCATAAGCAATGTTGTGCAAAATGTTGGAGTTGCATTGCACTCAGCACAATTAATAATGGGGAATAAAGATTCTTATAATAATGCATTTGTGCATAGTTGCTTATCATAAGCAATGTTGTGCGAAATGTTAATCTTTGACTATGCTTGCATTAATACTGTGCAATGCTCATCTTTTGATAAACGCATTTGTACATGTTTGCTTATCATGAGTAATGTTGCGCAAATTGATAGTTGCATAATCGCACTCAAGAGGAATAATGTGGCAGTATGCACGCAATTATTGAACTATCATTGCGGTATCAATCTTATTTTAAATCAACGTCGAGTATCATGAGCAATGTTGTGATATTTGTTATTGCATTGCACGTAACACTGTGACAGCATACATGCAATTATTGCTTTAACACTGAGCAATATCCATCTTATGATAAAACGCATCTGTGCATTATTGCGTATTGTAATCGATGGTTGTGCAAAACGTTAATCTAAGTATTGCAATGATGATCTCATTTGTACATAAGCACATAACATATGCAATGTTTTGCAAAATATTAATATTAGCACTCTGCACTATGTAACAGTATACTTGCAATTAATGCAATATTATTCTATAATATAACCTATCTTAGCATTTTTAGTATTGTTATGCTAAATGTTAATCGTAGTGTTGCATTGCATTCACAAATACGTGACAGTTGGCTTGCGAATTGTTATTGTGCAGTAACAATCTTGCTAATCATAAGTAATGTTATTGCAAAACATGAATCTTAGTTTGGCAGTATGTTTCCCATCTTATGATAATCGCATTTGTGCATACTTGCTTATCATAAGCAATGTTGTGGATAATGTTAATCTTTGTGTTGCATTACAATCAGAACTATATGGCAGCATGCTAGGATCATCTAATGATAACCTTTGTGTTGCATTGCTTTCAGCAAGTAGTCTTCTGCTTGCAAATAATGAATTGTCTTTGTGCAGTACCAATCTTTTGTACATCGATGCTTATCATATGCAATGTTTTGCAAAACATCAATTTTAATGCATCCTTGCACTGAGCACTTTATGCCAGTCTGCTTGCATTAATATTGTCATCTTACTACAAATGCACTTGTTCATTGTCGCTTATCATAAGTAATGTTGTGCATAATGTTGATCGTAGTAATTGAATGCATGAACACTTTGTGGCAGCATGATTGCCGTAGTTGCTATCACACTGAGCAATACCCGGGATATCTTATGCAATTGTGAATCGTTGCTTATCGTAAGTAATAATTAGCAAATTGATAGTTGCATTGCACACAGAATTAAGCAACTTTATGCTTGCAATTATTGAATTGTCACTGTGCAGTATCAATCTAAGAAAAACGCATTTGTACATTGTTGAGTTCATACGTAATGAACTAGATGCTAAGTACTTTTGCATTGCATTGAATTCTACTGGCAGCATGCTTGCAGTAATTGCGTTAACACAGAGAAATGCTCATCGTATGATTAACGCATCTGTGCATTATTGCGTATCATAAGCAATGTTTTGCAAAATAGTTTCCTTGCCTAAACACTTTGTGGCAGTCTGCTTGCAGTTAGTGCATTTATATTGTGCAATACCCATCTTATGATAAACAAATTTGAATATGAATTGAATTATAATTGTGCAGTATCAATCCTATGATAGACGCATTTGTGCATTGAGTATCGTAATCAATATTGTGCAAAATGTTAATCTTAGTGTTGCATTGTCTAAACAGCATGATTGCAGTAATCTTTAAAACTGAGCAATCTCCATCTTATGAAAGACGTATAAGTGCATTGTTGCTTATCTTAAGCAATATTGTCAATGTTAGTGATGCATTGCTTTCAGCAGTCTGCTTGTAATTATTCAATTGTTTTTGTGCAGTACCAATCTCATGATAAATGCATTTGTGCATTATGCTTATAAGGAATGTTGTGGAGATTGATAGTCGCTTGCATATGAATTAAGTGGCAGTATGCGTGCAATAATTGAAATATCAATCTTATGATAAACGCATTTGTCATTGTATAAGCAATGTTGTGGAAAATGCTATTCTTATTGTTGCATTGCTTTCAGAACTAAGTACTTGGCAGTCTGCTTGCAATAAGTGAGGTATTGCTCAGTTATAAAGCACAATTACTGCAAGTATGCTACGACAGTATTCAGTGCATATGCTACGATAGTGTTCAGTGCAATGAAGCACTAAGATTAACATTTACCATATCATTGCTTATAAATACAATGCACAAATGTGTTTATCATAAGATTAATTGACAATTCAATAATTACAAGCATACTGCCACTTAATTCATAGTGCATGCGCCGACTATCACTCCACAACATTGCTTATGATAAGCAACAAAGCACAAATGCATTGATCATTGATCAGTATTGCACAATATTAATGCAAGCATACCGCCCGCAAACATACTGCCCACACAGTTTTCAGTGCAATGCATTGCTTACGATCAGCATAGTTGTGCAATGCATTAGGAATGCATTGCTTATGATAAGCATCTTTGTGCAATGCATTGGGATTGCATTGTTTATGACAAGCATACTTGTGAAATGCAATAGAAATATATTAGCAATGCAATGGAATGTAATTGCTTATGAAAAGCATAGTTGTGTAATGCATTAGGACTGCATTGCTTATGAAAAGCATACTTGTGCAATGCATTAGGATTCCATTGCATATGATAAGTATAGTTGTTCAATGCAATAGAAAAAAATTAGCAATGTACTGGAATTAAATTGCTTATGATAAGCATAGTTGTTCCATGCATTAGCATTTCATTGCATATGAATAGCATAGTTGTGCAATGCAATTGAAATTAATGAGCAATGCATTGGAGTTAAATTGCTTATGATAAGCATAGTTGTGCAATGCAATAGAAATAAAATAGCAATGCTTTGGAATAAAATTGCTTACGATAAGCATAGTTGTGCAATGCAATAGAAATAAATTAGCAATGCATTGGGATTCAATTGCTTAAGACAAGCATAGTTGTGCAATGCAATATAAATAAACTAGCAATGCATTGGAATAGAATTGCTTACGATAAGCTTAGTTGTGCAATGCATTAGGATTGCATTGCTTATGATAAGCATAGTTGTGCAATGCAATAGGATTGCATTGCTTATGATCAGCATAGTAGTCCAATGCATTGGGATTGCATTGCTTATGATAAGCATAGTTGAACAATGCATTAGGACTGCATTTCTTATGATAAGCATAGTTGTGCAATGAATTAGGATTGCATTGCTTATGATAAGTATAGTTATTCAATGCATTAGAAACAAATTAGTAATGCATTAGAATAGAATTGCTTATTAAAGCATCGTTGTGCAATGCAAAAGATATTATATAGTAATGCATTGGAATTAAAATGCTTATGATATGCATAGTTGTGCAATGCATTAGGATTGCATTGCTTATGATAAGCATAATTGTGCAATGCATTGGGATTGCATTGCTTATGAGAAGCATACTTGTGCAATGCAATAGGATTGCATTGTTTATGATGAGCATAGTTGAGCAATGCATTAGGACTGCATTGCTTATGATAAGAATAGTTATTCCTATTAGATATATATTAGCAATGCATTAGGATTACATCATAAGCAATGCATTCCCAATGCAATGCACAACTATGCTTATCATAAGCAATTCAATTCCAATGCATTGCTCTTTAATTTCTAATGCATTGGAATAACTATGCATATCATGAGCAATGTAATCCTAATGCATTGCTCAAGTATGCTTATTATAAGCAGCAATGAATTGCACAACTATGCTTATCATAAGCAATGCATTCCCAATGCAATGCTCAACTATGCTTATCATAAGCAATTCAATTCCAATGCATTGCTCTTTTATTTCTAATGCATTGGAATAACTATGCATATCATAAGCAATGTAATCCTAATGCATTGCTCAAGTATGCTTATTATAAGCAACAATGAATTGCACAACTATGCTTATCATAAGCAATGCAATCCCAATGCATTGCACAACTATGCTTATCATAAGCAATGCAATGCTAATGCATTGCACAACTATGCTGATCATAAGCAATTTAATTCCAATGCATTGCTAATTTATTTCTATTGCATTGCACAACTTTGCTTATCATAAGCAATGCATTGCTAATGCATGGGACAACAACGCTTATCATAAGCAATGCAATCCTAATGAATTGGACAACTGTGCTTATCATAAGCAATGCTATCCTAATGCATTGCACAACTATGCTTATCTTAAGCAATGCAATCCTTATGCATTTCACAACTATGCTGATTGTAAGCAATTTAATTCCAATGCATTCCTAATTGATTTCAATTCCATTGCACAACTATGCTTGTCATAAGCAATATTATTCCAATGCATTGGTAATTGATTTCCATTGCATAGCACAACTATGCTTATCATAAGCAATGCAGTGCTAATGAATGGCACAACTATGATTATCATAAGCAATACAATCCTATGTATTGGACAACTATGCTTACATAAGCTATACAATCCTAATGCATTGCACAACATTACAATTTATTTTATTTTGCATTGCACAACGATGCTTATATTAAGCAATGCACTGCTTATTTATTTCTAATGCATTGGAATAACTATGCTTATCATAAGCAATGCAATCCTAATGCATTGCTCAAGTAAGCTTATCATAAGCAATGAAATCCTAATGCATTGCACAATTGTTCTTAATATAAGCAATGCATTCCTAATGCATTGCACAACTATGCTGATGATAAGCAATTTAATTCCAATGCATTGCTAATTCACTTCTAATACATTGAATAACTATGATTATCATAAGCAATGCAATCCTAATGCAAGACACAAGTATGCTTATTATAAGCAATGCAATCCCAAAGCATTGCACATCAATGCTTATCATAAGCAATGCAATCCCAATGAATTACACAACTATGCTGATCATAAGCAATGCATTCCTAATGCATTGCACAACTATGCTGATGATAAGCAATAGAATTCCAATGCATTGCTAATTCACTTCTAATGCATTGAATAACTATGCTTATCATAAGCAATGCAATCCTAATGCATTGCACAACTATGCTTATCATTAGCAATGTAATTCCTATGCATTGCTAATTAATTTCTAATAGGAATAACTATGCTTATCATAAGCAATGCAATCCTTATGCATTGCTCAAGTAAGCTTATCATAAGCAATGAAATCCTAATGCATTCCTAATGCATTGCACAACTATGCTGATGATAAGCAAATTATTTCCAATGCATTGCTAATTCACTTCTGATGCATTGAATAACTATGCTTATCATAAGCTATGCAATCCTAATGCATTACACAAGTATGCTTATTATAAGCAATGCAATCCCAAAGCATTGCACATCAATTCTTATCATAAGCAATGCAATCCCAATGCATTACACAACTATGCTTATCATAAGCAATGCAATCCTAATGATTGCTCAACTATGCTGATCATCGGCATTTTAAATCCAATGCATTGCTTATTTTTTTCAATTGCATTACGCAACTATGTTTATCATAAGCAATTTTATTCCAAAGCATTGCTAATTTATTTCTATTGCATTGCACAACTATGCTTATCATAAGCAATGCAAGTCTATTGCATGGTGCAACTATGCTTATCATAAGCAATGCAATCCCAATGAATTAGACAACTACGCTTATCATAAGCATTGCAATCCTAATGCATTGCACAACTATGCTTATCATTAGCAATTTAATTCCTATGCATTGCTAATTAACTTCAAATAGGAATAACTATGCTTATCATAAGCAATGCAATCCTAATGTATTGCACAAGTATGCTTATCATATGCAATGCAATCCCAATGCATTGCACAACTATGCTTATCATAAGCAATGCAATCCTAATGCATTGCACAAGTATGCTTATTATAAGAAATGCAATCTTAATGGATTAAACAACTATGCTTATAATAAGGAATGCAATCCTCATAAGCAATTTAATTCCAATGAATTGCTAATTTACTTCTATTGCATTGCACAACTATTCTTAACATACCTAATACATTTCACAAGTATGCTTATCATAAGCAATTCAATCCCAATGCATTGCACAACTATGCTTATCGTAAGCAATTTAATTCCAATGCATTGCTAATTTATTTCTATTGCATTGCACATCATACCTAATGCATTTCACAAGTATGCTTATCATAAGCAATGCAATCCTAATGCATGGCACAACTATGCTTATCGTAAGCAATTTTATTCCAATGCATTGCTAATTTATTTCTATTGCATTGCAAAACTAAGCTTATCATAAGCAATGCAATGCTAATGCATAGCACAACTATCCTTATCATAAGCATTGCAATCCAAATGAATTGGACAACTATGCTTATCATAAGCAATGCATTCCTAATGCATTGCACAACTATGCTGATCATAGGCATTTTAATTCCAATGCATTGCTTATTGATTTCAATTGCATTGCACAACTATGTTCATCATAAGCAATTTTATTCCAAAGCATTGCTAATTTATTTCTATTGCATTGCACAACAATGCTTATCATAAGCAATGCAATTCTATTGCATGGTGCAACTATGCTTATCATAAGCAATGCAATCCTAATGCATTGCACAAGTATCCTTATCATATGCAATGCAATCCCAATGCATTGCACAACTATGCTTATCATAAGCAATGCAATCCTAATGCATTGCACAAGTATGCTTATCATAAGAAATGCAATCCCAATGGTTTTGACAACTATGCTTATCATAAGCAATGCAATCCTAATGCATTGCACAACGATGCTTTAATAAGCAATTAACAATTACTGCAAACATGCTGTCACATATTGTTTAGAACAATGTAACATTTCCCACAACATTGTTAATGATAATCAACAATGCACATATGCGTTTATCATAAGATTGATACTGCACAATTACAATTCAATAATTGCAAGCATACTCTCACATACTTCTCAGTGCAATGCTGCATCTCACAATTTGCATAACATTACTTATAAGCGACCATGCACAAATCCATAAGATGGGTATTGCACAGCAATAACTGCAGGCAGGCTGCCACACAAAGTGCTTAGTGCAAAGCAACACTAATATTTTGCAAATTATTGCTCATTATCGATACGCAACCATGCTTAACATTAGATGGGTATTCCTCAGTGTTAAAGCAATTATGTATGCTGCTACATTTCAATGCAACCACATCTTGCACAACATTACGTATGATACTCAACAATGTACAAATGCGTTTATAAGATTGATACAGCACAGTGACAATTCAATAATTGGCATACTTAAATCTGAGTGCAATACAACTATCAATTTGCACAACATTACTTATAAAAGCAACAATGCACAATTGCGTGTATCATAAGAAGGGTATTACTGCAAGCATACTGCCACATGATGTTCAGTGCATTAAAATCAACATTATGCACAACCTTACTTATGACAAACTACAAAGCACAATAAGTAAGATGAATATTGCACAATATTATTTTAAAAACTGCAAACAGACTGAGACAAAGTGCTGAGTGCAAGGCAACATTAAAAATAATATTTTACAAAACATTGCATATGATAAGCATCAAAGCATGCACTATTGCGTCTGTCATCAGATTGGTACTGCACAATAACACCTATCTTATGCTAAACGCATTAATATTGTACAATAGCCATCTTATGATAAACGCATTTGTGTATTGTTGCTTATCGTAAGCAGCAAAATGTTAATCTTAGTTTTGCATTGCACTCAAAATTATGTGGCAGTATGCATTGCAGTTATTGCTATTATTGTGCAATACCAATCCAATGTTAAATGTATTTTTGCCTTGTTGCTTATCATAAGCACTATTGTGCGAAATGTTAACCTTAATTTTGCATTGCATTGACCACTACATGTATACACACCATGTAATCAATCATACAGGAAATACACAAAACAATAATAAATACACAATATTCAACGAGCCCCTGCAGCGTGAGCCAGCAGCGCCTGTGCATTCTGTCACATTGACCACTATGTGACAGTATGCTTACAGTTATTGCAATGATATTGTGCGATACTCATCTTATGGATAAGCATATTTGTACATTATTGTGTATCATAAGCAATGTTGCTTTGCTTTCAGCTCCAAGTGGTAAGTCTTCTTGCAATTATTGAATTGCCATTGTGCAGTACCAATCTTATCGTTTGTACATTGATGCTTATCATATGCAATGTTTTGCAAAACATTAGTTTTGGTGTTGCCTTCCACTCAGCACTTTGTGGCAGTCGTTATTGATGTTATGATAAACACATTTGTGCATTGTCGCTTATCTTGTGCAATATGTTGATCAGTGTTGCAATACACTGAACACTGTGGCAACATGCTTGCTTTAACACTGAGCAATACCCATCTTATGATAAACGCAATTATCATAAGTAATGTTGTGGATATTGATAGTTGCATTGCACTCAGAATTAAGTGGTAGCATGCTTGCAAATATTGAATTGTCACTGTGCAGTATCAATCTTATGATAAACGCATTTGTGCATCGTTGCTTATCTTGTGCAAAATGTTAATCTTAGTGTTGCATTGCACTCAAAACTGTGTGGTAGTATGCAGCTTGCTGTATTGCAGTTATTGCATTAATATTGTGCAATACCGATCCAATGATCAAAGCATTTGAGCACTATCATAAGCAATGGTGTAAAATTGATAGGTAGCATTGCACTAGAATTAAGTGACAGTATGCTTGCAATCTTTGAATTGTCATTGTTCGGTATCAATCTTACCCGTTTGTGCATTGTTGAGAATATTAAGCAATGTTTTGCAAAATGTTAATCGTAGTATTGTATTGCACTCACCACTATGTGGCAGTATGCTTGCAGTTATTGCATCAATAATTGTGCAAGACGCATCTTATGATGAGAACGCTTTGTGCATTGTTACTTATCATCAGCGATGTTGTGCGAAATGGTAATCTTGGTGCTTGCATTGCAGAGTGCAATGCAACACTAAGATGAATGTTTTTAACGAGATTACAACAAATATCATACGCAATCGTTATCATTAAAAGTATGTTGGTGTTTTATTATAGTGAGAACCACATTATCTTCTTACTTTGCACCCCAATGGCCACTTCATTTCTACAGTAGAGGATTTGACCCCGACTATGAAGTCATGAAGTCAAAATTCGCTACTTCTAACGAGACTCCCGGCGATCGGATCGTATAGCTTATTGTCTAAATCGAACGAAAAGACAAAAATGAGCAGTTTCGTTGTTTATGTGGCGGTTGCAGCTTTTACCTCCTCGTCCTCGTACCCAGTCCCGGAATTACATGTTTGACCCCGCATAACTCGGGTCAGAAACATTGCGCTAAGGGTCAGCATTTTCACTTTCGTGACCAATTGGTTTCGAGCTATGTATTGGCAGTTGACTACCAAATAAGATAGTATGACAAATCTTCTGTCTGACAAGACTCCTGGCACAAGATTTAGTTACGAATTTTGACTTATCAAACAAGTAAACAAGTAATGTAAACGTATGCGGTCTACAACGGGCCTAGTCTCTGAACAAAGTAATACCATGGATACTTTAGATACTTTAGCTATAGTATTTATGGTAATACCAAGCGGAGAGCAGAGCCTGAAATGAAAGTATCAAGCATTCGGGTGAATCAGATGCGAAACAGACCGCTGAACTCGACAAGTATCAAGCAGAGCCAGAAAAGAAACGGGTTGCTAAAAGGCGACGGTATTGAAAGAGTTCTGAACCTGGTTGCTTGGCGAATAGAGTGCGATACGGGGAGGCTAAGTACACTGGAATGCCATCGAAAGAAACTACCAATAAAGTCACCCAAAGGTATGTCGCACACGTATATGTACCGTTAGCTACCTACTGTTACCATTCATATTTTGCCTCTTACTACGCGATGTGTGACGATGATTGATGTTGCACTAAGGTGATCACGTGATACCTTGTGTATACCCATTTAAAATAACCAGGGCATAAGCTGTTGATTTATGAAGCCATATGCATGATGATTCTGGTGTTTGCTTGTTATTCCATAACTTCTGTATTAAAAACTTCACACTGTGTATTTAAATGAATGTAACAATTCATGCATTGCAGATACAGGGGGGAGGGGGGGGGGGGGTTAAAATAACACCTTGGAACAATGGAAAATTACAGATTTCATTACGTGCTTTTGGACTCATAATTGAATTGTTTAAGCCAACGTGGGTCCACTATTACACAATGCGAGTAATCACATTGCTCAGCAAAACGATTTTAGGCATTTCGCTGTCAATTCGGAGCTAACCGCATTGTATAAACATAAATATTTTTAGCCATTATATCCAAGGGTCACTCAAAAATGCACATAAGCACAGAAACCTACCTCAGCTGCACTGACCTTAGGCTGTAACAAGGCCACCAGAATACAGCGCATGAATGCCATGAAAGAGATGAGGTAAAACTGCAACCATGGCAAAGCCCATGTACACTAGCTGGAGAACTCAATGACCTTGGATCATTTGGATCTTCAAATCTCCTGGAGATGTGAGAAGTTTTGTTGGTGGCATATCATACAGACCCAACCCTTAATTTTTCAAATACGGTCAGACAAAGTTCCTTGTGACACCTCTATTTGAACATAGAGCAAAAAGTTGCCACCAGCCAAATTCGCGCGAAGTAACCTGTGCAGTGCGATCCCTACATTACTCCCACGAATCCCTCTCCACCCAGGACACTGCTAGGTAGTCAGTATGTGTACACATACTATAGCCAGTCTGTGTTTGCAAACCATACATGCCCCACCAGGTACTGTGTGTAGTGTATATGTACGACTGCACTGTAAAACGTGTGTGTACATTACACGACACACCATGCAGTCAGAGTCAGCCAAACCTCAAGCACACATAGGAGAGCCCAAAATCACACTGTCGTATTTGGTTATCTCTTTTTAAGTTTGCGCAGTGAACAAAAACAAACCCCACTCGACCCAAAATGGACACCCACTCCACCTTGCTATATGTAATCTCATGCCTAGAGCTGGTAATCTCACGTACCTAGGGTTGCTTGTATATATGAAAACGTACCCTGGATTCTCCACTGTACTGTGCATGAACACGTGATTATTGGTTAATTGTTACATGTAAGGGGGATCACACTGCACCACGCAAGTTTGTTTGCTGGAATGTTTATTCTCAGTTCCAATAGAGGTGTCACAAGGACCTTTTTCTGACCATATTTGAGGGTATGCATGTACATAGTTACATGTAAGGGGGATCACACTGCACCACGCAAGTTTGTTTGATGGAATGTTTATTCTCAGTTCCAATAGAGGTGTCACAAGGACCTTTTTCTGACCATATTTGAGGGTTGGGTCTATATGATACGTCACCACTTATCTCACCTCTTCAGGAGATTTGAAGATCCAAATGATCCAAGGTTATATTGAGTTCTCCAGCTAGTGTACATGGGCTCTGCCATGATTATAGTTTACCTCATCTCTTACATGGCATGCATGCACAGTATTCTGGTGGCCTTGTTGCAGCTCGTAACGTCTGTGCAGCTGAGGTAGGTTTCTGTGCTTTGAGTGACCTTTGGATGTAATGGGTATAAATAGTTACATTTATTCTCCAAATTGACCGCATGTGCTATTGCGCATGTAATATCGAATTGATTGATTGACCCGCGTTGACTTAAACAAATTCAATTATGAGACCAAAAGCACGCTGTTATTTTCGTTGTTCCGAGGGGTAATTATCCGTTGTTCCGAGCACCACCCCCACCCCCCCCCCTCTCACTATGCATGATTTGTGGCTAATACACTTAGTGTTCATAATTTGAATGCAATAGCATGCTAATGGAGGTGTAAATGTGGTCTCAAAAGGCTATTCCTGTATGTTGTTATTGCAACTCACCCATCGTTTGTAGCTGTTATTGATGTTAGTCAATAGTGCAGTTGTATTGCTATAAATAAGGCACTGAGCATGCATAGAAAATTAGCAGGTGAATTTTACATGATGTTAATGCTATTAATGCAATTAGTATCATACTGAGGATACGTTAATGTATACTATAATGTGAGCAAATATTTACTTTTCTGTTTCAGAGCTCCAACCATAGCATCCTTCTATTAGGATGACCAGGTATGAGGAGATTGCAAACTTATCAGAGGAGGAGGACGTGAAAGAGGATGTGGCCAAGGCAATGAAGGACGGGACGGTGTTGCCTATTATACTGAGACTAAACGGCAATATATGCTTATTAAAGGTCTGGGAACGAGACTTTTGCACAATTTCCATGCTAATGTATGTCCATTACGTGACAGTCATATGAACAAAAATCCATGAAACAAATAACTAAAAACATTCTCTATGAGAAAGTTGATGGTATAGGATTTGAAGGCAATATGGCATGAAAAGCAAGGAAACAAGGGTCTAAAAATAAGGGAAAATGTAGTAGCCCTATATTTAGCACTTTTGTAGGTTACTATGTGCAAAATACAGGACTACTACATTTCCCCTTATATTGTTAGACCCTTGTTTCCTTGCTTTTTACACCACTATTGCCTTCAAATCCTAATATCATCAACATTTTCATAGAGAATGTTTTTAGTTACTTACTTGTCCATATAGCAATTGGCATTCCTCTCTGTCAGCCTCATTTTTTCCATCATTGTGAAGCGCAAGTCACCCACACGGCCTGAGCTGTCGAAAGAGTGAAGAAGGTCGTCACCACCTCCATTAATGAAATTGTTCATAGAGCACTTTTGTCAGCCTAAATTCCTTCTCGTCTGGAACCAACTGGAATCAACAAAGGAGATGGAAAGAGACCAGATGGTATCTTTTGCCTTCTCCTATCTGACCAGATCAGTTGCTGTAGCTGCCTGTGCCAAAGACAAGAAAGTTGCTAATTATGGCGACCTTGCTGCTAACCGTAAACAGAGGGTGCCATGAAATGCTTCAGGGTAGGTGATCCGGACTTGAAAGTTGATACAACTCAAGAACATGTATGTGAAGCTGGATATTCACATATATATCATTGGTCATAAACCTGGCCCTTCCCATCTCATAACTGTTCATAATACTGGTCCTTCACATGCTATTAGTTATGAGGCTGGTCATTCACATGCCACTAGTTATGAGGCTGGTCCTTCACATGCCACTAGTTATGACGCTGGTCCTTCACACGCCACTAGTTATGCGGCTGGTCCTTTTCATGTGAGGCTGGTCCTTCACAATGTTTGCAACCCATCACCGGACATGTTGAAGGAATCTTTGATTTGGATACCACTATTAAAGCAGCAGGAGGCTCAGGGAGGAAATTGAGATGCATTAGTAATGTTCAGAGAATGCAGCTTTTGGCAAATCATACAGCTATGGAACCTCTTCATTCTCATCAAGTGACCTTCCAGAGGAAATGTTGCAACAATTTCCCTGGCTATCGTAATTTGCCGATGTTGCATCCTGTTCCCTGAGCGATCAGAGAGAGGAGGTGGTCATGGAGCAATACCAGGTGTACTTGTGCTGTCTCCATACCAATATCCATATCACAAGGGATTGCATTCTACACTACCATGAGCAAAGTAAGATGCATTGCGATGCCAGATCAAGAGATGTAATTGAAACATACAAAATGATTAATGAAGTTGTGGAATGTGTAAAAACATGCAGAAGAAACATGGACACCATTATGACTTCGTGATATGAGGAAATCCTCCAGCTTGTAGATAATCTGGGTGTAAAAGCATCATTGCTAAGGAAGAGAAAACTCCAGACGAACCAATGTAATGTACGCAGTGGAAATCCATTGGACCACTTTAAAAAAGCAATGGCCATCCCTCTATTGGCCTCCGTTAAAAATGAGTTAAATGAACGTTTTTATGGTGAACAACGTCATGCTCAGGGACTTCTCTGTCTTGTGCCATCTATTTGGCTTTCCACAACCATGAGCCCATTGGGTTACATTGAAGATTTTAATGACATGGCAAGGTGATCTTCCATTCCCTAAATCACTGGCAAATGAACTAAGGAACTGGCAATACCTATCGAATGGCAAACAAAGTGTCACAGAATAGGATGAAAGAATGATGGTGTAATCCCTGGTGATCTTCTGCAAACTCTTGCTGTTTGTGACGTCGACTTGTTTCGAAACATTCAATGCCTTCTATTGCTACGCATCACCAGCTTTGAGGCTGAGCGTTCTTTTTCTTTATTAGGAAGGTGAAGATATACATATGGTCTGTTATGACAGAAGAACGATTGTCTGATCTCGCCAGCGAAAGAATTACGCACACTGTTGATAAAGTATGCCGTAATTTTGTGCAGGAACATTGTCCCAACCATCTTTGTTTAGTGCTGATTGACAGGGTCTGCTATGTAATCAAACCATGTTAGTTAACAAAGTATACCCATATCTATGGTACCCTAGTCGTTGATCCTCTGTCAACCTACCGTGAAACATTGCATGGCGTCATCTGCTTGTTGATCCTCTGTCTCTGATGCGATTGTAGGAAGACTTTTCTTACTAGCTGACACTTCGTCAACAACTTCAACTTCAAGAGATCTATCATAGATATTAGAGGGACAAGGACTATAAGCTGCACTGTCATCTATCCAAAACATCGCTGGCTAATTACGAAGAACATTCTAGAAATGGTCCGAGTTCTTGCAAACAAAGCTCTACCGTATATATCTATGGATCTAATCCAAAATCGCCCGAGGTACAGGGATGTTACATGTATGAGCAGCATTTGAAAAGGGTAGTGTTAGTCCCCTTTGTACCCTTTCAATAGTTTCGAACACTCTGTAACTTTCGCGGCATTGAAACTCGTCACATAGAGCGCTGTACAAAGTGTTATGAATGAATTATCCTCCTTCAGATGAATCCGCCCCTGTTATTGAATGCGTTACGTTATTAGTAGACTATTTCATTATGTACTATTTCTGCAACGATTATCTGAACCTGCGGAAGCAGGTTCAATATAGGATTGATTGAGGATTGATGAATATCATTAAAAACTTCACTCGCGTCTGGAGGGACAACGGAGAAATGGATCGCGTATCTCTTTGTCGCGATGGAACGTGAACTCAAAGATCTACAGTTCTACGTTTGTTAAAACGATGTGCTTTTAGAGAAACAAACGAATTCCTTTTTCTCGTGCCCAGTCCCAAAATAATTCCTCTTCTTCCTTAACACGAGCTACAAACGGTTTTGAAGAACGGCAATAGCACCAATATCTTCGGAATTCACCTGCACGGCCAATGAGGGGCCAATGACATGAGCTGGATATTACCAAGTCAGGTAGCCTCTGGGTGAGGTCCAGAATGCACAGCCTCACCAGTACCATGCTTCCCTGGTGATTAAGCAGTATCTAACTTACTCAATGTATGTGGGTGCAATGCTGACATAGCCACGGTCCTCAGGTGGGAGGGGCCAATGACATGAGCTGGATATTACCAAGTCAGGTAGCCTCTGGGTGAGGTCCAGAATGCACAGCCTCACCAGTACCATGCTTCCCTGGTGATTAAGCAGTATCTAACTTACACAATGTATGTGTGTGTAATGATGACATAGCCACGATCCTCAGGTGGGAGAAGCCAATGACATGAGCTGGATATTACCAAGTCAGGTAGCCTCTGGGTGAGGTCCAGAATGCACAGCCTCACCAGTACCATGCTTCCATGGTGATTAAGCAGTATCTAACTTACTCAATGTATGTGGGTGTAATGATGACATAGCCACGGTCCTCAGGTGGGAGAAGCCAATGACATGAGCTGGATATTACCAAGTCAGGTAGCCTCTGGGTGAGGTCCAGAATGCTCAGCCTCCCCAGTACCATGCTTCCCTGATGATTAAGCAGTATCTAACTTACTCAATGTTTGTGTGTGTAATGATGACATAGCCACGGTCCTCAGGTGGGAGGGGCCAATGACATGAGCTGGATATTACCAAGTCAGGTAGCCTCTGAGTGAGGTCCAGAATGCACAGCCTCACCAGTACCATGCTTCCCTGGTGATTAAGCAGTATCTAACTTACACAATGTATGTGTGTGTAATGATGACATAGCCACGGTCCTCAGGTGGGAGGGGCCAATGACATGGGCAAAGTCAGGCAGCCTCTATGTTGAGGTCCAGAAATGCCTTCATGTAGTGATGTATCGCAGTATATGTACTTGTAATCATATTCACGCATACGCGGCCTGCGCATTATTTTTAATCAGTGCTAATATGTGTGGAATGTGCGGCTGTGGAATGTACGGCTAACTTCTAAGAGGTGAAGTAAATGATGCCTTTTGTAATTCTCATCCATTGCTAGCTCAAAAGGTTGTTACAAGTTCTGCCCATGCAGCAGTAAGTAAGATTGGTGCAGATGCATTGGTTTCTAAAGCACTGAGTGTACGAAGAGCAAAAGCAGGGTCATTGCTAAAAGCTATCCGGGAAGTTAATGCATTGAAATTAGAAGAAAATGATATCTTAGTTGGGCAGGGTATCGTACTGCTGGCTCTGAACCTTATACACAAAACAACTTGGGGCCATTCCAGTAGACAACAATGTTAGGTGTGTAGTGGCAGAGGAGATAGGGGACAGAGATAAGGATACCATGCACCCCTTGAAATGGAAATGGAAATGTACAGATGAGTGTTGCAAGCTCACTAGTGAAGAAGTAGCATTAGTGTTGAGGACAAAGTCACTGTTCCAAATGTCCATTCATCATTGGAGGGGAGGTCTTTCCCATGCAAACATTGTGAACACCTTTCAATTTGGAGCATGAAAGAACTTCCTTCAATTTTCAGCACAATGGCACCTTTGGGGGGTCATGAGTTATGCAGACCAATCAGGTGAATAGATAAAATTGGACCAATAAACTTTTAGCACAGCTGGCAACACACACACACATACACACACACAACTGTGAAGTCATGAATATGTAGACCAATTGGTGATGTTAACTAAATCCTTGCACTTTGTTTCTGTCAGATGCAGTGCTGCCCCCCTACCATCCACCGCCAGCAGTAGCAGAGCTGCCCCCACCGCCACCAGCAGCAGAGCTGCCCCCACTCCGCCAGCAGTAGCAGCAGCAGCAGCAGCAGCAGCAGCAGCAGCAGCAATGCTGCCCCCACTGCCAGCAGCAGAAGCAGCACAGCTGCCCCACTGCCAGCAGCAGAAGCAGCAGTTGCAGCATTGACCCTGCTGCTGCCAGCAGAAGCAGCAGGAGCACTGCTACCTGCACCAGCCCCACCACCAGCATTGGCACCAGTGCCCCCACCACCACTTCGCCTGCTGCTACACCACTACCCACATGGCTCTCATGGCCTGAACCAGGCTGCCGAGGTCAGAGACAAGGCTGGGGGAGAGGAAGAGGACAAGGCAGGGGAACCGTACAGTACATTAAAAACTCATATACTTATAATTCCAAATTTTTTAACCTCCCTCCTTTTCGAAAATTAAAATGAATTTGTGACAACATATAAAGACGCGCTACTACGACAGAGGAAAAAACTGATGAAACAAGTAAATAAAAACATTCTCTAACGAGAAAGTTGTTGGTATATAGGATTGACCAATGGTGGTGTAAAAAGCACGTGCCGGATTAACCATTTAATGGGCCTGGCGCAGGGTAAATTTAATGGGCCCCCTTAGTAATAAAAGTCTCACAACACACAGCGTTGTATTAACAATTGTGGAACGCTGCTATCAGCAAGCGTCACATACTCTAACATATAATAACAATTGTACAAATTTATTAGAATGATCTACTTTTACAATAATAGTAATGCAACCTTGTACTTTTTAAACAGGTTTACGGCGTAATTTGAGTTCGGCAAAGTTGGCGATTAGCTTGGAATAGTCAATTTCTCGAACAAGTTCAGATTCTATGTTCAATATTGCTAAGCTCGATAATCGTTCTTGACCCATAGTCGAGCGGAGAGCATTTTTAATTCTCTTCAGGTGGCTAAATGACCGCTCTCCAGTACAATTTGATACTGGAAGAGTTAAGTATATACGCAGTGCAATGAATATGTTAGGAAAGGCACTTTCGACATGGTGTTTTCTTAAAGTGGACAGCATTTCATATGCCGGCCTTCTCGATGCATCTTTTGGATACAAAGCCTTCTCAAATTCTGTCCTCTGCAACCGTTCATCAAAAATTTCAGCATCAAGATCATCGGAATAGAACGATGTTAATCGAGACAAGGAATCTTTTACGGCATCAAAATTCTGAAGTTCATGGTGTCTTAAGAATAGAAAACGAGTGTCCGTTTCTGAATATGCACGTATTCTGTTGTTGAGATCGGTCACAATACGATCAAGTATAGCGTATAGAACGTTTCAATTCTAAATTTCTCTTCTGAAGACATCACAACATCAGGCTCACTAGAATCTCCAAAGACGCGCTTTGCTCGTCGCACTCGCACTTCTTTAAAGCATGGAGTCTTGCTAATAGCAACTGCTCTAGCCTTATAATCATCAAACAAGCTTCTTTGAGCTTCCAGAAATCCCAGAAGAGACTTCAATACAGCAATAGCAGATCCTATTTCTATGGTAGTGGACTGGAGAAGCTGGCTGCTTTCGTGAATTCTTTGAAGCAGTGCACTCCAAAACACTGTCATAAAAACTGTTTCCAGTGTGTCCATTATATTTGCCATTGCAAGTGCTTCAGATCGTGTATCACACTTTTGCAAGGGATCGTCAGCAATTTGCTGTAAAACATCATGGTATACCTTATAGTGCTGCGACAAAGACTTCAACGCGTCCGATCTACTAGACCACCTGGTTTCACAAAGACGTTTTGGTAAAAATGATCTTTCAACTGCATTGACAGCACTAAGCACTGTTCTCAAAAGATTCCAACGATGTGTTGAGGCAGAAAAAAACGCATACAACTTTTCAACAAATCCAAAAAATGATACAGCGTTGACACAAGATTCTGCTGCTGAGACTCCTGATAGATTTAACGAGTGTGCCATGCAAGGAATGTAAGATGCTTTATTATTTTCTTCCAACACCCTGGCCTGCACACCAGAATACTTTCCTGACATGTTGCTAGCATTGTCATACGATTGGCCTCGACAATCTTTGATTGAACCAAGCTGAGCATAGCGAACAAAAAGAAGTTTAGTAAGGGTTGTGCCCAATAAGGCAGTTTTATTTCACATCTCAGAGAACAGTGATGTGAGTGTGTATGTACAGAGTACCAGCCATAAGGGAGCTCCACACGCAAGGAGCAAAGGGACAGGGTATTGAAATCAAATACATGCATAAAGCAGTTAAATGGAATACAATGCATGTGCAGGTGCAGAGAACAAGTTTAGAATAGACCTTACTTGCAATGTTCATGTGTGTGTGTGAGTGTGTGCAGAC
Organism: Ephydatia muelleri; assembly: GCA_013339895.1. Classification (NCBI taxonomy): domain Eukaryota; kingdom Metazoa; phylum Porifera; class Demospongiae; order Spongillida; family Spongillidae; genus Ephydatia; species Ephydatia muelleri. The sequence continues at coordinate 4,931,553 of JABACO010000014.1, forward strand.
ATGCTTAATGTTTTTCATTTGTATACGTGCGTACAAGTGTATTGTACATGAGTGTATGTATGTGTTGTGCACAAGATTCCATTTCCGTAACAATGCAAAATGCAAATGTACAGTATGTGTATGTGCTGTATGTGTGATAAATATATGGTGTACAGGCTGTGTACATAACAATGTGTGTACACAGGTGTGTACATTCATGCACAGGTACACTTCGTGAAAACAGTGTGAAAATGAGAACCCAACTGATGTCACTGCAAGTGGTATGAGCCTGTGTGTGTGGGCACGAGTGTGGTGTATGTGTGTGTGTGTGTGTGTGTGTGTGTGTGGGACGAATATGGTGTACAGGCTATTTACATAAAAATCAAGTGTGTACATTCATGCACATGTACGTGCTTTGTGAAAACAGTGACAATGTGAGAAATAAGAACCCAAAGTCACTACAAGTACTGTGTGTGTGCGCACGTATTCATTCATGCACATGTACGCTTTGTAAAAACTCTGCAAGCAGTACAAGCCCAGTCTGTGTGAGTGCATGTGCGTGTGTGTTTGTGTGTGTGTGTGTGTGTGTGTGTGTGTGTGTGTGACAAAAATGGTGTACGGGCTATTTACATAACAATGCAAGGGTGTGTTGTTACACATGTACATGCTTTGTGAATAAAGTGTGAGAAATAAGAGCCCAAAGTCTCTGCAAGTGGTACAACCTGTGTGTGTGTGTGTGTGTGTGTGTGTGTGCATATGCATGTTTAATTATAAACCCAGTAATTCACCACTATGCTGCATTATTCTAGACTCCCATGCTGTAGAGTCCTAACGCAGTACCTTACCTATGAATCAGTAATGCCCCAAACTGAGCCTATGTGTGCTATACTGTAGGTGTGATGCAATGTTACTGACTGGTTTGGCAACAACTGGGGGCAAGGGCAAGAGTATCCCACGAGCCTGTGTAACGTTTCCCAACCCCCAGCTGTGGTGGCACCAGCTAGTGCCGCTAACCACAAGCCAGGTGGCCAGTGTGGCAAGCAAGGACGCTGGTCCAGTCTTGGCTGCAAGGCCAGTATAGTTGGGAAAGCCCTCCGGCTAAGACAGGTACCAGGCCACTAACTGGATGACCTGTGTACCAAGCCAGGACGCTGGTCCAGGCTTGGCTAGCCAGGTTAGTAGGGACAAGCCCGTAGGGCTCCGCCCAAGTTAACGCCCCAATCAAACGCCATCCAGCCCCAAGTTATGATGGGATGTTTTGGATAGTACATGTATGGTAGCAGTGCCTGAGGGAAGTACAAATGGAGAGACACGTGTGCAAACAAAAGTTCAGTCAGCCTTCGCCATCAGAGCAGCAGCAGAGGGATGAGCCGGATCGTGACGTACATACGAGTGAAAAGCAGCGCTGCGCCAACGGCCAAGCTCCTTGAGGGTGGAGGACTGTAGACCAGCCTTTGCGGCAGCTGTGGCCACTCCAATCCTGAAGCTATGAGTGTTAAAGCGGAGTGATTTGAGGCCGAGAGACTTCAGATGGAAGTGAAGTACTGCTCTAAATTTCCTGGCTGTTAAAGGGGGTCCATGTCTGAAATGGAACAACGGCTTTGAGTTGTGTGTCCTCCATTCCTCCAAGTAGAGATGCATTGCCTTGACTGGACAACACCCATCTTCACTACACCCCACAGTGATGGTGGAACCCTTTCCCAGTTGGTCCGTTTTGGAGCGACTAAGGAAAACCTTAAGCTGGTGTTCATAAATTTGACATCGCCCTTGGCCAGGAATCGGGACGTAGACACTGCAGGGGTAGTGAACTCACTAACCCGCAGAAAACCGAAAAAAGCAAGCAACATGGCAGCCTGTAGCATGAGCTTATCGTGCTGTGTGATGGTAGAGTCACAATGGAGCTGCTTAATCAGGTCCCGGAGTATTTTGGGAGTGATCGGAAGCCTGGACTTAGAGAGGGGGAGTTGTGCCTACTTTCGTCGAATTCCTCTGATGACTAGCTTCAATAATGGATTGTTACCCACAGGGCTCCTGTGGCCACTCGCCTGGTGCAGAAAGGAGACAGCGGCCAAGTAAACCCGGATGGTAGGTAGGCGGAGGTAGGAGCTGAGGTGGGTCACGAACAGGGCTATTTGACGCCTGGTGGATGGGACTGCGGCCACGTCCAGATGTCTGCAGAATGTGATGAAACGCTGAATCCTAACCTTGTATGTGGCAGTGGTAGACCCAGCCAATGCCTTGCTGACCAGAGACGCAAGGTCCCTGTCTAGAGATCGGCTAATATCGCTGGCAGGGCTGTTGGTAGAGGGTCGGCCTGAGGAGCAAGTGTGAAAAAACGTGAAAGCATATCTCTAGATAGAGCATCTGCCAGAGAGTTATGCTTGCCCGGTACGTGCACCAATTGGACGGTAAAATTGTTACGCGCTGCCACATAGAAGAGCTCCCGTAATAGTACCATGATTGCGGTGTCCCTCGAGGATTGCCCATTCCACGCGTGCACGACTGCCAGGTTATCGCAGTGGACCTGATGCAGCATCCGGCCAGCCTGTGACCCCAGGTGTGAGCTGCTGCCACAATGGCAAACAGTTCTTGCCTTTGGATGGAACGCTGGGACAACTCTTGGTGAGGCAGCCATGAGCCCCTAAACCAAGAACCATCGAAGTAAGCCCCAAACCCCAGGGTACCAGAGGCATCAGTGAATGTGTCAGCATCAGTCCAGCTGGGGTCGAGGAACATGGACACCCGTTCCACGAAGGGAGAAAGCGTGCCCACCATGCAACGTCAGCCCTGGCACCTGCGGTGACCCGGATGTGGTGGTGGAGTTTAGCCACAGTAGTGGATAGATCGATCAATTGGCACAGAAATAGACGCCCAGCTGGTACCACCTTGGCCGCAAACGACAGCTTGCCGATGAAGGACAGTCGACCATCCACCCAGATTACATTCCTGGGGATCCTTCTGGATTCTGAGGCTCTTACGCTTTCTCTCCCGCAGGAGAAACTGGCTGAGATCCTACTGCTGGTACAACCCTGGCTTAGTCGGCGCAGGGCTTCAAAACGAGAGCTACTGAGCTAAGTTATAGCATCCCTGCAGTGTAGCCGAGTGGGCGTGACAGGAATGAAGTTAAGGGAGGCTGAACTCGAAAAACAAGTGCCCTTCATATCAAAGATAATCACTAGTGTAGACTACAGTTTTTTTATTTAATTTTTTTCATGCTTCGTTTGCGAGATATTCAACTTTTGCATACGAAATTAGTCCGTCACTTGGATCCAATTATTAATTGGTGTAATTACGTTAGAAAACTATCATTCCCGTTTACAAATGGGTGTTTTCTGTGCCGTTAGTGGATGCTTCAGTACAGCTTACAAGCGCGACAACGGAATTTTGTTCCACCGTTTTCCTTTAGGCAATGCTATTCTACTCAACCTTGTGTTCACAGTGGCTCGACGCGCTGGGCCTCTCGCTACCCATTAAGGAAAATGCGCGAGTTTGTAGCATCCACTTCTGCAAGGAAGATTTCGTTGGCGTTGAGGGTTACGCACCTTCGAAGCCAAAACTGAAGTCCGATGCTGTTCCATCGCTGTTACTGTTCAATGACCCAACCTTCTCAAAGAATAGCTACTGCAACGGTCATTCCACAACTTGTGGCCCCGATTCTGTTCGGTTAGCTACGTATTTAGAAGTGTACTATTGAAGTTCTTCGTGTAGGAGGTTCAAATGAGTACCGCCATCATATGAAAAATAAGTTACTTTAGGATGATCATATTAAAATTCTGATTTCACCAATAAATTTTCCCGATTTTTTTATGATTTATCGTACTTTCACAATGGCTAATTATTAATTAAAATTAATTAAATTTATTTACAACAACACGTTATTTTTATGACTGCCTCATAGTAGGTAGCTAATAAAAAGATAAGTCCTGTATTTTTGGATTGTAAAACTCTAGTTTTGTAGCTCAAAACCTAAATACAATATACGCATGCGCAAAATGAATTGACTGCTTTACTCGTACCCAGACTACGCGACGCAATATTACGTTATTCCGAAGTTCAAACTTATGATCCTCCCTCGAGCTAGTCAAAACTATTAGGACCTTCCGTAAGCTATGAAGTGAATGTGTATACTTTGTATGGCTTGCAAGGGTGCTCTGAAAAAAAAAAAGTGGTAGTGTGGCCTACATTGCGCAAGTGTTAAGGTCTTGTAGGTGTTCTAGTTAGGCACAGCCTGACCTTCGCGTTTAGGCGGAAACGTTCCGCATACCACTTTCCGTCAAAATGAGAAGGTCGTGCTACGCCCAAATAGCTTTTCCAAGAAAGAGTGAGAGTTTTAAGCAATTTAAAAGCAAAATAGTTCCTGTGCGTGTGGTTTTTGTAAAGGGTTAATCAACTAAGTAGGGTAGCAAAAGTGGGTGTGGTGTTTGTAAAAGTTTAAAGGGTTAATCAACTGAGCCCCTAAAAAGAGCTCTGTGGGTGTGGTCTTTGTAAGAGTGTCAGGGGTTAAATGAATTTAGCAGAGAAAGAGCCCTGAGGGTATGGTGTACTTTTGTAAGAGTGTCGGGGGTTCAGGTATGTAGCCGGGAGAAAGAGCCCTGTGGGTGGAGTATACTTTTATAAGAGTGCCAGGAGTTAAAGCCCATGGCCTAGAGAAACAGCCCTGTGAGTGGAGTATACTTTTATAAGAGTGTCAGGGGTTAAGGCATAGCCAAGAGAAACAGCCTTGTGTGTGTGGTGTGCTTTTATAAGAGTGTCATGGGTTAAGGCACGTAGCCGAGAGAAAACAGCCCTGCGCATGTGGTGTACTTTTATAAGAGTGGCAGGGGTTGAGGCACACAGTCGAAAGAAAGAGCCCTGTGGGTGTGGTGTGCATTGATAAGAGTGGCAGGGGTTAAGGCATAGCCGAGAGAAAAAGCACTATGGGTGGAGTATACTTTTTAAAGTGTGTCTGTGGTTAAGGCATGTAGCCTAGAGAAACACCCCTGTGTGTGTGGTGTGCTTTTATAAGAGTGGCAGGGGTTAAAGCATGTAGCTGAGAGAAACACTTTTATAAGAGTGTCAGGGGTTAAAGCATGTAGCCGAGAGAAACACCTCTGTGTGTGTGGTGTGCTTTTATAAGAGTGACAGGGGTTGAGGCACGCAGCCGAGAGAAAGAGCCCTGTGTATATGGTGTACTTTTTTAAGAGTGTCAGGGGTTAAAGCATAGCTGAGAGAAACAGCACTATGGGTGGAGTATACTTTTATAAGAGTGACTGGAGTTAAAGCCCATGGCCAAGAGAAACAGCCCTGTGGGTGGAGTATGCTTTTATAAGAGTGTCAGGGGTTAAGGCATAGCCGAGAGAAACAGCCTTGTGTGTGTGATGTGCTTTTATAAGAGTAGCAAGGGTTAAGGCATAGCCGAGAGAAACAGCACTATGGGCGGAGTATACTTTTTAAAAAGTGTCTGTGGTTAAGGCATAGCCGAGAGAAACACCCCTGTGTGTGTGGTGTGCTTTTATAAGAGTGGCAGGGGTTGAGGCACGCAGCCGAGAGAAAGAGCCCTGTGTATATGGTGTACTTTTTTAAGAGTGTCAGGGGTTAAGGCATAGCTGAGAGAAACAGCACTATTTGTGAAGTATACCTTTTTAAGAGTGTCAGGGGTTAAGGCAAAGCCGAGAGAAAGAGCCCTGTGGGTAGAGTATACTTTTATAAGAGTGCATGGAGTTAAAGCCCATGGCCAAGAGAAACAGCCCTGTGGGTGGAGTATACTTTTATAAGAGTGTCAGGGATTAAGGCATAGCCGAGAGAAACAGCCTTGTGTGTGTGATGTGCTTTTATAAGAGTAGCAGGGGTTGAGGCACACAGCCCTAAGAAAGAGCCCTGTGGGTGTGGTGTGCATTGATAAGAGTGTCAGGGGTTAAGGCATAGAGAAACAGCACTATTTGTGAAGTATACCTTTTTAAGAGTGTCAGGGGTTAAGGCATAGCCGAGAGAAAGAGCCCTGTGGGTGGAGTATACTTTTATAAGAGTGCATGGAGTTAAAGCCCATGGCCAAGAGAAACAGCACTATGGGTGGAGTATACTTTTTTAAGAGTGTCTGTGGTTAAGGCATAGCCAAGAGAAACAGCCTTGTCCCAGTGAAAAGTTCTTGGGCAAGAAAGGCCAAGAATCGGGCAAGAATGGCAAGATCTTGGCAAGACTCTTATGCCCTTGGCCAAGATAATTTTTCTCCTCCAGTATTATTAAACAATATAATTGTTAAAATTGAAGAACTCATATCCAAACATAGTATTACATACACTTTAGTTCAATGATGTTCATAAATGTTGGGTTGCTTCACAATGATGTCAATATCACTATGCTTAACTGGAATGTGTACACACTTCTGTTGTATTATTGCTTCAACACGTACTGCTACTGCTTTGTTTGAAACAGATATTTTCTTTACTTTCTTGAAACATTTATTTAATGAAGGTATTGTTAGCATAAAATGGTCTTCGTGCTCTGACATGTACAGCTTGAAGTAAATTTTCTTCAACAGTTTCAAATTGTTCAATAATTGCAGTTGGTTCTTCATTAAAATAAAACAACTTTTCTGATGGACCCCATTATTGTATTGGGTCCTACTTGAAACATACATACTGAACTGTCTCTTAATTTCATTGGATTCTTTCTAGCTTGGTATGATGTATGTTTAAGCATATATGAATTACATGATTTGAGTCCATTTTCTGGAATTGTGAGCCCTGCATTTCTAAGGATTTGCTTTTCACTCTCATTCAATGTGATAGTTTTGATTTTTCCAACAGTGAGATATTTTTTCAAAAAACCTTTTGGTCTTTTCACTTTCTTGATTTGATTTCATTACTGCATTTTTGTGCAATGACAAGCTAATTTTCATACAAATTGCATTGGTGAGACTAGGCAAGAAGTTTCTGCAGCCATGCTGGCCTCTTTTAATCATGCCATTCATATTTTCAAATCCAAAACATGAGTATGCCCAAAGTGGGCCTAAATATAACTGCCGCACAGATGCACATAAATGTATGAGACTGTGCACATTAGGAGTACACATACTTTCTGGGTACAATTATGGCATAAGATTGTAAAATTCAAGCAGCATCCTTTCTGCATCATTTATTAACTCTACTGAGAGGTTGGTGCCCAGCAGAATATGCATAGAACTTACAAGGAGTGCAAAATGATGAACATAGTCTGGTGGCAGAATGTCTTTAAGAATGGGCAATGAATAATACAGTAGCCAACTTCTGAATTCAGATGTTTTCCAAAAATGTGAGACGGAAATTGGGCGAGGAGATCGTTGAAATTCATGGGATGGCTTGATTCTGAGTAGCATTTTATCAATTTCTTTCACCCTGTTTCCATTATAAAACTTTAAATGCAGTCCTTTCTGGAACACCCACACTACAACTCCTCAGGTATTCTTTGTACCGTTTTCGCTTATTTTTGCCAGTTTGATCGCTCATGTTTGAACACAAATTTTGCGCAAGCAATTAATAGTTGACACGTAAAAAATTCTCACCACGTGTGCGTTAATCATGGCGAAAAGCAAGCGCACTGTAAAGCTACCATCAAAATTCAAAATTTTACTGGAAATGGATGAAAAGGAGGCTGAAAATAGTAAGCGAGTGCTTGTGGGTATACTAAACTGAGAATGTATGCTTATAATGTAACTGCATGTACATGCACGCGCGTGCGCGTACAGTAGTGGCTCGCAAATATATATAGCGACAATTTGCATATCCCACATATGGATAGTAAGCCCCATTCATTTTATGATTTGTATCGATATGCGCTCAACTGAGGTACATGTTTATCATTACTCTACTTATACAGCTGGGCATTCCTTTTATACACTTACCATGGTATTTAATACTAAAGAGCTAGGTGTCTGTAGTGAATGTGTGATTGCATATATTGGATCAAACTGATAGCTGTGTTTGGGTTTACTGTGATCATATATATTTCAGGTGGTCAGTAAAAAGAGATTGGGGGAAAATGAACAGACTGACTTGGGACAATTGCAGGTACACATACACAACTCTTAGCACTGCTATTGCACATTTATTGTCTGCATTTATATTTTTTGTATAAGAAAAAACTCAAAACAGACCCTCATGCTAAGGTATAGATGCCTAAGTTTATGCCTGTATTATTGTTCTCCCTTCCACCAATGGGTTGAAGCTGCAGGAAATTGTAAAAAATGGATTTGATTCCCTTAATCGAACACTTTTAAGCATTGCAGAACCAGGGCACTGGAGTGGCAGCTAGTGTTGGTGGTACTGCACCACTCTCTGGTGCTGGGGCACTAATTGTAGATGCTATTTCACAGTCCAGTCACGTTGATGGTCTTGCTACATGCAGTGTTAGTGTACTTGGTGCTGAAGGTAAGAAACATGAATAAAGCTTGTAATGTATGTGCTTTTGATCTACATGTATGTGCATCAAATAGGTACAACTGTCCAAGATGAAAAAAGTTTCATATCTGTATGTATGTGCATTATTGTTACAGAATGTCACCTAACAGTAATTCCTTCTTAGAAAGGTGGTATAGAATTGCTAAAGATAGACTCAACAGACATTGTAAAGTATGTATGGCCTTGCCTTATTGGACGCACTTTTTACGGATGAAGAGCAAGCAACACATTGCTACAAAGCGTCAGGAAAATCGAACAGTTCCAGTGTATCAGCAAAACCACCAATGTCACCAGGAAGGGTGAAGACACTAGACGGTAAGCAGTTAGACGTGATTACTTCATAATAGAATGAAACACAAATTATTCAGAATGCATTGAAAAAAGTTTGGATCAGTTGCAATGGCTGCAAGTAAAGATAAAATAAGAACGTCTCTGAAACAAGAATGCAGGGCAAACACAGGAAATTAGCAGACCAGTTAAAAAGGTAAAATACATATAAATGCATGTATGACATATATATATGTTTGTCCTGTGCACAGTGACCCCAACTGACTAAACTTTTCTTCGTCATGTGAAACTTTCTATTTTCTTTATGTATGCATTATCTCATTGTATCTATCCGGTCCTCTTATACACTAATGTTATCAGTATCATATCAGCTATATCACAATGTATGATAATGTACACGTAGGCATGTGCTATGTATATATAAATGGATGCAATTCAAGATATCAGCATGGCCATGGGCAAGATTTATGGGCTAGATATGGGCAAGATCATGGGCAAGAACATGGCCATGGCCAAGATCATGCCATGAACTTGGGTAAGATCATGCCATGAACTTGGCCAAGATCATGACCAGATCTTGGCCGCCATAATCTTGGCACATGGGCAAGACACTTGCCCAAGATCTTTAATGATCTTGCACAAGATCTTGCCAAGATTTTGCCCAAGATTCTTGGCCAAGAACATTACCTTGCCCAAGATTCTTGGCCAAGAACTTCTTGCTGGGTGTGTGTGTGATGTGCTTTTATAAGAGTAGCAGGGGTTGAGGCACACAGCCCTAAGAAAGAGCCCTGTGGGTGTGGTGTGCATTGATAAGAGTGTCAGGGGTTAAGGCATAGAGAAACAGCACTATTTGTGAAGTATACCTTTTTAAGAGTGTCAGGGGTTAAGGCATAGCCGAGAGAAAGAGCCCTGTGGGTGGAGTATACTTTTATAAGAGTGCATGGAGTTAAAGCCCATGGCCAAGAGAAACAGCACTATGGGTGGAGTATACTTTTTTAAGAGTGTCTGTGGTTAAGGCATAGCCAAGAGAAACACCCCTGTGTGTGTGGTGTGCTTTTATAAGAGTGGCAGGGGTTGAGGCACGCAGCCGAGAGAAAGAGCCCTGTGTATATGGTGTACTTTTTTAAGAGTGTCAGGGGTTAAGGCATAGCTGAGAGAAACAGCACTATTTGTGAAGTATACCTTTTTAAGAGTGTCAGGGGTTAAGGCATAGCCGAGAGAAAGCGCTCTGTGGGTGGAGTATACTTTTATAAGAGTGCATGGAGTTAAAGCCCATGGCCAAGAGAAACAGCACTATGGGTGGAGTATACTTTTTTAAGAGTGTCTGTGGTTAAGGCATAGCCAAGAGAAACACCCCTGTGTGTGTGGTGTGCTTTTATAAGAGTGGCAGGGGTTGAGGCACGCAGCCGAGAGAAAGAGCCCTGTGTATATGGTGTACTTTTTTAAGAGTGTCAGGGGTTAAGGCATAGCTGAGAGAAACAGCACTATTTGTGAAGTATACCTTTTTAAGAGTGTCAGGGGTTAAGGCAAAGCCGAGAGAGAGCCCTGTGGGTAGAGTATACTTTTATAAGAGTGCATGGAGTTAAAGCCCATGGCCAAGAGAAACAGCCCTGTGGGTGGAGTATACTTTTATAAGAGTGTCAGGGATTAAGGCATAGCCGAGAGAAACAGCCTTGTGTGTGTGATGTGCTTTTAATTTATAAGAGTAGCAGGGGTTGAGGCACACAGCCGAAAGAAAGAGCCCTGTGGGTGTGGTGTGCATTGATAAGAGTGGCAGGGGTTAAGGCATAGCCGAGAGAAACAGCCTTGTGTGTGTGATGTGCTTTTATAAGAGTAGCAGGGGTTGAGGCACACAGCCCTACGAAAAATTTTTTCCAAGACTTGCCAAGATTTGTTCCAAATTCTTGCGTGATAAGTGTTCCATTTTTTCTAGAGCACTATTAAACATGCTTATCCTATTAAATTGCAGGCATATCACTGTACTAACTTGTGCAGGTTGAAGAGTTTCAAAAAAGCGTTCCCCCGACTAGGCATGCGCGCTAATATGCTAAGGGGCGTGCCGCTTTATAACTCCTCAGGGGAACACTTTTTTGAAACTCTTCAACCTGCACAAGTTAGTACAGTGATATGCCTGCAATTTAATAGGATAAGCATGTTTAATAGTGCTCTAGAAAAAATGGAACACTTATCACGCAAGAATTTGGAACAAATCTTGGCAAGTCTTGGAAAAAATTTTTCGTAGGGAGCCGAAAGAAAGAGCCCTGTGGGTGTGGTGTGCATTGATAAGAGTAGCAGGGGTTAAGGCATAGCCGAGAGAAACAGCACTATGGGCGGAGTATACTTTTTTAAGAGTGTCTGTGGTTAAGGCATAGCCGAGAGAAACACCCCTGTGTGTGTGTGGTGTGCTTTTATAAGAGTGGCAGGGGTTGAGGCACGCAGCCGAGAGAAAGAGCCCTGTGTATATGGTGTACTTTTTTAAGAGTGTCAGGGGTTAAGGCATAGGTGAGAGAAACAGCACTATGGGTGAAGTTTACCTTTTTAAGAGTGTCAGGGGTTAAGGCATAGCCGAGAGAAAGAGCCCTGTGGGTGGAGTATACTTTTGTAAGAGTGCCTGGAGTTAAAGCCCATGGCCAAGAGAAACAGCCCTGTGGGTGGAGTATACTTCTATAAGAGTGTCGGGGGTTAAAGCATAGCCGAGAGAAACAGCCTTGTGTGTGTGATGTGCTTTTATAAGAGTAGCAGGGGTTAAGGCATAGCCGAGAGAAACAGCACTATGGGCGGAGTATACTTTTTTAAGAGTGTCTGTGGTTTAGGCATAGCCGAGAGAAACACCCCTGTGTGTGTGGTGTGCTTTTATAAGAGTGTCAGGGGTTAAGGCACATAGCCAAGAGAAACAGTCCTGTGTGTGTGGTGTGCTTTTACAAGAGTGTCATGGGTTCGGCATGTAGCCGAGAGAAAGAGCCTTGTGGGTGGAGTATACTTTTATAAGAGTGTCAGGGGTTAAGGCATAGCCGAGAGAAAGAGCCCTGTGGGTGGAGTATACTTTTTAAGAGTGCATGGAGTTAAAGCCCATGGCCAAGAGAAACAGCCCTGTGGGTGGAGTATACTTTTATAAGAGTGTCAGGGGTTAAGGCATAGCCGAGAGAAACAGCCTTGTGTGTGTGATGTGCTTTTATAAGAGTAGCAGGGGTTAAGGCATAGCCGAGAGAAACAGCACTATGGGCGGAGTATACTTTTTTAAGAGTGTCTGTGGTTTAGGCATAGCCGAGAGAAACACCCCTGTGTGTGTGGTGTGCTTTTATAAGAGTGTCAGGGGTTAAGGCACATAGCCAAGAGAAACAGTCCTGTGTGTGTGGTGTGCTTTTACAAGAGTGTCATGGGTTCGGCATGTAGCCGAGAGAAAGAGCCTTGTGGGTGGAGTATACTTTTATAAGAGTGTCAGGGGTTAAGGCATAGCCGAGAGAAAGAGCCCTGTGGGTGGAGTATACTTTTTAAGAGTGCATGGAGTTAAAGCCCATGGCCAAGAGAAACAGCCCTGTGGGTGGAGTATACTTTTATAAGAGTGTCAGGGGTTAAGGCATAGCCGAGAGAAACAGCCTTGTGTGTGTGATGTGCTTTTATAAGAGTAGCAGGGGTTAAGGCATAGCCGAGAGAAACAGCACTATGGGCGGAGTATACTTTTTTAAGAGTGTCTGTGGTTTAGGCATAGCCGAGAGAAACACCCCTGTGTGTGTGGTGTGCTTTTATAAGAGTGTCAGGGGTTAAGGCACATAGCCAAGAGAAACAGTCCTGTGTGTGTGGTGTGCTTTTACAAGAGTGTCATGGGTTCGGCATGTAGCCGAGAGAAAGAGCCTTGTGGGTGGAGTATACTTTTATAAGAGTGTCAGGGGTTAAGGCATGTATCCGAGAGAAATAGCCTTGTGGGTGGAGTATATATTTTTAACAGTGTCATGGGTTAAGGCACATAGCCGAGAGAAACAGGCCTGTGTGTGTGGTGTGCTTTTATAAGAGTGTCAGGTGTTAAGGCATGTATCCGAGAGAAAGAGTCCTGTGGGTGTGATGTGCTTTTATAAGAGTGGCATAGGTTAAGTCATAGCCAAGAGAAAGAGCCTTGTGGGTGGAGTATACTTTTTTTAACAGTGTCAGGGGTTAAGGCATGTAGCCAAGAGAAATAGACTTGTGTGTGGGGTGTGCTTTTATATGAGTGTCAGGGTGTGAGGCACCTAGCCGAGAGAAACAGCCCTGTGGGTATGGTTATTTTTTAAGAGTGTCAGGGGTTAAGGCATAGCCGAGAGAAACAGCACTATGGGTGGAGAATACCTTTTTAAGTTAGAGTGTCAGGGGTTAAGGCTCTTAGCTGAGAGAAAGAGCCCTGTGAAATGTTCAGTAAGAGCCATAACACGTAGCATATTTGGAGAGGTGGGACAAACAGAACATGCACATTAGTAGGTTAAAATTGTTTGCCCTTTCTGTAATACTGTACAAACTACCATGTCAGTGGTATCATATCATGTGAGCAGACAAAAATATACATCCTGTGGTTTAGTGAGAACACCATGTACCATATTCATATAGTACTGTGTATGTGTTGCAGCTGTTCATTTATCAGATTGTGACGCTTGTGGTTTGGGGATGTTATAGCAGGTTGAAATAAGGTCTTATTTTGGACTTCTGGATGGATAACACATTGTGTGTATTGTGTGCTTGTGTGTGTTTTGTTAGTGGCACTGGTTGTATGTTCTATCCTCCTACCCCCTCAATAGGCTCCAATGTGACCTTCTCATTGAATGAGTGGATGGTTCAGCTATCATGTGCTCATCACGTATTATTGACTTTGCGAACTATTCTGATACGTGTACATGTAGTATGATTCTTGTGAAGTTGCATTTGTTATGTTATGCATTTGTTATCACAGTTGTCCAATGTGTTGTTTTAGTGTTGTTCGAATGACATTTGTTGTAATAGAAAGACTCTCAGCTTGCACAGCACATCCAGGTTTCATTATGGCATATACAATGTAGGTGTTTACATGAAGCTACAGTTAGATTCATTATCCACATCATACTGTACCTACTGGATTTGGTATGTTTAATATTTAGATAGCAACAAAAGAGCAATGGTGTTGATATCCATCACGTGACTCCAACAGTGCAATTTGATTGCTTTCCTTTAATCGTTAAACATTCCGAACACCCGTCACATTCACTAATAGGATGGAGTCATACTAAACAGTGTCAAGAGGACGATGATGTAATTTACCGGTATCAGTTGACAATTGTACATAAACAGGTTACATACATGTATACAAATTCAGTTTTTGAGTCATATCAGCGATAGGCACCTTCATACCCTGGGATGCGAGTTAGTTGCATCGTGTGGTTGAGATCAGTGCGAGCTTTTTTAATTGAATGAGATCTCGGCAACTCGCTAAAAAGCATTGCAAGCTCGTGATAGAAGGCATCCCCGATCCCATACCTATCTAAAATGTACAAAACACGCAAATCCATGTTGTCATCTTTTTCGGAGGCCGCATCATCTGTCAGATGAATGTGGATCATCTTGCCAGAAGTGCTGTGCACATTAAGCGACTCTGCAACAAGCCCATAAGTTGATAAAAACTCCAACGCCTTGCTTGCATGTTCAGACACCTCTTCGATTTTCCTTCGTGCATGGCGGTTGCTGATGGCATCAAACTTACCCCCTTGGTTGTTATGCGAGTCCCGAACTTCACTTAACGCATCTCTTAGGTCCTGCACTTCATCCTGTAAGCCTTCAATAAATGCATCGGCTTCTTCATTCATGCATCTCGCTTCGTTTAGCTCGCTCAGTAGTCCAGCAGCAGATATAATTTCACCCTTTTGGATAGCTATGGTGGTAGAACTAAGCAGCACATCCTGTCTCTTCCTCCCTTTAGCAGCTCTTAGTTTAGAAGCCATGCTGAGCGATTTACGGTAGAGCAAATCCTCCAAGCGTGTTGCTTCTGGATCGAACGTAACAGCTTCATCAACAATGTACTCATTTAGGAGTGCTACGAAGCTCGTGTTCTCTTCATTCTTCTTTGCCCAGTCGTCCATTAAACGATTGGGTACGGACAGACAGCAAACACCAGCAGGGTCGACGGACCCTTCAATCGCGACCACCAATGTTTCCAATGGTGGGAGCACATCATCCAAATGTATGTACTGTCGTTTAATGGTACGAACTGGTTCCTCTTGATTCGCCAATTCCATTTCTAATTTATTGAAAAACAGTAGGAAACTGCACTGATGCTATGAACGTTGCCGTTTTTATAAATTTCATCCAGCGACTAATATTCATGAAATCATCACTGGCACCACCACCTCACCACTCCATCATCATGAATAAAATGATGATATGCATGGTTTAATCAGCACACTGATCACAATTATAGGGAGGGTGTGATGGTATAGGGAGGATGGTAGGTACCAAGTGGCTGGGGATAGGGAGGTGTGATTTTAGGGAGGTATGATGGCTGGAGGATGTAAGGGAGGTGTGAGTGTTGGGAGGATGTTAGGGAGGTGTGAATGTTGGGAGGATGTTAGGAAGGTGTGAGTTTTGGGAGGATGTTTGGGATGTGTGAGTGTTGGGAGGATGTTAGGGAGGTGTGAGTGTTGGGAGGATGTTAGGGAGGTGTGATTATTGGGAGAATGTGTTAGGAAGGTGTGATGGTAAGGATGGTGAAAGTGCTGAGGAGTGATATAAGGTTGGCTGATGATAAAAGGGGAGGGGCACATTCCAACTAAAAACACTCAAATATTGTAGTGGAGAATGTTATTTTTAGTGGAGGGGCATATTGCACTGTGCTAAAAAAAACACATCACACCTTTCACTATCTTTGCATCACATCCCTTAATATTGTTATTTATTTGTTGATGTTGATGTATCCGACTTCTTTATTTTCAACTCAAATGTTCATTTCACCAGAGGAAACCACTTTAAGCTTAAGTCCAGATCATTACCACACCATAATTTTCGTCTAAACTTTTTTCAGAACGTGTCATACCAATTTGGAACTCTTTGCCCAACTCAGTGGTGTCAGCATCCTCCGTCTGCGCATTTCAAGCTCATCTGAGTCATGTTGACCTTACTCCCTTTTGTAGACTATTCCCTTATAAATAATTTAGACAGTTTATAAGTGCATTCTTTAATGCAATTACTTGCCTTTTTGGTGATCATTGTACCAAATAAATTATTGAATTGTGCCCTCATGAATTGTTATGTGTATGTAATCAGTTGTGTGTCAGTGTGATGTACATTGCATTATTTCAATAAAAATAAAAATTATTATTATTATTATTATTATTATTATTATAATTATTATTTTAAAAACATTTGTACAGGCTTATAATTGAATACAACACAATTCCATACAATACAACAACTGTGTCCAATTGTGTTCACACATAAACTTGGTGCTTGGAAAGAAATGTCCTTTCAATCACAAAGTCTTGAGTCTAGGCGTGAGCATAGAGGCCAACTAAAAAGGTCTACTCAGAGCTCCTCTTAGAGGTTTTACTTAGCTTTGTCCGCCAGCTGGACCGAATGGCCTAGCATGTGACATGATGAGGGAGAAAGAAAGAAGAATGGTATGTACCAGTTATGCGGCAGTTCACAAGGAATTCTGGAAGGAGAGGAGTGTGTGAATGGGGGGAGGGGGGAGGAAGGAAGCAAAGGAGGATACAGAGGATGGGCAGGAGTAATTTTTGTAACGTATAGATCCAGAATGGCATGCAACATGCTAATGCATATACAAATATACACATAAACATATACACATACAACTGAATACATGCACACACATGCACACACATACACATGGACACATACACATACACTGTTAATTAGTGTGAATTTTCAGCAGGATCTGAAGACGTTATTATCCTTTCAGATCAAACCAGGCCACAGGAAGCAATGCCTTGTGATATATAGTCAGCACTGATCTAACAGCACAATGTGTACATTGCTAATAAGCACCCTTCACCCACACTCCGTCACCACTGTACCTTCCACCCACCTTCCATCACCACTGCACCCTTCACACACACTCCGTCACCACTGTACCCTCCACCCACCCTCCATCACCACTGCACCCTTCACCCACACTCCGTCACCACTGTACCCTCCACCCACCTTCCATCACCACTGCACCCTTCACACACACTCTGTCACCACTGTACCCTCCACCCACCCTCCATCACCACTGCACCCTTCACCCACACTCCGTCACCACTGTACCCTCCACCCACCCTCCATCACCACTGCACCCTTCACACACACTCTGTCACCACTGTACCCTCCACCCACCCTCCATCACCACTGCACCCTTCACCCACACTCCGTCACCACTGTACCCTCCCCCACCCTCCATCACCGCTGTACCCTCCACCCACCCTCCATCACCACTGTACTCTCCACCCACCCTGTACTCTCCACCCACTCTCTACTCTCCACCCACCCTTCACCCACCCTGTACTCTCCTCCAACCAGCCTCCATCACCACTGTACCCTCCACCCACCCTCCATCACCACTGTACCCTCCACCCACCCTCCATCAACACTGTTCTCCACCCACCCACCATCACCAATTCCCTCTACCCACCCTGCACTCTCCACCCACCCTCTACCCTCCATCCACCCTCCATCACACTATAATCTCCACCCGCCCTTCATCACCACTGTACCCTTTGATCACCAAATGTACCCTCCATCAACAACTGTCTGCATCTAAATTAACCTAATTGTATCAAGTACTACTATTAAGCTTGTGCAAGCAAACATACCTTGAAATGCAGTAAAGCTTTACCATTGACTCTGTAAGTCCTTATCAGCTAGCTTGAGCCAAAGGTTTGTAGTAACGCATTTAGGTTAGATATAACAAGGCCTGCTGTCCTCAAGTTACTAGTATTCTGCAGTTAGGAAGAAGAGCAGAGCAAATATTTAGCTTTGTCCTGAGTGATATATATACACTGTAATAGTTCTTCAGATGTACTACAGTACGGGAAATTGTAAAGCGACCTCTTCACGCGCGCGAAACGGTTTATAAGGCCACACCCACTGGCTAGCTCGACTGCTAATCATCTTACCGAATCGTTTACAAAGGAATGGTTCATACAGCAAAAATATGGCGTATAAAACACCACGCATCTTGGTTATGTCGACGTCACACCGACGAGACACCGTTCCACCCAGCTAGCTATGTCGATGCGGATCAGCTATAAATAAATATTAATTTTTGCGCACGTCACGTCCTGACTATAGCTCGACCCAAAACTTTAGTTGGCCTAGCTAGTGGCTCGAGGAGTGGACAGTATATTATCAATCCAAGATACAGCGCTATAGCCTAGAACTGCGTCATTTGTACGGTTGTACACAAGTTGCAACGCGATGTCGCTTTACTGAAGCTAGCTATCGATTCATGCATGTTGGTCTGATCACAGCTAGTACAACTACAGTCCAGAGTGTGTCATGTTCGCATGCGCGCCTCGTACGCCCTACGTTTACTCCTGATGGTGCTTGGTGCCATTCCAGGCAGAAACCGCCATGCAACAGTGACGTAGCATGAATGACATCATACATTTGTCCACATTTTACAGTGGGGTGCACAAAATTGCCTGAGGAAACTTTTGCGTAGGGGGCAAAATTATACTAATTGTGCCTAAAAATGTCTAGGTGGTTCAGGTTTTATAAACCACTCGGTAGACTTGAACTTTCGGTCTGCGTGATTGGAAAAAAATTGAAGAAACATAACAATTTCATGTTCCACGTACTAAGGTATGTAGAGAACACAAAACGGTGTAGGGAAATAGCAGTGAGCATATTTTAACGAAGACCAGAACACAAAAACGATGGGATATCTTCACCTGTATCATAATCCGTTTGGTAGACTTAACATTTATGTTACGTTTAAGAACGGTGAGCGTTGGAAGACATTTCTTCATAGACTTCCCGTTCAATTAATTTTAAACGCGTAACGCGGGTATTCAATTATTCAAGTCCGCAATTGCTGGACATGACTTTAGCGATTCAAACGTGAAGCATTTTTATAACTATATATATATAGCCACTTTTCGGAAACTGACCCAATTAGACATTGATCTATGCTTATTAAAAAAATACCAATACGTTATACGAATTCGTTCATAATTATAAGTTATCGTTCGTATTTTTACAGTACTCTGTGTTGTGTTTGCATGTTTGTAAAAATAAATAATGATTAATAATGAAGATTAAAATCATTATCATTAA
The DNA here is from genome assembly GCA_013339895.1 of Ephydatia muelleri. Classification (NCBI taxonomy): domain Eukaryota; kingdom Metazoa; phylum Porifera; class Demospongiae; order Spongillida; family Spongillidae; genus Ephydatia; species Ephydatia muelleri. Next base: position 4,950,500 of record JABACO010000014.1, read on the forward strand.
CATTGAGGAGAAAAGAGCTTAGTTTTGCCACTGCTTAAAGAAGTAGGTTCAGTTGACTCCCAAGTTGCTCTGTTGTTGCTACGTCAATGCGGTGGTTTGTCGGATGGTCCATATTGCCAGATGCACTCCTCCTTCTGTAGCACTGGAAGTATTGCACTTATTTGATGAGGAGGTCCGCCAGACTTTTTCAGATAGCATGTACAGTGACCCATCTGATTTAGTTTAGCAACAGGCCCAGCTGAGTCTGAGCATGGGTGATCTGGGGTTTCGCAGTGCACCATTACATTCATCAGCAGCATTCATGTCTTCCTTTTTGATGTCGGGCTTTGCTACCAACACTTGACACCATCTTCTCTGATCTTTGGACCACTTTAATGCATGTGTTTCCCTGGCAGAGGTCATTTCTATGGACCAGTTGCGCGTAAGGTTATGAATTTAATTAGCCCGTTAATTACTCGTGACGTCACAGCTGGCGGCAGAATCTTTTTTCTAAAAAACTTTGTAAGAGGTGGTACGGAGAGTTACGGACAGCGAAATGCCTGGAGATCGATGTGCAGTGTGTGGGATTACCAAGGCAACAGATCCAAACGTCTCTTTTCATAGAATTCCGAAGGATCCAATTATGCGAGCTAAGTGGACAGACGCTCTTCACCTTCAGAAAGAGAACCTCTGGTCAAGTTCTCGAGTAGGTAGAATGAAATTGTATCATATTCTAAAAAGCACAATACCTGTTTCTTTGGCACGTCTTACAACCAGATTGTTTTTATATGTGCCAGTTTTGATTCCTATCCCGGATGAGCCAGATGACAGTGATATTGAATCTTACTTCAAACAACTTTCAGACTTAGATGATGATTCTGATAATGCTGAAAGTAGTGAATGTGATGCATAGCAGGCTCTTTGTTTGGTTTACTAGATGTACATGTATAGCATGGTGAAAAAATGTATTCCAGTTTTGCTTATTGAATGTTGAGCAAGTCAACTTTCTGCCTCATAGCTAAACAAATGTGCTCAACATACAGTTTCATGCTTCACTATAAAAACCATTGACAAGTGGTTAATGATCATTGCATTGACAGGTTTCTCATAGGGTGTCCTAAAGCATGCAGAGGGCTAACTATTTCAGGCACAACACAGTTATCATAGAATGAAGTCAATTTGGGCAAAAGTTCTAGATTCCAGAATGCCTCATCAAACCATATTCTTTGTACATGAATGCCTCTTTTGGTGTAAATTACAAAGTCACACCAAGATCTTTCCCCAATCCTCATTTGGCCTTGAACTTGACAGTAGTAACTGTGTGTTTTCTTGAGCATAATAGAGGCGGTTTGAGAGTCAAAGGTACAAATCACTACAAGCTTGTGATGGTAGAATGTTTCTAGCAGTGTATGGACATTTTACCTCAACAAAACCAAATGGGTGCTGAGAATTCGAGGGGTCATACACTGCACCATCAGGAGATGTTCCAAGATAGGGATGTTTATAGCTGATAAGAAAACCGCATGCAGAAACACTTAGTAGGGGATGTCCATGTGACTGCTGGTATGCTACAAACTCTCTTATTGCATTTGACTCATTCTCTATTCCATACTGGGTTGCAGCAGAAGAAAAATTCCTTGGCTGAATTATACTGAGAACCAAGTTGTCTGGAGGAGTATGTGGTCTGCGTTTGAAAACTGATCCGAAGACAGAGGACGTGATCCGGTATCGTCGGGCAGAAAACCACAGTGAGGAGTGTCTTTGCTCGCGTGTGCTTCTCTTTATATCTTGGATCCTTTCACGACTGACCTCTAACGTTTCTTTGAAGGCAACAATTGAAGTAGCAAGAGCTCAATTGATCATCCAAATTAATGGATGTCGGAGATGGTCGACTTTGCTGCAGTGTGGAGTCAAGTAAAAGGATATAGACATTTGCTCCCCTTTCACGCTCTCCAAAAATGCTGGCATCCTGCTTTGAATCTGACCCCTAAACTGAGGTGGTCGAGGATCAAAGTCTTCCAACAGCTTTATCTTTCTCATCACTGGCTTTCTATACTCATGCTGCTCAAAGGAAGTCGATGCTATCTGCAATATACTATCCTTCTTGGCCTTTGGAGCTTTCCATTGACATGGCAATGATGTTACAGGGGTTGGTTCTGTTTCTGTTGCTTCTGTTTCAGTTGAACTGGTTGAGGGAAGGTTGGGTTGAAGCTGGAATGATGTAGAGCTTAGAGCTGCTAGCGCATGAAGGAGTGCTGATACATGAGTACAGCTTGCTGACATCCTACACATATCAATGATTAAGCAATCATTTACATAGCAAAGTTGAAACAATGCAAAGAAGGCTTACCCAGCAGCACAATCACATTTTGCTGAACAAATAGTAGCTACATCTCCCTCTTTTCCAAGGAGCATATAAACTTTGTATATGCCACCCTTCATCGATGGTGATGTGGTACATTTGACATGACAGAAAAATTGATTGGCATTCACTTGCAACTCCTGTAGCCGTCCAGAAGCCCAGTGTGCATATCCACGCTCCAGTGCTCTAAAAGCCCCTTCTTCCCCAACGTGTCCAGCCAAGTATGTATACACAAGACCTACATTCATACATGTACTTATTTAAACAATATAAAATGTAAAGCATAAATTGTAGTATTTACCAGATGTAACTTGTGGTATAGAACGAGCTATGTACTTAAAGTTAGCATCAGTGACCTGCTTCCAGCCAGTAAGAGGAGGGGGTGGATTTGATGGCATCAGCACCTGCTCTCCAGCTTCTTTTAAGCATTCATACTTCCTGTGAGTATACGAGCCATCAACATCCACAATCTTCTCCTGCTCCTGCTCAGAAAGGAGAACTCTTAAGTAGAGTCAAGTGAAGAAGTATTTTGCACTAATCATCAGTTTTTAGTTGTATCACAAACCTATCCAAGATTTGCTGCTTTTTCCAAGAAGTGGGAGCTTCGATGCCTCTACATAACAACCACCACCGTAAGGCAGATATGGTATGCTTATTGTAGGGCTTCGAAAGTTTGGCTCCGGGAATATCATCTTCGGTAAGAGTAACTTCACACGCAGCGTTGCTAATGCCGCTCATTTTCTATTGCTAGATCTTCGCAACCACTCGGTCTCTTGTCACGCTACAAACGGTATATCACACGTGGATGACTGTTAGGTTTATCAAAATTCTTTTAATTAGAGCACGTTAGATACGAAGCTCTGAAATTCGCAACACGATAGTGCTTCCATTGACTTCTCATTGACAGAACAGCCGCCAGCCGTGACGTCACGTGTAATTAACACTAATTAAATTCCTTAGCCTTACGCGCAACTGGTCCATTGATGAGTTGCTTAATTCTCCAATGACCCAAAGATGCTGTCCACTAAAATAGAGAACAATCAGTTTCAGTTGCTGTTTGATGCTTCCTCAATTTCAAACAGGGCTCGTTTAATGTCTGCTTCATCAAACCTTGCGGCTTCTTGGCTATCAGTTATACCTCCACCTCGACACAGCTGAACTCCAAACAGCCTTAAAATAGTGGCTAGGTATCGACATGTTTGGTGGTAGTAGGTGCCCATCTTGTTCAACCCAGTCGTTAGATCACCGGGCCCTAACATGATGGGGATGTAGTGTCACACCACAACCAACTTAGGAATACCTTTTTTGAATCCTGCAGACAGGCTGGTGTTGGTGGACAAATGGAGGTAGGAAGTGGTTTGGGGCAGGATGAACGGCGCACCCGGCCAGCCAAGGTTCTTGTGCCAAATTGGGATCTGGGGAAACCTGCAGCTTTTGATCTCACTGCTGCATCACTGCTTAATCAAAGCATCCTCAATGAAGTGTGTGTGACAGCAGGATCATCTGCCCGGGTTCCCGAACAAAGAAAGCGTGCGTCGAATGATGTTAAGTGCTCAGAGCTAGGTTGGTCATGCATACCTTTGGCTGTTGAGACATATGATTGCTGGGGAGCTGCCTTGCCCTTCGCCTGGCTGCTAGACTCAATTGCTCCAAATCGCATGCCACCTCAACACTGTATGGTAGGCTCATCTTGGTTCTTGTCAGAGCAAATCTAAGGGCACTGCTATCCCAAGCATATGGCATCGGCTCTGACATCCCAGCTTAACTATCGGCTGTTCAGTCATAGTCACGTATTTTGTGTGTGCTCATTTACATTGTAGTAATAGCTTGCATTACCTGCTGTGGTGCTGTGTACAATCTATGTTTAGTTTTATTGCTGTATATGTATTACTGTGTTTGTATATTTCAAAAACAATAAGCAGGATAAATAAAAGCACACTATAAACAATGACAGCAACATCCACACATACACCTAATACGTAACATGATGCAAGTTCTGCTCCATCATCAAATCCTGAATTACACCATTTCAAAACAAAAGAAGTGCACTTTCGTTTTATTTGCTGAAAGCTACCTCGTACTGCATCATTCGAGATCCTATCACCATATAATTAATAAAGGTCACCGCCAATCCGCCATGGCCATGGCGTTATGAATACTAAATTTAGTAGTTGGTACAGTAAAGAGATTTCTATATCAACCATCTGTATTTGGGACTCGATACATTTCAAATCATCATTCCATTACCTGTAGAATGACGACGCTTACCATCAAGTTAGTACTCTTGTTACTAGCCCAAACGTGATAAACGAAATCAATGGAGGCATGAAGCATCTTCGTCAAATCTATCCAATGATTCAATTGTATTTGAGCACAAATAAAGTCGGTAACTACACACTGAGCAATTATCTTTGTACCCTCATGCGACGGTAGTAACCCTCTAGCAATCATTTCTCTGGCTGGGGACTAGTTCTTTATGTGGGCACGCCCATTTGTTTTAATTTATATTATCGTTCATATACGGTACTTTTCAGCTTGGTACCCTGCCAAGGTGATAATCATGTCCGTGGATAGTCCTGGCCCTTCTTCACCTACGAGCGAGGTAAGTCACTTGCTGAGCGTTTGCTGCGACTCTATGCAACTTATAGTACCATAGATTTATAGGTACAGCTCCTCATTTTCACGCTGCAAAGCGGGATTTGCACATGCAGTTAGTTATTTGCGCAGTGAGTCTAATTTCTACGGCACATAACGATCTTAAGCATTGAAACCTATCTGAATGTAGCTCTGTCTTCTAATTATTGCCCATGGAAAATGACTAACACGACGCCCATATTTTTATGTGCGAGAGCGTTTATTCCAGTCTTGCGTTACTATTGGTATGCTGTGGAAGATCAGAGAAAACCACCGTTTGTTTAATTGGAAGTTGCTTTCTTTGCACCGTTAGTGTAGCTTGTTTGCGTGATACGGATTCATTATCTTACTTGCTTGATCACTCTGTACACCTTCTGGATAGACATGTGGATTCTGGTGGTACGTAAAATGCGTGCACAGAAAAAAATCTAGCTGCATTCGGCATTGCTGTGGTCACAACAAAGTGGTTTGCATTTGGTCTGTTGCGGTTGTTACATGGTATTACTACGTAATCATTTATTGTTGCCATTAGGTGGTAGTTCAGATATGTACTGTCATATACATGAATCAGTTATGAGATTGCTTCTGTTTGGCCAATACAAGTTTTGGTGTGATTATCACATGCATTAGATTGGGTCGTGTCTCTCTAATGGATGTAGCAAAGTGAAATACCTGATGTGACAATAATGTACGTGTACTTCAGTGAATGTTGTGAGTAATGAAATATTATAACTTTTTGGTTGAATGCTAAAGAAATTGTTAGCTGTAAAAATGGGCAAATACTAATATGTGGTCCTTTAGTTGTGTTTGAACTGGCATAGATTTTGCACACATGTGTATGCATGTAATCAATATGTGGCTTCAAAGTTTGTTTCTATTTGAAATGCATAACATTAATAGATTTAAAGAATTTTGTTAGCGTTGTGTATTGTACGGAGAATGTTGGTTATTTTCGCATGATAGTACAACCTTCTAGGAATGATCTGCATTACAGAGTTCACATCTACGTCTGTATGCCATTCAGAGGTTATGTGTGCGATGAATAATGCAGCATTGTGTGATAGCAACAGTGTATTTAGAGCAATTAGGATTAAATGTTTGTGACATGTTTTACTTAAAGCCTCATCGTCATGCACCTGCAGCACTATACATAGATGTAGAAGTGTTCCATAAATCTAATGAGTAACATATAAATGAATAATATAAGATGAAATGCACTATTTAAATCAATCCTTGCACAATGTATGTTACTCAATACAATGACCTTTGTTGTATGCATATGGGATCATTGCAGTGAAAAGAGACCTAACGATGGTTAAGAAGAATTCATTTTGTTGTTGATATTCTAGAATGAAATTTCCTCTACACAGTGATTCTTATGCATTGAGAATTATACAAACAGTCACATAGTTGTAAGGCGCTGATCTTCATTTCAATACTAGCGTTACGTTTCAATTGCTTTTGCTGGAAACTTTATAATGTATGTTTTAGGTCCATATGTCATATAGGCATGAGTCTAGGTAATATATGGTAGATTTGATACTATCCATTAAAGGACTCACATCACCATGTGCATGCACGTGTGGACATTATTATATGCAGAAGTCTTTCATCTATGGTCACATATAGATACAGTCATCATACATGCATTATCATTGCTTGAAGTCAGAAACCACTCTGAAGATGGGCAAAATGAATTCATCAAATGAGCATTTTTGTGTACATGTAATAATGTATTTAATTTTGTTAGAAAATGCATGTTATATGTCATTAAGAAAGGATGTCTTCAAGTAGACATGTGTTTGTACAAGATTTTTGATTGCATTTTTCTTAAACTGCATTACATAATCTGGACTATTGTTCATAGCTGCTGTAGGCACCTCAATTTGTGTAATCCAGTTAGTGGGTGCAGTATTGCATTTTATCTTCCATTTATGACCTGCTCAATATTTTGCAAGGCATTATCTGCAAATATATTGGCAACATTACGGAAAAGAGGAGCACTGATGTGACCTTACGTTTGCATCAAAAGGATCATATTAATAATGTCACATTAATTTAGGATATGTTGTCTGAGGCTTATTTATATGAAAAGTTGTCTGTATTTATGCATAACATTTGATGTAATATTGTGTATTAATCACCAACACCATACTTGATTTTGAGTAATTGTATGTACACTGTTGCACAAGTATGCCTGACAATTTATTTGTTGTGATCGATGATATTATACATAAAGATTGGTGATGTTTGTTGAGTAAAGTGTAATACTCTTTTTATATGTTTACTCTGCTGATCTGAGAAGTAATAATATCACACAAACTACAAAATAGGATATACAAAAATCGTTAAAGCAGCTCAGTTTTTACATAATATAAATGTACATAGATCTTTGATGTTAGATTGTAGATAAAGGTTAACAATGTGGCTATCAGTTTGAAGGGATGAGATGAGGACAGGAAACTTACTATAGATTACCTTTTGTTTCGAAGGATTTCTGCTTACAGTATGTGCCTTGTATTGTGAAACAGGAAGGAGTTACATTGTCCAAATTTGGGAGGAGGGATTTTCATGGTACAATCACATTTATGTATGCCGACAGTGAATTGTATGCTTTTTAATTCTATTGTGTATTAATAGTAGCCATTTGTATGTGTGTGATTGTGTAATTTTGTTTAGGTGCTTGCAATTCGGGAAGTCATCAAGAGCACTAAACGATTGTTAGATGACATTCAAAGTCAGTTTGTGGGCAAAAGACCACCTTTGGTGGTTGAGGTAAGAATAAACTGCACAGCTGCCTCTGAATATGGTACATATACATGTGCATGTTTTTACATAGTCATGCATATTCTATAGTGTTAGTTCTTGTTTAGGATAAGTTGAAAATATTAATAAAGTTTAATTAGAACAGTTTCATTTTGAAATGGTTTCTACAGGAAGAAGTGGAATTGAATAGAAGGCTGTTGGAATTTCAGAAGAGGGAGAAGGAACTTACTGAGAAGTGTGATCAAGGTGTTGTTTTTTATAGATGTCAACAGTTGCCTGTAAAAATATATATTTTACGTATCGAACTAATCCATGTGTAGTAATGTGTACTGGGTACTCGCACAGGAAAATTGCAACAACACTCTACAGTACACTCACATTTATGGCCTGTTTAAGATATTTGTAGTAGATATATTTTACCTAGCTGTTAAATCTGTTTAGATTTTATTTTAATTTGAAGGTATTAACATCATTACACTTATCCTGCACAAAAATACCCGTAACCCTTAAGCAAGTTCAACTGTTATGCCTGTTATGAAATTCATTGAGTTCCAGTACATTGAAGACATTTAAAATAAAAAGTGCTTGAGCTGAACGTTTTTATAGGCTAACAACTATAATCATTGGCTCATCCTGAATATTTGGTTACAATTTTAATTTAGATTCTCGATTGTAGTTACTTAACCATGTGTTTATAAATAATTTGTTTACACCATTATTATTTGACTTGTCTGTATTATAACTAAGTAATATACCAGTTTTCTATCTACAGAGCTGCATTTGTTTAACAATATTGCAATCATTTAGAACTACCTAGTATAAATATAAATATCCAGTCACAGGCTACAAAAATTAATGTTGAAATAATTTCAAATACTTAATGTACGTGAGAATTTGCTTGAAATCCAATAGTATAATGCCTCTATTTGCTTTTGTTTGCAGTATACATGTTGGTGGCAGTTCGTTCTGTCTTGAACTGGCTTTGTTGTTAGCAATTTTGCTATATCGATTTCAACACACATTGTGTGTATTGTGTCCAAGTAGTGGGCAGAAGCTTCATACAACAGATATTTTCATAGGTGAACTTTGTTTTTTTTTCTATGTTTCATTATACAAAATTTCCCAGCTATATATATGCAGTATGTGTGCTTACATGCATATGTTTGAATCATTGGTTTTGTATGTATTATGGCTCATATACGTGTCTGTAGAAAATGTTTATGTATACATTCTTTAATTAATATTTTGTGTTCTTTTTTAGACCCAGATTCATCTGACATTATTAGTAGTAATTCATCTGAGCTATATTCATCCCAAACCAACTCTCCTATGTAAGCCTAACCTTGTAATGAATGTGTGTCATAGAAGCACATATACACTTGTTTGCAGCATGAACATGTATATAGAGAATGAAATAGTTGTCAAATAGTTAGAGATCAGAATAGTGATAACATTTCTAAGCTGTGGATATTAGGTATAGGTAGTATTAATCATTTCTAGGAAACACAAGTTACACACACACACTGTACAAAGTCATAGAACAAATCAGGGACTGATAATATTCATCTCTAGGGTTTAAAAACGAATAAACCTAACGTGGTCTTTTTGTGATATGATATGCAACTTTTCATTTATGTTAATTCATAGATTGTCGCTTTATTATACACTGTATTTTATGTAAAACTGCTACTACTAGAAATGAATTTCAGTGTAATTATGATGCAGGTCATTTCTAAGGATTATTGCAGAAGAGAGTAAGATTTACATGTATGCCAAGCTATTGGTGATGGTGTTAATGCGTTCCCTATGTTTTAGTGGGGAGTGAATGAGAAAAGATTCAAAGCATGAAAATTCTTCTCTGAATACCTAATATGATTTTTACAGTAATCCATCTATTTACAGTGCATAGTCACATTATGGGCATAATAAATAGAAATGTGTTGGAAATCAAGATATGTGGAAATGCAAGTACTCAGACTAAATCTTTATGAATTTTATTCCACATGAAGACTTAGATGTAAATTTGTATATGTTTAATGAAATCAATTATGGCAAATATATTATTCGTTTTTGGAATCAATCACGCATTACAATTAGAATTCTAAACATCATTCAAAGGAGGGGGGAGGGTTGATCATTTTAGCTGTATCACATTGCTTGTTTATATGATCTGGGAACCAAGCTAAAGATTTGGGAGGAGTTTGGAGGTACATTTATTGTTGTATGGAGTATTTCTTAACTGTATGCATTGTAAAATTGTATGCAGTAGGATTTGATATGTTCGTGTATGTGTTGTCTTCCTACTGTAGGGCTCCCATTTCGTTGACCCATTACCCTCTCACAACCAGTCTATCCAATCCCCCTTCACCACTTCAACCTGGTAGCAGCCATCCTGTGCTCTGTTCAGAAGTGTCCTCACCTGGTGGCTCTAGTCCAAATCTTATTAGAGTACATCTCCCTCATGCCCAACGCACAGTGGTAAGAACTTGCTAATGTCACTACACATTGTACGATGCGTATGCATATGTATTAGGACCTATTCAAAATAAACCCCTATTTTGATTTGACTCTATCAATTAATACCTTCAGTCCATGTTTCCGAGGTTCAGGGCACATGTGTTTTAGGCAAGTTGGTTATACGAGTGGATAAACTGTTATCATGAGTCCGCCATTGACTGTTCCTTTCCAAAGGCATGTAAGGTGTGGATGAGAATAACAGAGTGCCCACAGCAAAGTAATGCATTCATGTGACTCATTTCCAAAACTTACTACACTATTTATGTTATGAAGTGTTCAAACCATACTTACAATACTTAATAGATATTACACTTTACAAATCATTGCAATGCTTTTAAACAACTCTATAACTGTATGACAATTAGTTAGTAAGCTGATTTATTAACCTTACTAACTAGACAAGTAGTATTGTTGTAAACAAATATGTAGTATGTTTCAAGGCTCAATACGACCTACTTGATAGAATAATAATAACAGTTTATTACATGATTTTGATGATAGGAAAAGGATACAGAAGGCTTGGTAGAGGTAAGCTGCCATTCTCTTGCAGTGAGCCTAAAACATTATAGTTCAAACTGTTATTGGTTTTAATTAACTATCCTCAATGATGAGCTATTAGATATTCGAGATTTTGATTTGCTTAGGGTTTAAGTTAGTTGGAAATAACAACACAGGGATAATAATTGCAGTGAAGTTATGCTACCAGAAATTTAAATGAAATAGATGCTGACTCCACGACGCTTAGGTGAGCTTTATATCACAACCACTTAGCAATTACAGTCTAGAGTTCAGAATCTACTGCAAATTTCTGTTCAAGCTCTCAGAAATTCTACTATGCGAGAATTCTGAAAGTGGAATTGTACTGAACAGGTGATACAAAAAACTGCATAGGATGAGGTTTTATGCAGTGCAGTGTAGTTTGATATCAGGGGTTAAAATGTATCATTGTTTTGACACTTTATCAATACTGTGGTAGGCGATGGAGTTGTGGTTTTATTTTGTCCTCTCCCACTCCTTTTTTGTTGTCATTTGGCTGGTGGAGGCTGAGCACATACTGCGTATTGTTAGGAGCTCTTATTAACATGGAAAATGATTGTGTATAGCTTGTTACAAACAACTCTATAACTGTATGACAATTAGTTAGTATGCGTTTCTGTTTAGCTGACCTGTATATCAGCAAGAAAGGTCAGGTACTTTTATGACATTTTAATGATTGAAAAGCACGGTTTCAGCATGGCTGTTGGCTGATATGAACAAATAACGATTCTGCAGCTTGATGCTCTTCACTTCATTGTTTTTAGAAAATTTTGGATTGCTCACAAATGTCTATTTCACACATGTTACTTGAAGGGCTACATTATAAGACCTCTAAAATATAGACCATCATGAGATGCATTTTAAAACGTCTTTGATTAGGCATTACATTTTGGTTCATCTGTGAGTGCAGCTTATTTTACAATTGTAGAGCAGTATCTTGTACCTTTAGTGCTAACTATGTCATTTACTCTAGCTACATGCCCGTGCTGGAGTCACATTGAAGAATGCACTGAAGAGGGCCATGCAAACACGAAATCTGACTGCATCTTCTTGTATCGTTTGCATGCCTAAAGAGAATGCCAAAGTCTTCATAGATTGGAACTCAGACACTACAGAACATATTGGACAAGAGGTTTGCCAAGACAATTAACTTTATTACAATAATAAATAAAATGAACTAATGAATGACATTGTTCATGATGTGTCCCACAGATTACTATTTATTTTTCATGATTTGTTGAACAGTGATCATTGTTTGATTTATAAACGATCGGTGTCAAGCATGCACTCTACATTGCTGATAAGCACTACAAGCACTATAAGAGCTTGGTGGTGGTATAAATCTCACACTTTACGCATATTTGTATTTATTTATTTTACGTTTGTAGGTTGGCAATTTGTGATATATTGTCTACTACAGTGTATAGTCTCAATTTGTGATTTTATTTAATTTCGCTTTTGAATTATAGTACAGGCTGAATCTTTCATTGGTGAAACCCAATGCTTAAGGCCATCCTATCTATATGTTTTACGCATTATGGTAATTTGTAGTATATGTTGTTATGTATTGTTCATTATAATTATTATTTTGTAATTAATAATTAATTCAGGATATTCTCTGTTGAATCCTGGCCAAAATATGCTCAGTAAATCTATTATTGCATTATGTGGCAGGATAGTTTTCAGGGTTGTTTTATTAACAGTGTGTCTGTAGTTGATCTTTATTTACACTCTTTTACACTATATGCTATATCGTTGTATACATGCATGTTTTGAAAGCTGATTTGTTCTTCTTTTTTTTTTGCTAGCTTTACTTGCTTTATTCCATTTTTGTATTTTATTTTTCCTATTTAGCTCAATGTTGAACTCAAGGAAAACTTCACTCCACTTGCAACTAATCATCACACCTTTGTTAGTTTCCTTATATCTATCCTTGTCATTTTTGTTGCTGCGCATTATATGGGATCATTTCCACAAAAAGGGATCTAGCACATACATCCAGTACACGCACTACAAATGCTATGCTAGCATTGAAATATATGGCTAATTAAAAATTCAGGGCCATACAAACTCCATGGCAGATGCTCTGATTCTCAAAGTAATATTTGAAACGGGATGAGTTCAGCCAGTGAATTGAGACGTTGTTCTGTTTGAGCAGATTACAGCGTAATGTAATGTGTAGTAAAGTTTCTGGCATCACTGGGCACTTGTATGTAAAAGTGCACTTTTGTCACACTTGGATACATTTTTATGTCTGTATTTTAAAATGTTCATTTCTACATCATAGGTACGGAAAACGTTCATCACTTTAGCGTTCTGTGACGTGTGTAAAAAGCTTTTGTTTCAAGGCTTTAAGTAAGCTTGGGTAACGCTATCACGCATGCACATTTGAGTCACTTTACAGGTGTGAGAATTGTGGATTTCGCTATCATCATCGATGCAGCACGAAAGTCCCCATTATGTGCAACTATTACGACGACGATTTGCACTATGCTTAGTGAGTTTACTGTAACTGCACTTATGTGTGCATGTTTTTGCATGTGTGCCATATGAAGAATACATGTCCATTCAAAAATGAACAGGTTCTCATGCACACAGATGGCGATTACAAACTAACTGCATATTTATCTTGTTTACTTATGAATTACACACTACCAATAAGTACTTTCCATATAGACTATTGACACTATGAAGTGCAGCATGAACTTATTCACAACATATTCATATTACACATGGTGGTGTGATTTGACATGTGCTAGCTCTACTTACTGCAAAGGTTGATTGCATATATGTGCTTGTACTGCACACCACTGATCTTGCATACATGTAGTAATACAACTCTGTATCCATATTTTCCAGCTTATCGTTTTTCTATCAAACTTACTATTAAATTATGCCAGATTCATGCAAACACATGTACTTGTGCATGGAATATGTTTTGCTGTGTATATGTAGCTACAAAGTCATGTACATGCATGTTTATAACACTTAAACCTAAGGGTTGAAGGCCTTACTTGATCCATCTTTCATTTTAAAAGCATTAATGTGCAGGCTTACATGTCTTGTGACTTTTCGAAATTGTATGTTCGTGTATATAGGTTCACGGTTTTTTGACCTTGTCAGTATCAACAAATGAGCGGTGTGTGTGTGAGAGAGAGAGAGAGAGAGAGAGAGAGAGAGAGAGAGAGAGAGAGAGAGAGAGAGAGAGAAGCAAAGCTCTAGAAAGATAGATAGCGCCAGATTGAAAACTTGCTATTCAAACTGATTATCTTCCACACCGCATCTTCATGTGCTCGGTCGACAAAATGCAATCCTTTACTTGGTGCAGGTTTGTCTGCCATGGCAAATGTTGATGAAAATGTGATAGTGTTCCACTAAGTGAAACTGTGCAGCCTAGGATAAAGGTAAACGTATTTCAAACACATAAAAATGAACATTGCTCTGAATGCTATTACTAAAATAAATAAAAACCAGTAACCACCACATACACCCTACACTGGCGTACAAGCACTGCTGGACACCTACCATAGGACTCTGTGGCTGACCTGAAGGCAGACCATCAGCCACACCATCTAAGCACCGGAGGCATCCTTCGTGTGTCAGTCCTGACTCAATGCAGGTCCCCACCACCACAAGCCTCAGGGGCTTGCTGTGAGGTCATAGTAATTATACCGGGTATCCACGAAAGAACGCAATCTATCAAATGTTATTCCCGTTCAAAAGCATTGCGTTCTTTCGTGGACACCCGGTATCACATGTACCTCATTGGCTTCATCCACAAATCATCAGATTACTAGGAGAAGGACCCTGTGTTGTGTGCCGGCCACATGTTTAGACCATATACATATACATGCATGAACCTGACAACTTCAGGTATCATCATCCTCCAGCCACATCTCCACATGCTCGATCGACGTAACTATAATGGAAGTTCATTGACATCACCACAATGGTGTGAGGCGGGCTTAGAATATTTACGATGCCTCAGTGGCAGGAGCAGCTTACAAATGTAAATGTTCTGCAACTAGATTGGTCTGAAGATACATCCCTTCCACTGTTGAAAGAAAGTGTGACATAGATAAATAACTATACCTGTGATCATGTATATAAATAGTGTCATACACATACCTGTTAACTTCAGGCATCACCATCTTCTTCATCGCCATCAACATACTTACCGTCCAACAGGGATGCATCATTTGATAACACTAAGTCCTCAAGGCCCTAAAGTGGCCTAAACCATGATATAGAGTTTCTAGCCTATGCTTCTTGCAATCACAGGCAGTCACTTACTGAAATGATTTAAGGTTTGTACATATTCCGTGTACGAACCAACACGTTTTGGCCACCAATTTGAAATTGTGTTATGGTCAGGTCGACAACCATCTGCATATTCAATTTCAGTTTGGCTTGTAGCCATCCATTGGGTGTTATTGTTCTGAATAAATGTTTCAGTATGAAGTAACACAATCAATTTCAGCCAGAGTACAATCAGTCACAGCCAAATTCATTCTTATTTCCAAGGTCTTGGTATGGAAATCGATTCTCTTGGGCAGATTAGTGACTGGTGTTTAAAGTTTAAATGATTCACCCAGTAGGTGTCTTGGCACTAGCAAAAAAGCACAAAACATGTATCAAAAGGATTGGAACATACAAAATGAACAAGCAAAATGATAAGGTGAGAGCTTTCTTCAGTGCACTCGCACATGCACTGGCTGCAGGCATACTGAGGATCTTCCTTTTTGGATGGTAACCTGACTGCCTCTACGGGGACTCTCCAGATGGCAGTTGGAGATGGCCCTGAATAGCAGACCCATATATGTCAACCCTCTAGACACACACACACACACACACACACACACACACACACACACACACACACACACACACACACAACTCAAACATATGAACACATAGCATATATGCGCTCTCTTCAGGGAAAACAACTTTTATGGCATCTTCTAGCCGCTTTTGAAGGCATCCTCCTAAGATGGGACCGTCATGCCTCGTGTGAAACAATTTAAACTAAACGTCGCCATTAGAACCCATACAAAAGGTTTACAATTCAATGGTCTGATTGAATAGTACATGTTCTCATAGACATTTTAAAATGTGATGTTTATGAGGTACCACACAATGGATGCCATAGTTGGCTGCATAAATTTGTCATTTGGACAGCAGTCTGTGCTCTTTTATACTGCGTCTTCTTCTTTAAGACCAATCATCAAGCAACCTTCATTCAAAAAAATATATATCACAGTACAGAAAAAGGCGATGTGGTTGAGCATTGTTAACTTACTTGGTATTTTCTAGTATCCATTGAACGGCTGCGTAGTAGTACTCATGGATCGTACTTGTATGTTGTAATTTTCTGTGTTTCTGTTTGTACATGTATGTCTAGTTTGCTTGCCGGGCAAGGACAACAGAACACCACTTCTGAGTCACGAAGCCAGCAGCCACCTGTTGCTACTTCACCACCTGTTTCTCTACCGCATTTGAATGTCCCTTTGTTCAAGACAGCTCCATTGCAACCTGAAATATCAGAACCAGTAGATGCCAATGGTGCTAATGTACGACAACATGTGGCATTGAGGCACACAACGTCAGGCACAAGGGAGAGGTCAATATCAACTCCAAATGTTCTGTTCAATCATACACAATCAAGAGAACGTGAGAGGAATAGCAGCGACATGCACGTAAGTACACTAGTACTGAATTAACAATGTGTTGAATAACATGAATTTACATGTATAGCAATGCATCCACTTGCATATAGGATTCATCCCAATATGCATGATTGTGGTATTAGCTTTTTTAACCTTGTGCATGTATTGAGTAATTTTGTTAATCAATCACAAATACAATTGAACCACATGAAACTTAATTTATTTCCATAATTAAAACAAATCATATTTCCACAATTGGAAGTATTAAATTCATTGTGCCAAGGCCTTTACAAACAATTCAGATTCCATGTACGATGTGCTTGCTTACTGCCTCTCATCATGAAAGACAACAAATGGATTATTGATATTGTGCTAGTATGAGTGCAACTTTATTTGAACTGTCATTACACCATAGTTCAGTAAACAAATTATTGGTCGAAAAGTTAAGCAAAGATTAATTAATTAAATTCCTTAATCACAAATATTTCGATTACTTTACATCAATGCTTACTTATTTTAGCTCAAATGTAAAGGTATGCAAGAGCTAACAAGTAATATTTATTCAAATTACCTTATCACCAATAGTTAGTTTGTTCAGAAGGTCATGATGTTCATGTGATTATTACTATTGAATAGTCAGTACAAATTAAATTTGCTAACTCATTTTGAGATCATTAACTTAATTTTTTTTTAAATCGTGCACATTCAGAAACATCCGATACTGTCTACGTGTTTAGTACCCCATCAAGGGGATGGATACAATTTGTGTGTGATTTTTAAGGCAGTATGCTTTACTTTTTATCAAATAGGATCTTCTATCACGAAGTCAATCACCTCATCCCCGAAATGCAGGATCTTCTACACCAACATCTTCATTGGAACCAAATACAAGGTACAGTGTGAGTATGTAAGCTATTTAGTATATCCAGAACCTCTTCAGTTTGACAGTGAACATTTTTAGTTGTACTTTCAGTCGTGGTTTTTATTTTTATTTTTTGTACTTCACAGAAGGGAGGAAACCGTTTTGAACATCATAATACATGTACATTTTATTTATATGAAGATACACTAATAGAAATTATTTGGACTTCCTGTTACTATATTAGTTTTTATTGCATTCCCTTCTTTAAAATTATTGTATCTAACTCTCTTGCAGGCAAAGCCACTTATTGTGGTGTAGTGTGGAATAAGCGTTTCCTCGTTACAGTAAAACGTTCTTTGTAAACAACCCCACGAATTTGACAAGCAATAACTTTTCCTCTTAAAAAACGTTAACGATTTAGAAAACAAAGTGGCTTTTGTACAGCAGTTGTGGCGCAATATAGTGCTGCTTCCCACAGAAGAGTTAATGGATGAAGTTATAGATCCAGCTTTGACCATTTTGAAATGTACCTTCACATTACAAAATTGAATTTTAATCCTGTATGCACTTTGATACAACCTGACTAAAATCCTTAAACATGTTCCTAACTGAAACTGGACAAACTACAAATTATACACAACATCCCTTAACAGTAAATTATTTTGTTTATGTCTTACAATCAAGCGGGCACACTTGATGCATGCTCTTCAAACATATGAAAATCATAAAATACTATAAGTTTCTGTACCTGAATCTGACTGAATTCACCATATAGTAAAAGTGTATAACATACAGGGGGAGTTCATTTTCTGCTGCAGCCGAATAGTCTGCGTCACTAGATATTCCCCATTTTAAAGCCTATAAGCAAAATCTAAGACTGATATGTGATTTCATATCATACCTCACTATACCAAGGATTGTGCTTGTTTTTGTGGTTTTTAGCTCCACCCAATCCTACATCCAAAACACTTTTTTGATAGATATATTTTAATTTAACTCATTTTTTCCCCCATGCCAGGATTCTGAGCATCTATCGATCGCGTTAGGTTCATCTTTTCCTTATTCACACACTCATATTAAAAAGGAACGATTGTTGGCTCTGGACAAAGAGGCTTAATTTTGCACTCTATAATAGCACTCGGCAACTGCGAAATTAATTTGCACCAGATAAGTTGATGGTTTGATTTCACAACTGGCAATTTTCCCCCACTATAAAGCTAATTTTCTGTTTAAACTTTATAGTATGTTTCGTGACTTAAGTTTATTAGTTTTTCTGGTCATGTAATTGCAAGCATTGCATGGAAATATTTCACCTGCATAAGCGATTATAAATTATTTGAGTGGGATAATTCTAGGCATAAATAAAGACGATAGAACACCTTTATATGTATACTGTTATGGTACTTTATAAATGTGGAGATGAACAAATTTAGTAGCATTAGAACTTAGAATCCACAGCATGATTGGTCAGCTTCAGTGTCGAGGGCAAGGACTTTCCAAGCAAGAGTGGATCTCGCATTTGATTATACATGTACCACCAATAAATACGTACACACAGCACACACACTTTGATTGCAAAGCCCTAGAATTGGCTCTAGCTGATGAGTGTCACACTCAGTCCACCATAAATGTAGCTAGTGGTAGGCTTGAGCTGATTCAGCCTAGTGGCTAGACATCCAGCTTGGAGAGGCTACACTTGGCTTCAGGTCCCCATTGGCCATAATAATCAATATGCAGTGGGATCTCACAGCATTGCCCATCATTTCTGCTATACTTTCTCTTTTCTGCTGCCTGAGCTTATGAACCTGCTTAACACTCAACTTATTGAAGTATATCAGAATTTAGTGGGGATGTAATAGAGAGGTCAAAAGCTGCTGGTTTGTCCAAATGCTACTATCTAACAGACTATTTCAGTTCATTATGTGTGTTATATATTCAAATGTTTACATATGAAAAGTTTTAACTGTGCTGTTATTTTTGTCAGCACAAATATATTCAAGTGCCTACAAATCCATGCCCAAGTGTCACTACCCTGAGCTTTGGATATACTTATTCTAGTAATGAGAACTGGCCATTTTTACTAATGTTATAGTTCGATCATATGTTGTGTTTAATGTCATACATGTACATTGACAAATGCTGTGATTGTAGTTGCTTTGATAAGGCTGCACATACTGTTCATCTGTCTGAAGATGTATTTTGGACTGCACTGACGACAGCATTCTGCAGTATTACATATGTGCTGAAGTTCTTTTTCGGCAGTATTTTCAGTCCAGAACTGAATGGCACCTTAGCTGATGGATCTAATGAAAAGGGTGGCCGTGTACAGTCATATCGACATGGTTCATCAAGTTCCAGCCATGTGGATCACCCAGCAGAAGCAGTTAAACAAGTTAGAAGACACCATCGACAAGTATGATTTACATGTAGCGATAAATATAGTGTATATATTGAATTGAATGGCAATGAAAATATTATGTGTACATGTTATACTGTTCTGCTGTTGATAGAATCCATGCAATTCTTTGGATGCCTTGTAGCAGATTAGTTATAGTACTCCTTTATTCCGTTTTGCACTTTGTTTTGCACCAAAAAACAAAAGTAGGTAGTATGTGTAAATGGATTAGCAGGAATATTGTGTTAGTTTAATCATTAGGATCTGTTTAAGCCTACATTTGTTATTCATTTCATCATAATGTACACTGTAGTTATGATTAAATGCCATATGTTTCTAGTTATGCACATGTATTGATAGTATGTTCATGAAATAAATATTTTGTGCTACGTATTTTGAGCTTTTTGAACAAAGCTGTTTTGTTAGGTTGGCTATGTACATGTACATGTGTACCTCCTTCATAATACATCCAGTCCCCTGTTGAAAATCATATCTCCACTAGTGTGGGAGTCTTGAGGTGGGCACATATTGCATATTGATTTTAATACAGTATGCATAAATGTATAGTAGTAAATAAGTTCTTAAAAGCCCAGGCTTTTGTTGATCATACCCTTTCAATCCATGCAGGAAAGTAGTAGCAGTCTCGACCAAATACGTGCCATGAGTACTTCAATAGTAGATGACCACTACGAGCGAAGAAATTCCATAGACCGACAAGAAAAACTTGATGGACGAAATGGTGTTGCACAAGACAAAAAGAGACTGGGGAGCCGGAGCTCTTCTGGGGATCATCTCTCTATCATTCCAGACAATTTCAGTCCAAATGTTTCCGGAAAATCACTTGTTGTTACTCACTCAAGAGGTATTTCTATGAGGCATAAATACCAAACAACTGTTGACACTTTTTTTTAATGGCATTAGCCAAAGTTTGTATGTCAGAACCTATTCGATCCTGGTTGATCAATCATAAGAGTTATTAACTATTTGTAATACAAATTGATTCGTAGTCTATCAACAGCACTATTGGTACATATGACTACATAATGTTTCACAATGAAGGGAAATTCTGCTTTAATTTGTTACTGGATACCATAGTATTCCCAAATACTCATGATCATAAATATTTCTTGACACATTTTCAAGTGGTTTTTAATTCATCGTGATCCAATTATGATTATTCAACATAAAAAGCACAAATTTATTATGGTGATTCAAACATTATCAAGTGTGCATTCTACTCATCCACATATATGTGCATCTCAATCAGGCTATAACAACAGTTTTAATAAACAAGTATACATGTACATAGTGGTGTTGGATTTAATGGAATTCATACTGCACATGATAAATTATGGGCATGATCTAAATTCCTTCCATGGTAGAAATAGCCTTCAATATTATTGCATTTGTGATACTCTTTCATGATTACGAATATATATGAGCAGTACACAATTCCCAAAGAGCACAATTATAATGACATTTTTTATTTTATTGTAGTTAAAAAATGAAGGGAAATAGAACCCTATCAATATCAAGTGCCAGAAAATCAAATCTTTGAACACTAATACCTCAGCAATGAAACTAGTTATTGGCTAATGATAACTGTACCATTTATTAGTTATTTAACAGATTTAACATTCCTACACCCATGCCCTATAAGTTACGTGTGCATTGTGATAGAAACATCATATTTATTGGATAAGGCAGCAGATCTGGTTTCAGTGATATTGCGTAATGATGATAGTTACATGAAGAGTGATATAGGCCACTAGGAGCATAATTTTTATAATTGGCACAGTCCTACTTGCTTAGTTAATGTGGTTTTCTCAAATTAATTAATTGTTTGCTGCTTTTGATTTAATACCAATTTATGATTTGATGATGTTTGATTATTTGATTATAGTTTTATGTTCAAAAATTTATGGTAGTTTGTTATTATATAAGAGGTGCTGGGATGAAATTGTTTGTTTTGACCCTTAATGATTTGCAAGATACTCAGCGTTGAATAATTGATTGATAAACTCTACTTTGCAGTGTTTTATCTTGGTACACACTACGCAAACTGCTGCATGCATGCCACCAAATCGAAGGGCCTGATAAGTACAATGTTACTGTGTCGAGCATTTTGATGAGAAATGAAAGGGTTAAACTATGTATTGGTTTGTAAGGTAGATCTCATAATTACTGTGTGCAGAAACTTCATAATTGCGCAATTTACTTTATAATATCATGTGGTACATTATAGTGAACATTTATGTAAAATAAAAAAGTTTATTTTAATAACCACTGAGAACCACAGACTTTTTTGTGTAAGGCAGCCATTTTAAAGGTGGCTATTACAGAGGTGTTGCTAATTAAGTGGCCAAACCACAACTATCAAAACTTTGGCCCCAGCAGTAACAACTGTAAACAACTAGCCCCAATACCTTATCATTGTTACTAGTAATGCGCAGCTCTCGTTCAAAAAAGATCATTCTGGAACAAGTAACTGCATGTATCTTACTTAAATTGCAATGTAAACCATGCATACATCAAGGCACTACACACACGAAATACAACAAAATGTAATAGTTTATATGGATACTCAGCTTTTGCTGTAAGTGCACAGGTTGCTGCTGCAACTTCCTTGGCTGTTAAGTAATATCTGCATCCTGTAGCTGTCGAGGGGCTCACAAGTGTAAGTATGTCTGACGGGTCAACCTCCATCACATCCTGACACTGTGGATACCCATATGAATTTGAAGGCAATTGTAGATGAAGGATATTCACTTCTACAACTCGAGCTTCCGTGTCTACTTTTACTACACAGCCAAGCCAACAACACCCATCACATGCTACAGTTGCATAGCCCTTGATCGATGACAGTGGATGGGTCTCAACAAGTGCAGCTGCTGCAGTGCACACTCTTTCATTGTCATCGATCAAGGGCTATGCAATTGTAGCATGTGATGGGCTCGAGTTGTAGAAGTGAATTTCCTTCATCCACAATTGCCTTCAAATTCATATGGGTATCCACAGTGTCAGGATGTGATGGAGGTTGACCCGTCAGACATACTTACACTTGTGAGCTCCTCGACAGCTACAGGACGCAGATATAACTTAATAGCCAAGGAAGTTGCAGCAGCAACCTGTGCACTTACAGCAAAAGCTGAGTATCCATATAAACTATTAATTACATTTTGTTGTATTTCGTGTGTGTAGTGCCTTGATGTATGCATGGTTTACATTGTAAGATACATGCAGTTACTTGTTCCGATCCCAGAATGATCTTTTTTGAACCAGCGCTGTGCTAGTTGTTTACAGTTGTTACTGCTGGGGCCAAAGTTTTGATAGTTGTGGTTTGGCCACTTAATTAGCAACACCTCTGTGATAGCCACCTTTAAAATGGCTGCCTTACACAAAAAAGTCTGTGGTTCTCAGTGGTTATTAATAAAACTTTTTATCTTACATAAATGTTCACTATAATGTACCACATGATATTATAAAGTAAATTGCGCAAGTATGAAGTTTCTGCACACAGTAATTATGAGATCTACCTTACAAACCAATACATAGTTTAACCCTTTCATTTCTCATCGAAATGCTCGACACAGTAACATTGTACTTATCAGGCCCTTCGATTTGGTGGCATGCATGCAGCAGTTTTCGTAGTGTGTACCAAGATAAAACACTGCAAAGTAGAGTTTATCAGTAAACTAATCAATTATTCAACGCTGAGTATCTTGCAAATCATTAAGGGTCAAAACAAACAATTTCATCCCAGCACCTCTTACATAATAACAAACTACCATAAAAATTTTGAACATAAAACTACTACATGGTGACTATCTCTTTGATGAATTGTCTTGCAATGAGAATTTTAATTATCTTAATTGTATGCGATTTAAGCCTTCGCATCTCTGAAAATATGGAAAAATGGGTTTCTGTCAAATAAGTGACATGACATGCATTTATGGCATTGGAATGTGTTTTAAGTTCAGTAATGGTGTTAGTATACCAATATGATTCGACGTTGAGTTGCATTGATGAAATGGATCAGTTAATACAGTATAATTAATAGTTTTTTAATCTGAAGTGATAGCGTGTGATTCAATAGATATATGTATGTTAACAGAGTAATGGCTGAACCCCTAGATGGATAAGTGTCAACAAAGCATGTCATCATGATCATCATGCCACTCATTGCACTATTTGCAAAAATGAAAGATTTACCTACAGCTGTATGTAGCAAATACTGACAGCATCTACTTCTTTTATGCAACATAAGTGAAATTCCTGCTATTAAAATGCTTTAGCAATGTTGCTGCAAAGTTAACAGTACCTTTCTGCAACACAATTTCTAGTAGTATACATGTAGTTCTCAGCTTGACTCTGCATCCATACATTGGGTGATGAGCCTCAGTGTCATTTTCATACCTGTCATGGGATACTCAGGTAGAAGTAATCCACAATTCAGTATCTAACAGGAATTGGGCAGTGAATGTGTGGTTGGTGTTTTTGAGCTTGAGGATGATCAAAATTTATTACTCATTGTATTTTGTGAGGACATGCAATACAAATGGTCTGCAACACCAGAGATGATGTATTTGGCACCCGCTTTCCCCTACGTCAATTTCCTCCCTAAATGTAACAAGGTCATAAGAAAGAATACGAGCCTAGCCCTGCTTCCGGACGGTTTGATTAATTAGACCTCGAGTTACATGCATGTATATACAAACCTGTTCACTTCAATCGTTTCTCCTGTCTGCTACTCGTCATTGCTTTCACTTTCCTTATGACTACTAGAGACCTCTGAATAACCTTCATCATCTTCAATGAGTTCGAAACGCTTCTGCATTTTGTGCTGCCTGTTCTCTTCAGCCGAGCCGTCTCTATCAATGCCCCAAGCCACTTCCTCTTTCTTTGTACTGTCTGACGAATCCAACATTTGTGACCTACACCCACTACCTGCACAACACATCCAGAGCGATTCAGGTTCTGTTTTATCTTCCCTACGATAATGTCACCGATTGGCAAGTTCTTTCCCATTTTTGCTGTACCGCTATTGATGCGCAATGTTTAGACAGTTTTACCTCGTGGTATAAGATGAAAGATAAAAAGAAAAGCCCCTTCCCAAGTAGCATGCTTCTATCTAGAAAGGTAGAACAGTTTCAGATTTTTCGAATAGGGTTCATTTTTTTAGTCTCTTTGTTAGTGGTCCTAGATATAGGATGATCATCCTGGATATAGGACGTCTGGAGATTAAAGGTTAATCTTGATAAATGATTTAATGAAATAGAATTGAATGCAAAAGTAGTGTGATTTCTTTTTCTGTATCTATAATAATTATTACTTTATTTAGAGGGAGCATTTATAGTTTCAAGCATATTTACTTAGGAAGGAAAACATAAACAAACTTAGTACCATCAAGAACTAAACCTCTTGCAGTAGTGGCTTAGGCAGTGTTAAGTTTAGCCTCTAGACTGATTGTTGCTTTGAGTATGTCAATTTAATTGCCAGACAAGGCATAAGGCAATGAATGATGAGCTTCAGCTCTCAATAGCTATAGCTTCGCACAGATAGAGGGATATATACGCTTCACATATGGGCCATTAGCATAGTACAGTGTACTTCCTCTATTCAGATGCACAGGTTGCCAACCCACTTGTCAACCACACTTCAGTTATTTGAATTAAGCGGTGAGGTGATGGCTAGGTCAAAAGCTGCTGGGTATGCAGTTTGGACAAGCCTATTGACTTCACCTCCAAAGCAGGCATTGCGGCATGGTTGTACAATGATATCACAATGTCTCCATATGCATTTTGCATGTCATCTAGCATGATGGCCGAGAAGGTTTAGCCAATGGTCAGGCTATGGGAACAGCAGTAGCCCACCCTGGTCACCACCTAACTGCAACATGAATTTCATTGGGATCAAGATGGCCCACAGCTGGAGTCTACCAATAACCAGCAACTGAAAAATTGCTTGAATCCTCAAGTCATGTATCTGGAAATACAGAGAGCCATTAAGCAGCATGGCGTGGTGAGACTGATAGTAGTTGGAAGTGGACTGTGCTAATCTTCCAAATATGGTAGCGAGACAGCTGGTGGCTCAACCAAAGACACAAGGGTAGTTAATCAACTCTGAGAGGTGTTTATTGTTATTGTAATTGAGCACCACCCAGAGTTGCTCAGAGATATATATGCTGCATAACAGTGGCATGACGGCATGATAGTCTGCTGAGATCAAGCCCACCTTGACTGAGACTGAGCTGCTCCACATCTGAGGCATGATCACTTTCTTCCTTGCCAAGTCATAACATAACATACTAAAATGATTCAAATTTAGTTAACAAGCTGTAGTTATTTTAAGGAGCTGTATAATAGATATCAAATCGATGAATACTAAGTATTTCAGGTCAATAGTTTGAATATATTTTATTGTTCATTTTTGACTTGCCAGTAGGTGATGCATGTACATGGCATACATATATAGTCATCCATTGTGAGGACGTAAGACTGCCACAGTGCTTTCCTTGGAGTTTACCAGCACCAGCATAATACATGTAGCTGTTTGCAGATCAGCCTACTGTTTCATTGGTATAGATCTCATGTGGACGAATAGCTTTTGTACTGGGTAACGAGCTTATGTGAAATATCAGTTTTAAAAACTTTTGAGTGAAATAACATAACTATGTGAAAGTTTGCTACGTACCTTTCAGATTTGGACCAATAATATGGAGTATCAGGACAACACGTGTGATGATGTATAATGTACATTGAGAGACACCAATGCATTGGTTGCCTCTCTGAGAATAGTAGCTGTTTAAATGTTTAATGTGCATGCATTAATTTTAGCACAAGTATTTATGAATATCTTTCATGTGTGTAATTCATTTTAGTTGGACAACTTCATAGCAACTCTGCAGTTGAGCTTCGAATGTCTTCTGGTTCAAGCACATCATACCACAGTAGTACTTTGCCTAATAGAAAAGGAAAAGTCTCTGCAGATGGCGATAAAGGCAAAAAGGTGGATATAATGTGTATACATAGTGTACTTTTTAATTGTGCTTTGCAGTACTTAGATAATGATTTATACTGTGCTTGTACTAGGGACGAAATCGAGACAGCACTGAAGTGTGGGAAATACCTTGCCATGAGATTGAAATTGGACCAAAAATTGGTTCTGGATCATTTGGAACTGTGTACAAGGGAAAGTGGCATGGTTAGTATATTTACATATAGCATGCAATTTACAAGTGTTGAAACTATTGAAAATAGTATTGTATTCATGGTGTACATGTACATGTATATATTGTGCTTTGGATAGTGGCACTGTATTACCTTGTGCATGAATATACTTGTACATATTATAATGCATAGCCTACATAGTATACTATAAGTTGAACTATATTGGTGTAAAGCTACTTAGTATTTTTTTACTGCATGCAGCTGTATTGTACACTGTACCATGCGCTGTGCACATGTGATATTATTGAGCTGCTACTTGTTTGTTATGCTACTTATTGGATGCAGGTTCTGTGGCAGTAAAGAAGTTAAATGTCACCAATCCTACTCCACAACAACTGGAAGCATTCAAAAATGAAGTTGGAGTGTTAAGGTATATATTAGTTGTACATCAGGTTTCTTGTGCATACTTATAGTTGCGCGTACAGTTTCGTATTTAATTAAAGCTCACTAAGTTGTCATAGCTGTATTGAGTTAAAACGTGTGTGTGTGTTTGCGTATGTTTGTGTATGTGTGCGTGAGCACATGTGTGTGGGTGTTGGCCTATTGTTTCACTATATATGCCTTTTATCTTTGTACTTGCAGAAAAACACGTCACGTCAATATTCTACTCTTTATGGGCTTAATAAGTTCAGATCCAATTGCGTTAGTGACACAGTGGTGTGAAGGTTCTACATTGTATCGTCATATCCATGTAATGGAAACACAGGTTTGAGATGTACCAATTGATTGACATATGCCGGCAAACTGCTCTGGGAATGGAGTAAGCTTTCTGTTTTGTGTGCATTTGGTATGGACTTAATGGACTATACATTAAATAAGAATGGAAACGGGTGCCTCAGGTGCCTTTGTGTACAAAGTGCTTTAAAGTATAATACCGGCCTGTAATTTATTGCTGAGTTCATTTTAAATTTGTGAATACTAAACTATGATGCTGCAATGAAACTGTTGGTGTACCAATGCAAAGTCCCATGTACTGTATGCCTAAATGCACTGTTCTTCAAGTGGTATTCTCAAAGCTTATTGTATGTGTCACATACCTTACTTTATTTGTCATTAACATAATCAAGCACTTAATTATCCACCTAGCATTATTTTGTTATGCATGAGCATATTAATCTTATCTAAGTTGCAAACGGAATAATACAAGCTATTTTTACAGTAGTTGGCACAATTCACGGTGAATATCGGAGACATAATATCTAGAGTTCATGGTTTTTGTTTTCTTTAGTATTAACCTACATGTACAACATCGTGACTTTTTTTCTTGCATTTTAGGTTTCCCAACATTCAAACGTAATATTGTATGTGGTCTGTGGATTGTGCATTGTAAAGATTGCATTGCGAATTCATTCAGGAAGGTTCAAATTGCATTATTGAATTAATGATGAGACTTCTTCCCTTCTTTGCATGCAGCTACCTTCATGCAAAGAAAATAATTCACCGTGACCTTAAATCAAACAGTATCCTCAACAATTTCAGACTTTTCTTTGTATTATCTATCATCTGCATTCACCTTGATTTAATAAAATAGATATTTTTTTGCATGATGACTTCGCAGTCAAGATCGGTGATTTTGGACTGGCTACTGTGAAGACCCGTTGGAGTGGTGACCAAAAAATGAGGCAACCTACTGGAAGCATCCTTTGGATGGTAAGGACAAACCACATTGAATATTTGTATATCTTCCCCTCTGGCCTGTAAAGGTAAGTTACCCCAGGGACAAGGATAAAATCTACCACATACAGTACGTATAGTATTAACATGATTGAATAACTTTGAATACATGAATGCAACAGTAAGCAACTAAGTTTTGTGTGAAGTCAGAATAGGAGTAATGAAAGAGCAAGTTTCTTCACACTACGAATGTATTTTTTATATGTATGAAAAAATGGTTTGGGGGAGTGCAATAGACTGCTGGGTCATTCTATGTCAGATCACCCAGTCAAATACAAATAACACTACACCCTCTCAGATTTAGATGGAGTTAATATATATGTTGAAATAGGAAAGTTATAACACCAATTATCACCTTTT
The DNA here is from genome assembly GCA_013339895.1 of Ephydatia muelleri. Classification (NCBI taxonomy): domain Eukaryota; kingdom Metazoa; phylum Porifera; class Demospongiae; order Spongillida; family Spongillidae; genus Ephydatia; species Ephydatia muelleri. The sequence continues at coordinate 4,979,481 of JABACO010000014.1, forward strand.
GTGATTAATTAGATTAGGAGATAAGCAAGTTTTTATTCTTATTTACCTTCTGACCTCTCACTACTTACACCCTCTTCAAATGAAGAGATGGGTCCAAACATATCATGTAAGGCATCATTTTGAAGCTCAGAACATGACAAATAACATGCTAATTTTGCTTAAACGCTATGGGTAATAAAGTTATTATTATTGAACAATTAACTTTGTGCCCCCTAAAAGGGACAGGTAGTTATTAAAAATGCCACCATTTATCAGAAAGCCCACCATTCTAGCATTGCATTATATTTCAAATTGGTGGCCCATTATTGTTCCCTTACATAAAATAGTAACCACTTTCTCAGTAATGTATTCATACACTGTATTATAGAATATGCCAAGAAAAGTATTATTACACATAAATACAACAGCGTAATGTGAATGGGAAACTACACTCCTACTTTAAATATTTCTCCCACAAATTATGAACCTTTGTAGCCGTGGACATTGATTCCTGTGAAATGGAGTGCCCTCTTCTTCCACTGGTTAGGATGGGGTGCTCAATCATGCAAAGAATGCGACTTTCACGAATCCAACAAGTGTCATCCTTTTCAGGAAAAACAAACCTCTTAACTCCAACACTAGGATGCATGAACTTTGAAAAAATCACCAAACTCCTCATATATCCTCCACAATGCCAAACCAGATGTCGTCATCGTACATGCATGCAATGTAGCTGCCCTTGGTTACATCAGAGGTATCAATCGGCAATGACCACACAATGCTAACCACAGCAGTCCTCTCTCCAGAAGATATTTCATGCACTGCTAGGGTGCTAGTTGATTGTGGAACATAGTGATGACATACCTGTTTCTTTGGAAACAAATTAGAATTCTATTCCAGGAATCTTCGTATTGCAAAATGTGAACACATCATGAGGATTGAGGATTTGATTATTAGTACCTCCAATTCCATCACAAGCAGTCTTGCCATGTGATGTCGCAAAAAAGTTCCACCCAGCAAGCAACTCACAGTCCTCATTGTGGAAACAGAGGTTGATAAAATTGTAGCGATTTTTATATTGGCCTGTGCAGCCATCAGAAAAGTAATGGACCTTTGTAATGGCTGAATGCTTTACTTTTAGGCCGTCCAAAAGAGTTTTCTGATAGGCATACACAGTACTAGTTGTATGCTGGGTTGTATCACTGATCATGCAGTGGCTGTCAACTCCAAGGGAACCTATTCTTTTCTGAAGTACACAACAAATGGGTGCAATGTTGCCTGTGTGTTTTCCCAATGATACCCTTGAGCTGCATCCTGAACTACAAAGGAGAAGTCTCCCACAATGATGCACTCTGAAGTAGGATGATTTCCTTCAGTTGTCTCAGATACTGGGTTTGCATTTGAGCAAATGGTGGTGCCGTGTGAGAAGAATAACGTTCTGAGCCAGCGACTCTATGAAGCACTGTATACTTTCAGTCATTATTAGCAGTGTACATCTGTCAGCAGTAGTCATCCTGTGCTGTTCTCAGATCCAACTCCTCCAATGAGTTCAACCGATTCACCACACCTTCCATTCCAGGATATGACGCACTCATTCACATGCATTTTGCTGATGCTGCATCGCATACAGCTGCTTTCATGCACTCAGTGAGATCCAGTTCTTTAGTGAGCAACTGCAGCATTAGTTTGGGGTTCTGGGGGTGAACACACACACAGAGTAAGTGCCTGGTGAACCAGCTAGAACACACCATTGTGGACAAAGTAAGGCAAAAGTTGAAAACCGCACTTTTTAATTTGAGTGAGACTCCTTGAAAGCGCAGTACAGCTCTTTGAGTTGGCAAGGACAAGTCGCTTCTGCTTTCTTCCTTTTTCTCATTGGGTAGTCGAATGCTAACTGAATCATTTCTCCCTGGGCACAATTGTGAAACCTCATCAGATTCATAAAATGCTGCCACCTCTGCCTTCAGTACCCCAGATAATTTTCGACCCTTGGAGATCTTTTGAGGAACAGACATTACACCATTCATTTCTCTACTCTTCTTTGCCATATAGTTAGTGGTACTGAAGAAGTACTGAGTTTTTTCAATCATAAAAGGTGATCATTAATGTCAGTATCTGCAGCTTCTCCTGGTATGACTTACTCTGGTGGAACTTGTCGACTTTCCATCAAATGTCTATATAATGAAAGTTCATCTGCATCTTCCTTGGCTTTCTTGGGATCAGGCCCCTCTATGTCCTCAAGTGAAGAGCTAGAGCTTAGACAGACAATTTCTGTAAGTGCGTCCTGCACAATGAGCACAGTTTGTCTCCTGGAACATGTGAGATGCCCACTGTCAGTGCACTTGCCCTACACTCATCACTAGTGATTTCCCTTAGTGACTTCTTTAGTGGCTGCAGTCTTTGTACTGATCAAGACATTGCAGCACTTTCACAGTAGAACAGAGTGAGTACTTGTGCAGGTACACTTGCTTATTATGTACAACTGTCACAAATATCAGTCAAAGCCAAGTTGGAATGCAACGAAAGAAGTTTGATCTCATCACTGGAAACTGTGCGCACTGTTTGGACTTTAGTGTATGTAATGGCAAAGCACTTTCCGAGGGTTCCAAAGCTGCATGATTTCAAATGTGCGATGCACAACATTTTGCGAATGGCAATACTTGAAAAACAGGAAGTGCTCAACTAGAATGGTAGGGCATTCTGGGAAATGGTGGCACTTTTAATAACTACCTATCCCATTTTAGCAGCACAAAGTTAATCATTTCATTGCACAATAATAGTACCTTTGTTACGCATAGAATTAAAGTAAAAATACCAGGGGATGATGCATCATGCTCTGAGCTTCAAAATGATACCTTACATGATCTGTTTGGACCATCTCTTAATATGAAAGGAGGGTGCAAGTGGTAAGAGGTCAGAAAGGTAGATTATATATGGAACGTTCTATACGAAAATGGGTCTTGTGGATTTTAAAACGATATATCTTCCGAAATATTAACGCTATCGGGTTCCTATTTTTAACACAACATACCACACCATTACTATATGTGAAAATCCATTATGGTGTCTTACACATGCGGGGTACCGACGTTACAAGGTCCGATTAGAGTTCAAAACGGCCACATCTTCTGGTAGGAGTGTCCAAATCGGTTCAAGATGGTACCCATGTAGAAGGGACCTACCGCTATTGATTTGTTCTGTTCATTAATTCTTGCTTTATCCGTTATGGAGATACAAGTGTGCAAAGTAATTGCATATTTCCGGGGCGTTACGCGCCATTAACGTATTAGGACTGGCTTCGAGGATTTGTGTAATACGTTAATGGCGCGTAACGCCCGGGAAATATGCAATTACTTTGCACACTTGTATCTCCATAACGGTTTAAAGCAAAAATTAACGAACAGAACAAATCAATAGCGGTAGGACCCTTCTACATGTACATAGGTACCTATTTTGAACCAATTTGGACACTCCTATATCGATTTAAATTTTATGTTATAAAATAAAATCCACAAGACCCATTTTCGTATAGAAAGTTCCATATATGGGTCAGTTTCCGAGAAAATGAAAAGTGGCGTATATATATATATAACGTTATAGCAATGCTTCACGTTTGAATCGCTAAAACTCCGTAAAGGTTTAAGCTATCAACTTCCTATTTCGAACACTTCTTGCCACACCACTTCTCTCTACGAAACTCGATTTTTGTGTCTTACCTTGCTCCTTGCCGACGTTACAAGGCGCAGTACCCCGAGGGGTTCAAAATCCAGGTAGCTCCCTGCAGGAATGTCCAAATCACTTCAAAATCGATATGCACGTAAAGGAGTCCTGTCACTGTTTAATTCTGCAGATCGTTGATTATTACCTTATCCGTTATGGAGATACAGCAATGCAAAGTAAAAGTCCACGTTTCCCGCTCGAATCGCGCCTTTCTCAGTCCCACTCGGGAGAATGGAAGCGGTTCAAGGACTGAGAAAGGCGTGATTCGAGCGGGAAACGTGGACTTACTTTGCATTGCTGTATCTCCATAACGGAAGAGGTAAAAATCAACGATCTGCAGAAATCTCTAGTGACAGGACTCCATTACGTGCATATCGATTTTGAAGTGATTTGGACATTCCTGCAGGGAGCTACCTGGACTTTGAACCCCTCAGGTTACTGTGCCTTGTAACGTCGGCAAGGAGGAAGGGTAAGACACCAAAATATATTTTCGTAGAGAGAAGCGGTGTGGCACGAAGTGTTCGAAATAGGAAGTTGATTGCTTAAACCATTATGGAGTTTCAGCGATTCAAACGTGAAGCATTTTATAACTTTATATGTATAGCCACTTTTCATTTTCTCGGAAACTGACCCATATCTTCTAATCTAATTCATGACCAAGGTGATGATTGGTGTGATAACTTTCCCATTGATATTCATTTAAATCTGAGAGGGTGCATGGTATAAACTCATTGGGTGATCTGACATAGAATGACCCTGCTGTTGATTTCGTGCAAGAAGTATTCTTGGCTGATGTTGAGTTTAATTTGTCTTCACCATCCTATTTGTCGGGAATAATGAAAAAACTAATTAAGTACCAAATAAAAACTACAGTTACTGTATTCCTTGTTGGAGTGGAATCGTGTTATTAATTGTAATTGTGTGGGTGAGTTTGCAATCCTAAAATATATCTGCTAAATTGTGTGTTGATCATTGTTTCCTGTTCTCATATTGTAGGCCCCAGAGGTGATACGCATGCAAGAACCAGATCCTTACACTTTCTACTGTGATGTTTACTCCTTTGGAATTGTGATTTATGAACTAGTATCTGGACAATTACCTTATTCTCATATATCTGAGATAGACCAGGTAATGACATACCAATGGGGTGTTTGCAAATGATAATGAATTTATGGATGATACTGTGTTATTATAATTGGATTACCTTTAATAGATGTAATGATAAAATCAAATACTTTCCATTGATATAATGATGTGCAACAACTTTACTTGAATTATGGTTAGAAATAGATATGCATTGTGTATTAGTAAATAGTGAAAACAAAAACGTGAACACATTTTAATGGACTTTGACTTTTAATAACTCACTATTGCATATGTCAAATAATAGTTATTGCATTTCATAGTGGTCTTATTAAAATTAGTACTAATGAATTTTTAATGAATAATGGCATTAAATTATTATCAAACCTGGTAACTTGAATCTGTCTCTGCATATTCATAATTTGTGCTACTTATGTATAATGATTAAAATTAATTATCTCTAACCTTAATCTTGAATGACTTTAATACTAGAGGTGTTTGAATATGTTGATTTATAAAGGTTTTGATATAATTACCTGTTGCAACAATTAACTCTAATTGAATTAATAGCATTTGCCTTACTACGATAATAATTAATAAATTTCAAACCTGAGTTATATAATGTTAAAACCATTGACTTCATTTGCGAATACCCGGTATATTCAACTTGTGATCGAAAAAGGTCGACCATTGAATGAAATTTTGTACAATGGCATATTCAAATATCTTCTCTAAAAGGCAAACAATGCATTGCATTGGTGTCATTTGTGTCTGAGGTCTTACTTGCGATTGTAGTAGTATTATCAACTTATCTGTTTCTTGATATGAGAATGGATGGTGAAGGAGTAATCTATGTCTTTTCTCTTCTACTTCTTTTGTAGATTTTGTTCATGGTGGGATGTGGTATTCTGCGCCCAGACCCAATGAACATAAAGAAAGTGACTCCAAAGGAATTCAAGCAACTATTCGTTCGGTGCAGTCAATTCAAAAAAGAAGACAGACCTTTGTTTCCTCAGGTATAGTTCAGATTAGCTGTACTTACATTGGCCAATTTCTTTTGTTCTTTTTTTGTGGTTTAGTTTAGATTGCAATGCACAAATGGAACATTGAACACTATTTGTGAATGCAGAGCATTTGGTCAATGAGTTTACATAGTTCCCTCATTTGAGGGTGACTATGTCAACTCACTTGACCAAAAATAACTTTAAGAGGACACAAAATGGCTGTGTACTTTCAATAGGGAATCCCAGCCCACTGTATTCGAGACCCAAAATACTGATCAGCTTATAACCTGTTGGTGTTAGTAGCTACCACCCCCAAAATTTGGTGCAGTGTGGATAAATGAATCTTAAAAATTATATCCATAACCCTAGGGACTTACACAAAAAGTTCATCACTTATGGGTAGGCCTATTTAGTACCTTTTATTATATGAGACCTCAGCATAAACATAACATTAACGTATTGAACTCCCATGTAGGTATGTACAATTAATTATTCAGAGACAATATTTTACTTGGGGTATGCAAACTTTTGCATATTCCCTAGTGTATGTGACATACAGAAAATGTTACTTCTGTTTTAGATTAGGGTGGTACAATTAAGCTTAGAATGACCCCAACGTGTCTCACAATGACAAAACCATTAGCAAATGTGGGGAGAAAAAGCTACACAGCGAAATAATGATGACATAATACAATTGGTTCATCAATTCCAATAAAGTACAGTCAAATTTGCTTCAAAACTTATGTTGCTACAAATTATGTCTCCAAATAACCATCATCATATTTGGTAGTACATGCTAGTTATTCAAGATTGTTTTGTGAATTCAAAACATCAAATCACCAAAATTCTATATTTGAGGATGGACATAAGTAGTGTTGTATTAACTAGTTATTAAATACTGATGAAAGCATAATTTGAATTTAGAGAAATTTTAATTACTTTAATGTGCATTTATGTACATCCTGTTTTAATGATAGATTCTTGTGGACCTGGAAAGTCTTGCTAACAGCATGCCAAAAATCAAGCGCAGCAACTCTGAACCCTCTTCCCTACATTATAGTCATTTGTCTCGTGATGACCAGGACCAATCAGAACACTCTTCCTACACTCCTACTGCTTTGCCAGGCTCATCTGCAAAGACCTACACTTTCACCTGAACTTTTTTTACATTTTTTGTTTTAGTAACTTTCACGTGACAATTTATGCATGTATCAGTAACTAAGTAAAATTGTACTGCGTATGTGCGTACACTTGGTACCAATGTGTTCTGTTTGCTTTGGTGTGCTGTTCGCAAATTTCTAATATTTTTCTGCATCCAGTGTGTGTGCAATCAAAGGTGTGATATACATATCAAACAAGTTTAATGCAGAAATGATCAGAACTTTATTTTAGCTAGTCTAAATACAGCATTTGTAATTCTGATCAATCAAGTGGAGAGCATGCACACATTGCCACAATTGTTACAAATTGTGTTACGATGCACATCATTTCAGCTCCATCTGTTTATTGACCATGATAATGCAAAATTGCAAATGTGAAAAGTATATAGAGATTCCAAAGCACTCATTTGGATTCATGACATTCTCAATCAAATCTTGGCATTATAATTGTTGTACCAATGATGAGGGGCAGCTGTTTCTATGTTCTAGTCATTTATGTTGTCTGACAGCATTGTGTTTGCAAACAAGGTCAAAAGTCACCACACCACCCTAAACCTTGATGGCAATAACATGGGTATGCATTATCATACAGAATTGGAGAACAGGAAACAAAAGTTCCATGCATAGATAGGGATGCATATGCATACTACAATTTTTGTCCTTTGATGTTTATCTAGTGCTCTTAAACCTGATGTACAAATTACAATCTCCACCCCCCCCCCCCCGCCCTGGGATTCTTGAGACCATACATTGTCAAACTATATGACCCAGCAATAACTTAAATAGCATTCTCTTAACTGAAGCTCACAGCTTTTCCTGAATACACATGTTTGGGAGTGTGGTCCAAACTAGGCAGGTCGTATAGCACCTACACGTGTTCCTTACACCCGCCGTCCTAAGCTGATATGAGGCTTATAGCCTATAACATGCCTAGGATATCAGGTAGCTGGCGTCAAAGAGGCCTTCAGTGCAAGCTATGCCTAATGGTCTGTTTTACTGGACATGCCCCGAGCATTAACATAGTGCCAAATTGAAATTATCCACAGGATGTATTGCCCTGCCCCGTTTGTTATACACGGCATATGCGTACATGCTACATATACACGTGCAGTAAACTTGTGTTTTGCACTGGTTTGCATGTTATACACTTTAGCGTATAATGCCTGTTACTCTATTTGTATAACGTCAGTCCATATATGCTTGTTATATTGTCATACACATAGATGTGCATTGTATATCATGGCAGTACTAGGATTCATGTTTAGCCTAGTCATAAAACATGCCTGCTGCTGCAGTTGAAATCAACGTGGTGTGGTGCACACGATTCATAACAAATCAGATAATTTATTATACATAAATAAATATAACAGAATTCACATTCTCAAAGATTCTAATGAACATACAATAGAAACACAATCTTTTCCATAATCAAACATAATAATGTACGATTGTTTGAAACAGACTACTATTTTCTACTTGACTCACTGGTATAAAGGATGGGTGGGACCCTCAGTGTCAAACAAAGTTGTCACAGCTCTAATTGGGCAAGGGAAGTGATCTTCCCTCAGATGCTTTCCATACCAGGCAACTTAGCAAACAAATGATCAGTAATAGTAGCTGTGCTGGTTTCTTCCGAACATTAATGTGATGTGAGATATTGTACAATTCTAAATCAGTAAGCTCCATGTCATTTAAATATCACTTACAACGAATTGTGTGATGATGGGATGGAAATATTTGAATTAATTAATATATTTGGCATACATTTCTTGCTTCCCATTGTTTGACTGCAGAGATCCAACATGATAATCTGATTTCATGCAAGATTGAGTGTAATCATGAAGGGGACAATTGAGTGGTGAGGCATTTGCATGATAGTAGAATGTACATTTTCTCATCATCTGCATCTCAGGACTCATCCAATTATTGATGAAGGATCCCATTATTCCATTACATTGCTCAAATGGAAATACCCAGGAAGAAAGCAGCCGTTGTCTAATATGCATTCCATTAGATGTGCATGCAGATGCATACTTGGTGTGGATGCATGTCTTTCCATACAGATCTTTAAACAATTCTATCAGTTTAGTGTCTGCTAACAACATTTCATGATATGATAGTGATGATTGAGACAAAATAATTGATGCCTCAACAAAAATTGTCCAACAACCTTTCTGGTCGAATTCCCTTAAGTGCATGTATTTGTCAAATTACGCCACTGGTCTGTAGCGAGTTCCCTTTATTTTATATGGCATTCTTCCGATTTCCAATTGGAACAAGCATACTATCAATTTTGGCTTGTATATTATCAAACTCAGAATTTAATAAAATCCCTTCCATATGCTTACAGCATGTTTTGCTAATCCTAAATACATGCATACATGCTGCCTTATAATGTCAAAGTAAGGAAGACGTACAAGTTCACTGTACCTAAAACCATCCTTTTTTGTTACTTGCTCCACTTGCGTAGGGGTCCTTGCAGATTGAACTTCATTTATAGCCTGTATGTATATTTTGCTCCATACTTCTTTCAGCCCAAGCATCTCTATCAAAGCCTGAATAGTCGAGTTTCTCACCAAATGAAAGGCAGGGAAATTTTTAAAAACATTTTTAACACCCCACCCCGACCACAAGATCCACACTTTTTTAGTAGTGGGTATAGGACACAGGAAGAATCGGAGAGCGAGAGATGGACATCATGTTGGATTCTGTAGGAAGGATTCCTTCCCAGAGGACTAGCAGATCATCCACAAATGGTTTTATATACGAATTCATAGTCATGGATTCCTTTGGACCAGAAATACCGTTCTGCTCTTGGCAAATGTATAACAAGATAAATTACACTGATGCTATACTGTGTGTTCATATGGTCTAAACTATTTACGATCACATATTGCACCATCTTAAGTACAGTAGTGCAATTTCCTGACATCCACCACCATCTAACTTCGAAAAAAAAACGTTCCTTTCTTTGTAGTAGGTCTTTGAGTGCTTAATATGCTATTATACTTGTATAGTAAAGTCTTAGACATTTTTATAAAAACCTGAGGTTTGAGTATCAATGACTGAGAAGCAGCTCTATGGCTCTGATGAAAATGGACACTTCTGCTGATTAGAAAATATCAGGGCCTTTGCTTCACCACATAAAGTATCACAAATAGGGCACATAACATGCTGCACAAGTTGTCTTCTTTCCACATTTAATCTTTTTCTCTCATTGCACTGAGTGATGAAGAAAATTCATAATTTGCTTCAATAGTGAGTTAGATGGAACCATTAATGAGATAATAGTTAAAAATAAAATAAGTAGCTGCATTCCTCTGTCAAGTCGTTGTTGATAGTAAGAGGAACAGGACATATATGGCTATAACTGAACAGTTTATCATTGGATGCAAACCAACCATTCAACTGAGCACTGTGACAATTTGTAGAATCAAATAATAAGTTCTTGTCCTGCTCATGATCTGAATCGAGGACAACTTCAGTTTTCTGATTTGAATCAAGGACCACTTTTAGCATCTTTGTTTTCAATGGCACTAACGTTTCCGCCATCGTGTTGTGAATCGGTAGTCAGCTCTTCATTACACAATGCCTCCTACCATTCATTTTCTCGATATCGATGATTTCTTCTTCCATATCAACGCTGAGGTTAATGCATTGCTTTTAACGTTCTTGTGACATAGTACAGTAATCTCCCGCTTAAGTACGCATTTCGAACGTGAGAAGTTTGTGCGTACCTAACCAGTAGGTGCGAACTTTAGGCTACTGCCCCTAATTCATTATAAACTCTTTGACTGCATGTACATACACCTACACATTGTGCTTCGATGTCGAAGAAACATACCAGAAAACAGTTAAATGAGTCCCAGCAATGTCCAGTAAGCGTGCTCTTACACGATTTCAGTGAAGGCGCCATCCAAAAGATGTGGGAGAATCAGGAGGAGATTCCGCAACTTTGTGCTTTGATGTCTGAAGAAGCTAAAGAAAACACCTTTCGAGCGTCAGTTGGTACGCTATCTAGTCTTTCAATCCCTTACACATAATTTGAGGCATCCTGGCAATGGTTAAGTTGATTCAGAGCTCACAGGGTGCTTCTTTATGGCGAGGGTGCAGAAGTCAACAAGGATGATCTGGAATTGTTGGCTGCACTAAGGGATTTATATGATATAATCGAGCAATATGATCCTGAGAACATTTATAATATGGATGAGACGAGATTATTCTTTTGATTGCTTCCAAGACACAGCCTTCCTATGCCTAGCGAGGATATCATAACCACGAGAGGCAAGAACAAGGCCAAAAAATGTGTGTCTCTTATTATCTGCGCGAACGCAACAGAAACTCACAATATTCCTTGCACTCTCATTGGAAAGCCCAAAGAACCTGCTTGTACCAAGGGCCGCCAATGGCCAGTTAAATATTTCAATCAAGCAAAAGCATAGACGATGTAGAAACCTGCTGGAAATGGTTCAACGAGGTGTTTTTTCCTGAAGTAAAAAAAAAATGTGGTGTCCGTTTGTTGATGGACAACATTTCGAAGCTTTCAAATGGGAAAACGTTCAGGTAATGTTTCCCCCCCCCCCAAATTGCACGAGTTGTAAGCAGCCATGTGATAGGGGAACAATATTAGCAGCTCTGAAGAAAAGACACGTTTTTATATCTCAAGGATGTGCTTGATTTTTATGAACTTGATGAGGATGTAAAGAGTTGTAAGAAAAACACAAGCAGTTATGCAGAAGAGCTGCCACAGTCAATTATGGAAACCAAGCGCATCTGCTTGATGCAGCAAATCATGTCAAAACCGCTTGGGACTCTTGTGTCGTCAACTTCAATCAAAAACGTCTTTACCAAAGTGGAAATTATGACATTGGAGGCAGATGTGAATGCAAAAGATCAAGAAGACAATTTGTGAATACTTGGAGTCAATGAAACAGTGTGATGATGATTCTGAATGATCCTGACAAACTGAGTGACGCTTTGGTAATGCTATTGTATTTCAGAGCTTTGAGACACTCTATAATCGTGTACTTGACATTGAGTACCAGCTGCTCTGTACTGAGGTACAAACAGAAGCTGGGGAAACATTACTGATCTTAGACAGTCATTTGAATCATTTCAGAAAAAGATAGCTGTCAAAGCCAAACATATATAACCATGCCAGATGACTATTCGTTACATGTTAAAGGGGAACTGCCACGAAAAAATAATGTTATCTCAGTCTATAGCACTTGAATAAGAACAGCAAATATGATGTATTAAATATTTGCTTTTATAATCAAGATAAATTCAAGACAACACAACAAATTTGGTCACCATGTTTTTATTAAAATTTAAGACCGTCTACGTCACTGGTCTCAGAAATCCATTGTGCGCGTACAGAGAATGCCTCACTGCATTGCCAAGGGGTGTATGAATCGTGATAATAAGTGCCCAAAGGGTGTTAGTTTTCATCGTTTGCCCCCAAATAAACCCATCTCTGCTTCATCAGGTAAGTTTTTGTCATGCTTTTCAACTAGCATATGTAAATACGACATGTTGTGATACTGGTAACATCGATAGCTCGTTACTTGTGCTCCATTTGACGGATATCTCCATAAATGATATCGGATATTGAAAGTCCACCATATAAACTGACGATACGCTGCGTGACGATATGACCTATTTGTAGAAAAGCATGTGTACATGGCATGCGCATGTGTATATAAACGTTGCATTTATAATAAGACAGTTACAAGTGCAGTTCGTGTAACACAATCTCCTGTTACCTATTGGGAATAGGAAGTTGTATAGGATCCCCTCTCTTGTCGCCATCATCACACCTACCAAGGTGATGCGCAAAGTTAGTGGATTGAGGCATGCTCCAACAAACTCAGGATGATCTGTGATGCATTGGAGACCCTCCACATCACTAAAAAGGTGCCTTATGTGTGCCAGTTCCCTACAACAGCAACACTCGCATTCGGTTGGGAGAGCAGCGCACTTGGTACACGAGCACCAAGCTGTGTTAACCAATACGCGTACGTGCAGCAAGGTCGGCTGGTAAAACACTGTCACTATCACTCTCGCTGGAGGTGTCGGACTCATGACTTGTTGGCTCAAAACAGTATGTTAGTAGACCCAAAGGCTCACCCTCTGTGGCCTCCACATCTGAATCGCTCATCATATTGGAGACCAGCGACGTCACACGGTCCTTAACTTTAATTTATCATGGCGCCCATTATTTTCAACTTTAAACCAATACATCTTAACATCAGAGCATACTGAGACGTTGAAATTTATAATCTACATACAGATACTTCATATTGACCAAATAAAATTACAACGTATAAAAGTCATGGCAGTTCCCCTTTAAAGTAATGTAAACTATGAACCTTGGTTCTTATGAATTTTTTTGCATATTTAACCGGGATGCGTACTTAAACAGGAGATTACTGTATTTCATTATTTCTTAGTCAGCATACCCAAACCCGAACATCTATTCGTCGAAAATGCTGATAATTGACCAAACTAGACAAGCCCTCCAGCATCTGTATCATTTATTTGTTTCTTCCATCTTGTAGCTTGAGCTGATATGCAATTCCAAAATTTATGACGGGACATGCATGTGCACATTGACAGGTGCAGAGTTGTTCATTGACAATCAGCTGTTTGAGATTCTCAACAATGGAGGAATACGCTTATGCACAGAGAAGATCTCTCTATTCTGGTACTTACAGTTTTGGTGAGTCTCAAGTTTCACCTGAGTTTGGGTTACAAAATGCTGAATCATTCTATGCATGGAGCTGGAAGACGATGTTCTCAGTTTCATAGGATAGAATGCAATGTGATGCATAAGTTTTCTCTTCGAATAGGAAGCAACCCAATTAGTGAATTAGAAACAACTCCGGCAAGAATACCCTTTGCATGCATATTGTGTGTGTGTGAATAAATGTTTCAGACAGTACCTGAACAAAATGCTCCATTTCATTGTTGCTCTATGAGCAATACACCGCCAACTTCACAAGATCCGGTTGCTGCAATGAGGCGAGATGTCCAAAGTCAATGAAAAGATTGAGGCAATCTGCCAGAAGTTACGTTCGCTCGAAACCAAAGTGCAAGCACTAGAGGCTAAGAAAGGAACCTGTGCATCTATTGACCCGGAAGAGCATGCAAAAAGGAAAAGACGCACTCCCTTGTCTCCGCAGGTGTGTCAAGTACCGGACATGCTATCCAATGTTTGCTGTCAATCAAATAGAACAAAAAGTTTTGAAGTCTTTCAACGAAGACTCACAGCTGAGAACTGATGAAAAGTAAGCGTGCCTTTCGAATCATTATGTTCATATTTTCTATACATGCATGTATATATGGCATGGAAAGTCCACACAAGGCAGCTAGTTACAAACTTCACCAGGAATTGATTGAATTTCGGGTCATCCATGGCTTTTCAACCTAAAATTGGACGCTATGTTTTACATTTTGGTCCAACTTCTCATATATATGTGTCCTGATATAAAAGTAACTTTAGCCCAAATTTTTTTTAATAACGTTAATGGTTTATGAAATAAACATCCTCAAAATTGCAACTTTGCCAAGTTATAACTTGCTGATGTTGTATGGGAATATTTGGCATCAAATCGATGCTCTTTATGTGTACTACTACAATATGATATGTTTTTATTAAGGAGGTTAAAGGGTTAAATAATAAATGCGTCTATAACACGGTTTACAATATTGAGGTCACTTGCAGATTGATATTCTACCTTTTTTTTTACAAAAGGGAAGCCACCAATTGTCTTTATGTTTTTACAAAATAAAAAGTTGGGGTATCAGCTAGTTCTGGGAACCAGATACGTTTGAACATTATGGACGCCATTTTGTTTCTAGTTTTAGCACTAATGAAAAGTGCTGCTTACTACGTCACAAGTGGTATTATGTAATAATCATCATCAGCTATCACCAGAGATATCTGCTATCACAACTTAGGTTTTAAAAGTATATGGAACGTTCTATACGAAAATGGGTCTTGTGGATTTTATTACATAAAATATAAATCGATATATCTTCCGAAATATTAACGCTATCAGGTTCCTATTTTTAACACAACATACCACACCATTACTATATGTGAAAATCCATTTTGGTGTCTTACACATGCGGGGTACCGACGTTTCAAGGTCTGATACCCTGTAGGGTTCAAAACGGCCACATCTTCAGGTAGGAATGTCCAAATCGGTTCAAAATAGGTACCTATGTAGAAGGGTCCTAGCGCTATTGATTTGGTACTGTTTGTTAATTTTTGCTTTATCCGTTATGGAGATACAAGTGTGCAAAGAAATGGCATACTTCCCGGGCGTTACGTGCCATTAACGTATTACAAAGAAGTCCTCGAAGCCAGTCGTAATACGTTAATGGCGCGTAACGCCCGGGAAATATGCAATACTGAGCTATGTCGGAGGTTCATCTTGCTCCGGTCTTTGATCCGGTTGTGGCGATGTCCTTGGGACCCGTGACAAAGAACTGTGTTGTGACAATTGCCAAAGCAATTCCCAGTGGGATGATGCAGCCCCTATATAATGCTCCACTACACTTGCACACCATGAACACACTACCAGAGGCAATGAGAGTGGGGTCTTTGTTCTTTTCGTAAGTAGCCTTGGCTGTTGTTCTAAAATACTCTCCTGACATAAGTTTGTTTTTGCAAGGTATGCAAATGAACCTGGACATTGGCAACCTTGCTGAGCCTGTTTGCAAGAGATCTGATGCCAAAGATTCCCTTGAAAAAAGTGCAACATAATGTGTACGAGACAAAACACTGTCACAAATCAAACAAGACTTTGACATTGTATACGTATACGCGTAGCGTGTATGAATTCGTCATGTGTGCGATGTTTTTAATTTAATTCATAAACAAAACCTTAACGAGGCAGACCGGATATGAGTTAGCTTACGGAAAGGTTTACAAGCTAAGTATACGATTACGTGTTTTTCAGGTAATGGCCAGCGCTAACATAGTGGCAATAGGTACCAGGCCGTCATTTTTCCTAAACTTAAATTGACGGCCTGGGGACGAAGCTACCACGCCGCTCATATTCACCAGCATACCGGTCACCACGCCGGTCACGTTCACCAGCACACTGGTCACCACACCAGTCACGTTCACCAGCACACCGGTCACCACGCCGGCCACGTTCACCAGCAACCGATCTCAATCACCACGCCAGTCTCACCAGTCTCTATCACCACGCCGGTCTCTATCGCAATGCCGGTCTACATGTAGTTCACACAAGTCTCACAACGCCGGTCTCAATCACGTTCACCGCCTCGTACATGTAGCCACTTACCGGTTCTAGTTCTGCAGGGGATTATCCTGGGAGTATTCTGCATGCAAGACCCCTTCACCTCCATGCTCATGTTCAAGACCTCCACTGCAATCTGTAAGTGACCTCAATATTGTAAACCGTGTTATAGACGCATTTATTATTTAACCCTTTAACCTCCTTAATAAAAATATATCATATTGTAGTAGTAAACATACAGGATCAGCAAGACGAAAGTTATAACTTGGCAAAGTTGCAATTTTGAGGAAACAATTAATTATTCAGGAATGTTTATTTCGTAAACCATTAACGTTATTAAAAAAAAAATTTAGGCCAAAGTTACTTTCATATCAGGACACATATATAGAGAAGTTGGACCAAAATCTAAAACATAGCGTCCAACTTTAGGTTGAAAGCCATGGAAAGACCCTTTCCATAAGTGCAAATAAAAGTGTAAGTCTGTCAGTTGTATGTATTGTATTTTGCATGCAGCTGCACTCAGTACTTACAGGAAGTCACTAATGCAAGTAATAAAAGAAATGTAAATGCAAGAGCAAGACAGCAAAGGGTACGTTGGTGATAATTATTCATGTTACGATCAGGTTTCGTTAACATTATAATAGCTTTGGGAACACCACAGTAAGGTTATTACAAGTGACAAAAAGGAGGCGTGGAAGTGCATTACGATGGGTAGGATGTGAGGAGGAGACTGCGGATGACGGAAAGATAGCAAGAAGAAGGCCAAACTGAAGATCAAACAGAATGAATAAATGGATGGATGAGCAGGATAGACAGGGGACAGATCTGTGGAAAGTAGCAAGAAAAAAAAGGGAGGATGGACCTGTTCTGCATTTGCAGGTTTGCAAGCCTGGATGGTGAATGTACTATTGGGAACACTGAGTCTTCGAATCATAAGTTTATGTGCACTTAATGAACTTGATCTGAAAAGTATTGATGTATTATTATACAATCATATCATATTTATAACATTAATAATAATAAATTGCATGCATCATAATGCATCATGCATGCATTATTACGCATCACACAAATACAGTGAAATATGCTTGTTATCTGGCATTATGCACAGGTGTTATCCACCTAACTTACCCTCAAGCATAAGTCAGTCTTCTTCCACTCGTTATCCAACGCTGTATACAACATGATTACAGTAAGTATTAAACACATGTATACAGAACGTATACCTCCATTATACATAGCAGGAAAACTCCTAGTTGGCACCGTATAAAAGTGATGTTCTTACACTTGGGCCTTAGTACATCATCAGGCATACTGCCAACAGCCTGACCCCTGATAAGGATGGAGCGGACCATGATGCCTCCTATGGCCTTCAACATAGTGAACTTTAGATTTAGTCGAGATATGAATCGAAACTTCTAAGGTGGACTTAACAAAGGTGATCCTCCCAATAACTAATGCCCACCCAGCACAGATCTCCATTTCATGACAGACACTAGGTAGCTCTTTCTGCATCTTACACATCCCTTCGAGGACCATGCAGGGTGACTGCGTTAGTTGTGGCTTCCGATGTCACCTCTGTCCTTCAGTTGATACAGCTCTTCTGGCCTCATCTATCCGATCTCCTGAGGTACTATTAGCCATCGTGAAAACGTTTTGCAGCTATAAACACACAAAACCTAGAATAGCTATCTCACCACGTGGCAGGATCACGTGCTTTCTGCTAATTGCTCGCTGTGGTCAACCGGAAGAGTAGTATTTGTGTTTGAATCAGTATGATGAAGGGAAGGTCAGGATGTGTTTGCTATTTATTTATATGTGTGTGTGTGTGTGTGTGTGTGTGTGTGTGTTTGTATGTGCGTTTGTGTGTGTATATGGATTTTCCGAATGCATTCCCCTCGTAGTGTGCCGAAGCCGTAAAATGCTTGGCATTGGTGTGTTTTGTGAAAATAGAGTGTTTTGATGAGCCTTTTGATGCGTATTGGAGTGACAAATCTCTATGTATCGATTTAGACTGATCAAGGGATGTCGAGACGTAAACATTGTATATGTGACACATCCACTTATTGTATCGGTTCGCATCGGCCACTATACTACTTTGAGTTAATAGGATTAGGTACTCGTGATTAAGAGCATCTATCGTTACTGCTAGGTACTCATGATTAAGAGCATCTGCTAGATATGCATGATTAAGAGCATCTGTCGTTACTGCTTGATATGCATGATTAAGAGCATCTGTGCCCGGAAACATGCAGTTTATTGGGTATTGGATGCGAGCTAGCTAAGTGATTCACCTGGACATGGAGTAGAGTGCCATTGTTCGTCCGTTAACACTATTGTTAGTGTTATTTCATAGATATCAGTACACTCTTTCTGACACTTAGATTGTGTTCATTGATTGGTATTGGGCACACACACACACACCGCACATTATTTGTGCCCATATTCCAACCACCCACCCCCCAAGAACACCATTTATTGTCATCCATAGAGGTGTATGATGTTTAAATGGAATAAACCATACAATATATGCATCTCTAGGCACCTTTGTAATTCTCTATGCATGTTTGCACTTCTTGTGTTTGGTTTTTAAATGCTGTGTGAAAACAAGTGTTCTTTTCAGATTTAAGTAGGTTAGACATAGATGAATGGTATGGCAAGAAACGACAAGGATATTACTATACATAGGCACAATGATACCTATTCAGTTGCCTGGAATTAGCAGTGTTCTGTATGAATGTCTTTTTGGCATGTATTTATGTATTTTATATATGGGATTGTTTCCGCGAAAAGGGACCTAGCGCAACAAGTATAAGCCATCAATTTCATTGCAACAATTAAATTAGTGAACAATTTGGGATTGTTTCTGCATGTTTTTGCATTGAAATGTCCTGTACTCAGCGATTCTTACACACTGAGAAACGGAGTTTGGTCATGGAGTTGTAGGCCACTGAATTTTTTATTAGCCATACACTTCAACGCAAGGTGTTACATTTCTATTGTGTGTACTAGAAATATGATTTGTAGTTTCAACCAGGTGTATTAGATTATACTTAAACCTACTTATAAAGTGGCTCGCTATACTAAAATGCTCTATGCAATGTACAACTGTTGTGTGGTACCTGTCACTGAAAAATTGCCAGTAAAAGTGGTGCATTGATCTATTCAATTAATGCATTATTATATTTATAATCCTTCTACACACTTGCAGATTACAGACCTTAACCCTACTGTTCAACATGGTCATTGGAGTTGTGTGGGGGTGTCCCACATCTGTTCAGTTTAATTATGACCAGCAGGTTGCATGGGCCTCACTTTCTGGGTCACAGTGTGCTGGAATGCGCCAATCTCCAATTGACATAACAACTGCACAGACTGAAACGAATAGCACACTGACATCACTATTGTTCAGTAGTTGGAACAAAGCTGTTAGTGGTGAGTATGAAAATGTTGGGTACTCTGTGAAATTTGTTCCTGAAACATTGGATGCAACTGTAACCAATCATCTTGGAACATATATTGTGCTACAGCTTCATCTTCACTGGGGAAATGATGGCACACAAGGGTCTGAACATACGATCAATGGCAAGAAGTACGCTGCAGAGATCCATTTTGTCTCCCTCAAAAAGGGGTATCCGCCAATTACAAGTTCTTTTGGTGATACATTATCTGTAGTAGGTGTACTATGTGAGGCAGCAGATATTGCAATCAAAGGCACAATTTGGGAGCAATTGTTTCCTGTTCCGACATCATATGGAAAGCATATAAATCTTCCGGCTCTTCAGTATAACCAGTTTCTTCCATCAAATCTAGATTACTATCATTATGATGGGTCCCTCACTACACCCCCTTGCAGTGAAATAGTGGAGTGGTTTGTGCTGAAGCAACCTATCCAAATACCAATTGAATACTTGAACATGTTGAGACAAACCCAACAAGATTCAAATGGTTCTATCCTTCTGAATAACTATCATAATGTTCAGCCATTAAATGGAAGAGTGGTGTATCAATACTCACATGGTGCCAATAACAGAAGTGTCTTCCCTATTATCTTGATGGTCTTGTTTATATCAGGCTTTGTATGAGACATTATACTTCAAACTTTTGCTATTATTTAGTGGAGGTAGTAAACCGTGTTATAGCAGTTTTGTTTAAAAATAATAGACTGAAGTATATGTATTATGTCGTTTTATGAGTTCATTATATACTGGGACGCATTGGGATATAATTGTACACCCCTACTGATGGACTAATATCAAGGTATCCCCCCCAGGACATAAAGCCTCTACACCATACCCCCCCAGGACATTTATTTTGGACCCCCTCTGGACACACTTACCTGTACATTACCATTGAACCCCCTCTGGACACAACCTGATGTAGGATACCCCCTTAGGACATTACCATTGAACCCCCTCTGGACACATCTCGATGTAGGACACCCCCTTAGGATATTACCATTGAACCCCCTTTGGACACATCTCGATGTAGGACACCCCCCTAGGACATTACCATTGAATCCCCTCTGGACACATCCTGATGTAGGATACCCCCTAGAGCATTACCTTTGAAACCCATCCGGACACATCTCACTGTGCGACACCCCTAGGACATTGCCATTGGACCCCCCTCTGAACACATCTCACTGCAATAGAACATCCCCCTAGGACATTACCATTTGACCCCCTCTGGACAACTTTTTTGGTCATCAGTAGGGGTGTACATTTATTTTATGGAATAGCCCATTGCCATTTTTACGTGAGAGTGAGTTTGAGTTGTTAATATCACACCCACTACTAGAATCGACCTTTATGCGATGACGGGGTGAAAAAGGTGCAACTAGCTCGCTAATGACCATGGATACAATGAGTAGCGATCTATATATGATCTCTCTAATGACCAATGGTGCAATTGGGTGTGAAAATATTCACAAACTTCACGCACAAAAATATTACGATTATAGTTGGCTTTACATGGCACGCACGCTATTTACAGGGTTTGTTCTAGTTCAATGAATACGTCGTGTGTGATTACATTTAAGAGGTGAATATCAGGCGCAGACTAGATAACTACCAGCCCTTACATTTATCAATAAAGAACGTAAACACTTGTTATCACGCAGCCCAAATAATGCAGCTGCAATCTGAATTGACTGCAATCCCCGTTGCAGCAGAACAAATCTTGCAGTGTATACTAAATCTGCAAGACCATTTAGAAATTAAGGTAGGGACCCTCTATAACTTTGTACATGTACATGTACTTTATTCAGACTAGCATGGCGGGTATAAGAATACATGCACACATAGAGCATCTACTTCTTCCAGCCTGTGGCCATTGAGATCTCAGGCCCAAGTGGTCGAACACCTTAAGAGAGATCTTAGCCGCAAGGTTTCTGAAGAACCATGGTCATTCAGCTAACTCATGCAAGGACTCTCTGTTGCAGTCCAGGATGGAGTGCTGCTGCAGTTTTGCCTTTTTGTTTTATATCACGTACTGATTTAATAGGAAATATCACATAGATTGCATTCAACACAGTTCAGATGCCAACTGTACAAACTTCATCCAAGATCACATCGTTTCAATAATAACATCCTACATCTCTATAGAAATCAGTCGAAATCCTAGGCAAGTACTTAAAGGTGACTTGGTGAAGACACCTGCAAATGGAGTGAAGTATACACATATTCTAACACATAAACAATCAATTTGCCATGCAATACATCTCCATGCACATGCAGAGTGTATGAATGTATGGTACAACAATAAGTGTTCTCGGATTGCTCCTGAAATTAGTTATAACAAAAATAACCTCGTAGCCAGTGGGATTTTAAAACTTCTCAATGCATGTGCTATGTCTCAAATTATACTAAACCCACGAATGGAAGGGCTATGTACGTATGTACACACACACACACAGTTTCATTGAGGGGGGAGGGGGTAAATTGTTACTATAATCTTTCTTAAATGCATCAAACAGTAAATAAACGCAACTTATACAGCAATTCTTCTACATGTACATGTTCTATTCTATAAATCTAATACTGTATCAAGGTCAGGATCTGATAGTTTATCAGGAGACTCTATTGCTATTTTCATTTAATCACGCAAACTTGAATTACTTAAACAGTTATGTACAAAAGTTTATTTGAAAAAGCTTCTTCCTACCAATGCAATTGAAACAGAAATACTAATTCATTGCTGCAGTGAATCTACTTAATATTCATTGCATTAAGGACACAAATGAATGCTTAATATGGCACTCGATATTTTAATGTACGTATGGTAATCACTGCATTGTAACTGCAATGACCTATCTCATGATAAATGCATTTGTCATTGCAAAGCGATTATGGGAATGATAACTGCCAAGCATTGTGCATTGTTGATTGCCATAAGCAATCATAAGGATAAATGAATAGATTTGTATGATACTGTAGACTAAAACAAATATTGCAATCATTGGCACATGTACATTAGAAGTAAACTGACTCAACATCAATTTTAAATCGCACCCTATAAAAGATTTCAACTGACAACTAAAAAGATTCCCTGCTGTATTCAGATTTAGAAACATGTACAGTATGTCTTTCCAATGAATCTACTTGAAATGTACTGTACATACCTTTTTCTTATACTGTTGCAATAGGAGATTTAGTCTTCCTCCATAGTCACGATGGACTGCAGTAAAATTTTGAACCTGTACAATGGCAATAAGAGCATCAAACAGCAAAGTAGTACACAGGGTTCTTAAAGCCTTTCTACAAGCTTCCTAATGAAAGAATTGAACCCAGTATCGTGTAAGCAGGTACTATGTAGTCTGGGGCAAAAAGGCTGTGGCCTTGCTATGCACTAGCCACTAAATCACTATAGAACCGTGCACACCAAAGAAGCTATTTGGTATCACCTGGACAGTTGGTAATGAAACCAATATGCGGGCAACGATATGAGCTTTGTTTATACATATTTCTTGAACACCCATCCTCAGATTTCTTAAAAGGTACCTTTTTTCACCCACTATCAGCACTCACAAAACCATTTAGTAATGGGCGCCTTATCCCAACATTTGTCTGCAGAACTTTGCTCCAAAAGAGAGAAGGGGTTGTAACAGATGCAGAGCTCTTCTCCTGCTCCTTTGCTGCATAGTCCTTAGCACTAATAGCTCAAAGGTGACAGAAAGTTGCTGCAATCCGTGTGTTGCAAATGCCCAGTTATGAATGAAGGGAGAGCCCAGTTATGAATGAAGAGAGAAGGCACATCTGGCTAATACCCCCAGCAGAACAGCTTTGACAACCTATGGTTCTGCACCGCTCTACACTAGGAACAGGTTCTTCTTTGCGAGCAACAGGTTCCTCGGTAGGAGCAACAGTTCGCAGCACTCGTGCACAGAAGCCACTGCCTCTTTTCAAGTGGCTGCAGTTGCGGCTGGCTCATCGCTGCAGATTTCTGGTTGCAAGTATCGGAATCACATTGCCAGTCTTACGTTATCAATTTAATTGCTTTTTCAGTACTTCCACACCACAAGCAGGTTAAATGTTAAATCCATTGCTGGCGGTTTTGCAAGTGTCTAGCGATTATGTGTGGGATCTCAGTGAAGTCCTTTGGAATAGATTAATGCTACTCCCATGTAAATCCGAAGCGAAACAAATACATGTGAATTTATCTTAAAATGTAATTTTTTAGCAGGGGGTACCACCCCCTACGCCCCTTTTTTTGATCCCTCGTATCTTTTATCTATTAAGTCCGATTTTTATTTTGCAAGCAAATTCTACAATATTGGATGATGGGGTCCATACAGTTTTTTCTTGCCACCCCCACTTCTTCCTTGGACGTCAAATGAAAAAGTATACATTTGTTAAAACAGTGACACTTTTTACCGCAATGTGATTTGTAGCCTGTACACTGTACATGGTCGCTGGTGAAATGGTCAAAAACCTGAACTTTCAATGTTTTTTACCAACATGCATGTAGTTATAACAAAAACACTAGTTGGTAAATTACTCGTTTGACACATAGATCGGTTCGTAGTAATCATGCTTTCACCACATATTTGCACATGAGTGATTATAGTTTTCCATTGACTCATTAACTTCAGAGCGAACAATACCTTCCAGCTACAGTTGAACAAGAGATGGAGCTTCCAAATGATCCCTAGAACATGCCGATTGCATTGTTAGAAAACATTATGTGGATGGGAGAAAATGCTCATGAACAGTTTAATGGCTACTATACTGTACATGTAGATGGTTCATTAAGCCCAATTTGATCATACATGTTAAATCAGATTGTGAATAGCACCTGTATTTGCACATACAATCGCGTCCTAACAATTGTCCATTTGAATGATTTCTGCACACACCATACATGTAAATTGAAATTGTCACACGCCTTCATTCGTACACTATAAAGTGTGCACACAACTTACAGCTCTTTTCTGAATAAACTCTGTTGCATCCTTCAAATGCCCAGCAATGTTTTCAACTAGTCGTGTCTTCTCCTCTTCACTCAGGACTTTTGTCCAGAAATTAGTCACCTGTACAAATGAACAATGTACTTCAATGCACCAGTATCACATAAATTATAAAGAAATGCTTTGCAAGCATCACAGGAGTATTTCCTCCCCTTCCTCCAAATGAACCAAGACCCATTACTACATTCTCTGAGCTATAAAGTATGTGCAAATAGCCCAATTAAATATACATCTGTACAGTATTCATCTGAGTGGTTAGTTTTTGCACTACTATGATTCCTCAGTGCATCATAGTTCAGGTTTTCCCCAGTCCTTCGGTCCCTTATTAATCATACTTCAAATGTTATGCATACAACTACAAGTTAGTAAGATTCGAAAACATTGTAATGCCTACATGAAGTACACGTACAGCTATTTGAAAACTGCCAATGTCTGACCTGTGAGAAGTTGTCATGATCTGCTGTATTGTACCGCTTTACATCTCCTGTCACCTAGAAGCATACATAAATGTATATGAACACGCACCTAGTGTATGTACGTGTAAATGAACATACTTATGTACATATTAAAATTATGAACTCAAATTCACCATTTACAACAATGACCACTGACATGTATACAAGTACATGTATAAACACATTAATATTCCTGCCTTTGTGTGAAAGACAAGGACATGTTACACAATTGCACATGTTTGGCTGTGGCTTTAGCAGTAAGTTTACGTACAGTACAGTACATGTATATTCAAGATAATGATGTTTGAATTTACAGTAGTGTACTTCAGATTAATCACACCACATGCCATTAGAAACATACATAATGTGAAGTAAGATAGTTTGCTGCAGCTGTGATTATTATACAGCATTGAAATCTATCTGTCTTTCTAAAGAAGCAGAAAGAAAAAGGTCTGCTCCATTCTGCACACACAATAACACACTACTAATTTAGAAGACATATGCATCAAATGGTCCATTTTTTAAAGAAGACATTGAACATGCAACTAGGAGGGAGTTCATGAAGTAGGGCGTCAATTATGGCCACACAACTACATTGATTGACACAGTGGATGTAGGCAGCAGCTTCAACAATATAAAAATTTATCAGTAAAATCCCACCAATGTTTTGCCCTTGTGTGCCCTTTTACCTCCCAATATAGGATTATTCCCATAATGCTAAGACAATTAAACAGCACTATAATCATTTGCCACCCATGCTGTTGCCACGAACTTAAGAGCACACTTAATAAACTCACTTACCATTACAGGTATACTATATGCCTTGTCTTTGCATGCACCTCTCACAGCAGCCCCAGCAGAATGACACACATTATAGCAGTATTCGTGCATACAAAATACTTTGACACAAGATTGTCAACTTACGTCTGATATATTTATACATGTACAGCTAATGCATTGCCTGTTTGTTTTACCATTCACTAAATATAACATGTATTAAACACTTACAACTGTAGTCTTGGAAAGAGCATGAATTTGGCTATCAACAGGCCCTTGAAAGCTATTGGGATAGTAGTTAGGAGCTCCACCTTGAGTGAATGGTTACATTGCGCATGAATATATATGCAATGGAAGATACAAGAGATCTTTGTAAAAATATAGTATGAATTCATTCACAGTGACCAATTCATTAATGTTCATGAAGGGGGTCCATCACAATCCATCCACATTTTGGGGGCCAAACTAACTTTCATATCAGGACATACAAATTGTGGTATTTGCACCAAAATCTAGTTAAATCATTAATGTAATAAAGAAAAGAGACGACAAAAATACATATACAGTATTGGCAGCAAATGAAAATGACAACCTGCATATGTACATACAAATTTGTACAGTTTACTAACCTTGATTTGAATCAACACACATAGAGCCATCTCTGTGGTAGGTGTTGGCTTTAGTGGCATAGGGACAGTTGACAGGAATCATATGATAGTTGGAACCGAGGCGATGACGATGTGTGTCAGAATAGGAGAACAGACGTCCCTGTGCACACATACACATACAAATAAAAGAAGGGATAGATGAAGTGTTGAACACACAGCTTTAGAATTTCCTAGACCACATTACATGTAGCCATACAAAACACAATATGCATTCCTGAATTAAATGTACTGGGATTTGGCCACTCAAGTGTGGCCCCAAGCTATCAAGGAGCCCATAGCAAACAAAGCTACTATCTCATCAAGTGATCCAGGACTAAGAAATGAATGGCAAAGCATTGTTCAAGGTTCGTGTTGTCGACACTGATGCCATCCAGCACCTGAAGCCATGCTAGAATCTAGCACTCAAGAGAAAAAGATTGAGTGCAGAGAGAGGTGGATCACTTTCTAAAATTACATGGCCACAGCCCTGTCTTACAAGTAGGACAAACCTACTCCATAACCTACAGTTTTATCAGAGCGAGACGCTAATGCTGCAGGCAGAGCAGTTAGCCTGCGTCTCAGATGGTCGCGCACCAAATGGAGAAATGGGTTGGGGTTTTTAAAGGTGCTCATCTGGCCTCAATCGTAGAGTAAAATTGCAATATGAAATGCTCAACACTAAATTGTTCATCATTGGCATTGTGACCACACATTGTACACTTAATATCATAATATTGGGTGCATTGCAAGAAATGCGGCTATTATAATATGTACCTAAAATGCCTTCCAATCAGAAATACTTAGTCCTCATTAATAGTTAATTTCATGGCAGTCCCCCCGCAGAAAAAAAAAATTATCTGTAAACCTTTATAGGTAAAATTGAAATACAGCATACAAGTCCTTCAATGCTTGAGTGTATATAGGCAAGACACTGGTGTGCATAATAGCATACCTGTAACATCTTGTCAGGAGACGGTTCCACTCCTGGTACCAAGTGTGCAGGACAGAATGCTATCTGTTCAACCTCTGCAAAGTAATTCTTCGGGTTCCTGTTCAACACCAGCTTACCCACAGGAATCAACGGATACTCTGAGTGTGGCCACACCTTAATGTGGAGGAAACGATCACTTGAATGGAACTGTGAGCCTTAACAGTACACAGAATGCAACCAATAAGTTATGCATGCAATGGACGTTGTATAGGCAAAAGACTGACAGCGATACATACTTTGGTAAGATCAAATGGATTCAATCGAAATTTCTCAGCTTGTTCAAATGTCATTACTTGCAAAAAGAGAGTCCACGATGGCTTGATGAAAAAATAGAAGACAGAAATGATTAAAAAAAAAACAACAGGAAACACAACTAAAGTACACTGCAATAATGTTACAACTACTACACTGTACATGTAAATGTTTTCAATCAATATTCACTCAGTAATCGAGCTTCTAACCCCCCCCCCCCCCTCCCAAACCGCTTCGTAATGCCACATATAGTGTACATTAGTTTGTACATTGTATGATTATCACATGCATTTTACATGTACTGAAAGTGTATTTATTAAGGATATGGGATTGTATTGCACAATAACATCACACCAAAAAAATCAGAAGCATCTATATCTACAGGAACATGTACTTACAAAATTGCCTGTAGCAATGGATTCATACAGATCTCGAATAGAATAGTCTGGATCATTCATAGAAAGTTCACCAGCCTTCTGTACACTCAGATTCTTGATGCCTTGGTCTGTCTGAAGTGTGTTGGATGCCAAGATAACATACATGTACATGTATACAAATGTTAAAATATATGGAGTACATAGATAATATAATTATACATGCAGCATGCAATTTAACATTTGTTCGTTTCGTTAATTGTTGATAATCACAGCTCTATATCAACTGACATCCAAAAACAATCAATGCAACTGCATACTCAACACAAAAAATGAGCAATCGATATTTTACAGAGGAATAGAATAGCTGAAGCAAGACTCATGCAGGAGTACCAATACTGAAATATTTAATACAACCCAACACCTGTTTACATGAAACATCAATAGGTACATGAATTGTGTGCCAAAAAGAAATCTCACCTTGAAGTGGAACTTGCAGTAGACTGCCTCACCAGCCTTGTTCACAAGCTTAAAAGTGTGGGATCCATAGCCATTCATATGACGATAGCCATCTGGTATTCCACGGTCACTGAACAGGAAGGAAACTTGATGAGTTGTCTCAGGGCGGAGGGTGATGAAGTCCCAAAACATGTCTGGATCCTGAAAATGCATAGCAATAGTATGTACAGCACAAAGCACATGGTATATACAAATTGCATGAGGCACACCATACACATAACTGCGAAATGTGCAAGTGATATATTTAATCAATAATACAAATATGTATTGTACAAAAATGCACATGTATGATGCTGATACATAATAAGTGGAATGCTTTGCTGTAGACTGAACACATGTAAATGTAAATATGGCTTACTTTCAAATGAGTGGCTGGATTTCTCTTCTGAGTATGAATAAAGCTTGGAAACTGCAGGCATAAATAAGGTATAAAATGTTAGTACACATTCAAATGAAAAGCATGCTTGCCCGAAACCTTGTAGACCCTGCCCTCTTCATTACCCTACCCATACATTACACGACTACAAATACGAACCAGAATTGGGTCTCGGATAAAAAAGATTGGAGTGTTGTTTCCAACTAAGTCCCAGTTGCCCTCCTCAGTGTAGAACTTGATGGCAAAGCCACGAGGGTCTCTCACTGTGTCAGCACTGCCATTTTCTCCACCTGGAGTGTGTCCAAGTCAGCAATAAATACACATATCGTTTTACACATTGAGTGACCCTCCTTCCAATAAAACATTGAAACTGATGAGAATACTTTATTTAACCTTGATAATATACATGCAGCAGGATAAAGGTCCTCAAAAGGTGTTCACATATTACTACAAAGCAGATTGTATACATATGTATCTCCATTACAAAACACGGGGCATGTACTGCCACAAAGCATAATAGACTATTGTAATGTGATGTGTACGCAGCCTTACCAACAGTGGAAAAACGAATAGCAATGGGGGTCTTCTTGCCAACGTGGCTGAAGATCTTGGCCTTGCAGTATTTGGTAATATCATGGGTTACTTCGAAATAACCAAATGCACCTGCAATGCATGTCAAGCATAAGACATTACATACTACTACAATAACTCATCATACTCAATACTGAAAAGTCTCAGGTTAAACATATAGAGCTCTACGCACAATCCCATTATACACCAGTTGCAAAAGCAGTATATGCCAGCTACATCTAAAGGTAAAACAGGTGAACATGTTGCACGAGTCCTTACGAGACAGGCTGCTATCAATACAGTAATTTGTTTCCAACTACATGTACGTTCTAAAATGTGCAGAGCTGCTATTGCACATACCTGCT
Organism: Ephydatia muelleri; assembly: GCA_013339895.1. Classification (NCBI taxonomy): domain Eukaryota; kingdom Metazoa; phylum Porifera; class Demospongiae; order Spongillida; family Spongillidae; genus Ephydatia; species Ephydatia muelleri. Next base: position 5,009,495 of record JABACO010000014.1, read on the forward strand.
CCTTTTGCATGCACAACTCTTTCCGGGATTCTCTCTCGATCAAAATGAGCCATCTCGTCGAGAAAGGTGAAATCCTGTATAGGTATCAGGCCCCTTTCACCAACCGTTAGAGACGCGGTCTTAGAATCAACAGGGCACCCATGGCTTGTAGTTATAGGGTCCGCATCTGCAACCTGCAGAAATTCCTTTGCTGAATATAACAAAGAAGTGGCAATTTCACTGTAATTGACACGTACGCTCTTGCTGTGTGCATGATCGATTAACTGGTTGGCGCAATTACTCCTGTTCTCCGCCATCGTAGAGTTTTTAATCACGTGACAGATGTGCAAACATGAGATGAGGGAGTGGCTGAAGCAACCGTAACTGCTCACTGGTTTGATACAATTCCAAATGTATCAGCATGAAAATTACATTTTAAAATCAATCCCCAACAAACTATTATCATCTAATGAGAATACAGCGCACGTTGTAAATAGATGTACAGACCATAGATAGGATACTTGTCTCGTACCCAGACCCACAATGACGTAAGTGTTTATCGCTTACAGCGATAAACATTACGTCATGGTGGGTCTGGGTACGAGACTAGTCTAGATGTACAGACACACGTGCATGCGTATAGATACACCCAACGCCGAAATGCAAGTTTTAAGAGCTCCATAGACTAAAGAAAAGCAAAGTCATAGACAAAATAGAACTCCACTGGGTTAGTTGTTAGAGTCGTTAAGTAATGATAACACGTTTATAAAATGCATGGCCAGATTTTATATGCTCTCATCAAAATGACAATCAGAAAAAGGCTACAAGCAGACACTAAGTATGAGATTTTGTTTGTGATGTGAAAGTCAATATTGAATACAGACCTAATTGCATAGTGATCGAGAGAGAGAGAGAGAGAGAGAGAGAGAGAGAGAGAGAAAGAGAGAGAGAAGAGAGAGAGAGAGAGAGAGAGAGAGAGACAGAGGGGGGAGTGGGAGAGAGAGAGATGAAAATATCAATATCAATTTAAACTGTACACGATTATAAAGCATGTATACGCAAATATGTAACGCTTGTAAAATGTGTAAACACAATGGATGCACATAAATCCAATCAGTTTTTAGTCATATGAGAATCCAGTCCCAGATCTTCATTTTATTCTGCATGCTAATACACTTGCATGAGAGAGTGGCTGTAGCTTTGCACTTGGAGAAAACAGCTCATGCAGCCAGGTATTTACCTTGGACTCCAGAGAACAACTCCTTCCCACCCACCCCACCTCTTGCGGCTCTATTTGCTTTGTCTGTTGCTTGTTTTGATTGGTCTCACTGGCCAGTCCTGGTCCAGCGACATTCATAGTAGGAGCAGTGACACCTACTGCAGGAGTGCCCCACACTGTACATTTGTCCTCAGCCGAGTAGATGTTCTTGGGTGCATGTAAAATAGAAACACTGCATCTATGAAGCATTTTACTTCTCTGTGTGAATAAAAGTGCTGGCTCTAAATGCGTTTGATGCATTTCAATAATTACAACTTCTACTCCCTCAACACTACCTATTATAGTCCATTCTGATTAGTACCATGGAGAGGATTCCACACATATTTTATGTACCCTTTGGAAATAAGTCCTCAACACAAAGTAATAAAATGTCTGCTACTAATATGTATATAAAAAAAAAAAAAAAACTACACATGAAGTTAACATAAAGAAATAGTGAAAGTGAAGGATGATCTATGGCAAGAGCTAGTGCTTCTTCTTGTTTTTTTCTCTCTCTTGACTGCACCGAGAACAATACCTATTAAATGCAAAAAGAGTGTAGTTTTTTTTTTTTTTTTTTGCATACATTAATTTAACTTTAATACCAAATGTATACAATTATAAAGCCCATGTGTATACAGGCCATAAGTGTAATCAGACCAGGCACAATGCCAATAACTTGCATACAATTGTATGGCTAATTAAACATTCAGAGCCTTACCGACATACCAGACTTCTTGAAAAATTGAAATCTTGAAAAAACATGCATTAGGTCCCTTTTCGCGGAAACGAACCCATTATGTTGATTATACACACTGAAGTGAAGTTAAGCACACTGAACACTGCATTGTTCCCACTTAAAACTTACATGTGTGGGTATTGGACTCAGAAATAGTAACAATTAAAGAGAATATGTCTACATTGCACTTGTGTTTTCATGAGGAGAGAGCAGGGTTCTGTCTGTGATGGTTCCCAGTTCATGAATGGGGAAATCCTCTTATTACAAGTTGCCATGACAGGATGACTTTTGTTATGACAAAATGCTTCAGGGGCACCCCTAGAGTGTTCCCACTCACATTACATTGGTATACAGCTCACAATTGTGCTTTATAATGTCACAATAGGAAATTTAATTTAAAGCGTGCTACATGGCGCTGAAGGCGCCCTTTAATGTGGCTCAAAGGCTCGGGATAAGAGATGGATGTTTTTCGACTCTAGATTCGGAATGTGGTTGAAAAGTTGACCTAGTTTACGCACCAAAGGCGCGCGTACCCTAGACAGGGCCTTTGGCCCTACCCTAAGTACCCTAGTCCTAATATTAGCTAGCTATCGTAGCTAAGTTTATCATTAGCATTGTTGGTGTCTCTCACGCCCTAGAGTACAACCACATGCCCTGCTCAAATCATCCAATTTACATTTGTGCTGGTTCCATTGTGGTTGTGAATCGATTGCTGTTAATTTAGTTAAGAGGTTTTACGCCCGGATTGTTAGCGAGTAGTAGTGAACAGGAGCCAGTTTTAATATTTTCGGAAAGTACCTTTAATTAAGCAAATTAGGCAACTAGTAGATATGTACATGCGATGATTCATTGCATTTGTTCGCTAAAATAATGTAGTCCAATAACATTTGAAATGTGTGCATAAGTATTGGTTTTGCATTGGTGCAAAGGGTGCAGTGTACCTCCAAAATTAGGTGTTCGTTAATGTGTTTCGTGCCCAACATTATATATATATACTGTAATTTTGTTCATACGATCTACTTTTAAAACCTAATGCCACATATATATGGGACAGCCGTGCTATCATCTGCTGAGCAACTACTTAATGGACCCTTCTCACATAAGATTAGGAATGCAATAGTAAGGCTCAAGCTTTGAACTTAAATCGTTATGGCTGCCTTCTGATGCCTCATTGCTTAGTTGTGGGTGCCTGATTGTAATCAAATTCCTCATCTCTATGTGAGAAGGGTCTACATGATGACAGAACACTGTCATCTGCAGGTAAAGTGTTAAAGAGCCAATAGTTACTTACTGACTTGTGTGAAACAATCAATGGTAGTTACATGGTGCAGTACAAACATGCACGTCAAGAGTACTGGGTACTGGACATAAACTCACCACTTTCCCTTTGGTTTTGAAGTGAGCCCTACACACTGAAAGTGAAACCATTCGATTGGACACTGTTGGAAGCAAATACAAAACATCGATGTTGTGATGCACATATACAGTATACATATAAATATACAAATACATCAATTACATACAGCTTGTGTATACAGGTATACAGCATCCCTTTCTGGACACCATTTACACATATTGTCATCCATAGGCGTATAGAATATTCAAATGGAATAGCCCGACATGATATAGATAGCTGATACCATAGTTGTCTCATATGTACATGCAGTTAACACTTCCTAGGCATACGATACGTACATGTGTGGCTTCCTTTAATATCTTCTGTTTCATGCTACTGTCTAGCATTGTACAATAGACTTTATTTCAAATATAGCTTGTCAGTTGTTGATATTTAATTCAGAATCATGTACATGCACATACTTGTCGTGTTGCATTCTACAATGCTTTACTGAGGGCTTCAGTAGTATGTTCCTTCAGAAACTATAACCTCAGTATTCTGACAGCATGTGCACAGGCACATGGGTATGATTTTGATTTCAATTGGTTAACAGAAAACACATGTATCCCAGCATTGTGTACAAACAATGTGTACCTTCACAGGGGAGGTTCGAGGGGTTCGATCGACCCCCCCCCCCCCCCCCCCCTGGCCCGGCCTCCTCCTCCTTCGGTTAAGCCATGTCTACTGTTTTAACTTACATTGAATAAGATCGAAAATGGCGTCACGTAAAAGACTCAGAGGTAGCAATCAGAAGCAAGGCGATATCACCTAATACTTTCGACAGTGTAGCCGATCATATTGATAATATGCCACCTCATTTGGCTGATGGTACAGAGAGCACAGCTGCTGACCTACAGACTCTCTCGCACTCTCAATCTGATTGCATGTCTGTGTGCATTGACATGGGGGTGACCTTGTGTCTGAAGTAGAGAGGGCTGATCTTGTGTGCACTGACATGGAGAGGGCTGATCTTGTGTGCATTGACGTGGAGCGGACCGACCTTGTGTGCATTGAAGTAGAGAGGGCTGATCTTGTGTGCACTAATGTGAAGAGGGCTGATCTTGTGTGCATTGACGTGGAGAGGACCGACCTTGTGTGCACTGAAGTAGAGAGGGCTGATCTTGTGTGCGCTGATGCAGAGAGGGCTGATCTTGTGTGCAGATGTGGAGAGGGCTGATCTTGTGTGCACTGATATGGAGAGGACTGATCTTGTGTGCACTGAAATAGAGAGGGTTGATCTTGTGTGCACTGATGTGGAGAGGACCAACCTTGTGTGCACTGATATGGAGAAGACAGATCTTGGCACTGATGTAAAGAGGGCTGGCGTTTTGTGTACTGAAGTGGAGAGCGCTGACTTACAAACCAGATCCAAAATTTTTGTTTCCCAAAACATTTTCAAACGGGTGTAAGCGGTCATTTCAGCTGAGTTGGTTACATAAATACCCATGGCTGGTGTACAGTAAAGAATTGAATGGAGGGTTTTTGCAAATTTTGTGCTTTATTTGTAGTAAAGGACAGAAATCAGCTTGGTGTACTTGTAAACAAACCATTTAAGAACTGGGTAAATAGTAGGTTTTCATGCCACTCACAAGTATCATAACATCGCAACTGAAGCTGCAATGGTCTTCAAGAATTCAATAGAGCATCCACAAGGCAATATTGATGTTCGCTTGAATAAATAACTACTGGAAAATCGGCATATTGTAAAATGTTGTGCACAATGCATACTGTATTGTGGTAAGCAATGTATTGCACTCAGAGGAGACACAGAAAAACTGGAAACCCTGGAAACTTTTTGTCGATGCTGAAAGTGATAGCAAACTATGATCCTATTTTGAAGGCTCATCTTGCAAAGCCAAGACAAAAGAATGCCACATATTTCATCCAGAATACAAAATGAGATAATAGATATCATTGGTAAAGAAATTATCCTAAGGTCGATTATAGAGGAGATTCAAAAGGCAAAGTTTTTTTCAGTAATGGTAGATGAAGTTACATCGTACAATGAAGAACACGTGCCTTTGTGCATTAGGTTTGTAGACAGCAAAAAATCCATTCGAGAAGAATTTACGAGTCACAGGAAAATCAATAGCTGAAAAAATATGTGATGACCTTAAGCTTCTAAACTTGGATATTAAAAACATAAGAGGTCAAGGATACGATGGACAGGTGAAAAAAACGGCGTAATCGCGCGTAATTGTGCGTGAAAAACGGCCATAAACGCGCCAAATTACGCGGTCTTCAAAACGCTGTATCTTCTTGATTGTGCAATATAGCGGAGCTGCATTTTTGCATATTTACAAAGCGGTCCTGTGTCTATAGAAGTCCAAAGATGGTTTAGTTTGCGATGCATCGTTCCGAAGATATTCACAATCAACTTAGAGCAAGATTTCGCGGGCTTCAAGTACAAAACCCCGCGAAATCAAGTCCTTTACTTGAATGTGAATATCTTCGGAACGATGGATCGCAAACTAAACCATCTTTGGACTTCTATAGACACAGGACCGCTTTTTAAATATGCAAAATGCAGCTCCACTATATTGCACAATCAAGAAGATACAGCGTTTTGAAGACCGCGTAATTTGGCGCGTTTATGGCCGATTTTCACGCACAATGACGCGCGATTACGCCGTTTTTTTCACCTGGGTAGTATGTGCAGTGACCGTACTGGAGTTCAGTCACATATCAGGAAAGTATCACCACTTGCAATATATACACATTGTAGTGGACATTGTTTGAATGTAGTGATTAGTCATTCATCAAGTCTACCAGCCATAAGGAATGTCCTTGACAGGATGAAAGCAGTTTGTCAGTTCTACTTGAACAGTCCTAAAAGGAATGAACTTCTATCAGAGAAAGTAACAAAATCTGTTGGTGATACATGTAAAAGAAAGCCTCTTATAGACCTGTGCAGAACATGTTGGGCAGAAGGCATTCAGCATATCAGCATTTCTATCAGTGTTACACTTTCATCATAAAATCACTAGAAATGATCTCCTTGGGCTTATACTGTAATGAATTAAGTCAAAACTTTGTAAATGCATTTTGGGACACACAATCAAAAAGCAAAGCAACCTCTTTACTGCACTCCATTATAGATTTTGAATTTATAGTTGTGTTCATGATTGCTTACCAATTTCTTTCTCATTTGTCAGGAATGACGATAAAGTTACAGAGCTCTACTATTGACATCATTGAAGCCTATGACCAGGTTAATGAAATACTGGCACTGTATAAGAACATTAGGAGTAATGTAAGTGGGGAATTTCATATTTCAGCAAAGTGAAAGGATGGCTACTGCAGTGGGTGAAATTCCTTCCAGAAGCTGTGCTAGACAAAGACATCGATCTAATGCAGAAGCAGAAAGTGTGGAAGAATGGTAGAGAATAAATGTTGCTGTACCTTTTCTAGACCATATCCATCAACGAGTTAGCATCTCAGTTCTCCACCCTACCTCAAACGGCATCAAAACTCCTTGGATTGGTTCCTGCTGCATTGTGCAAACGAGAAATTGATATGACGGAAGTTGTTGACTTACACAGTGAAGACCTTCCATCACATTAACTGTTTGCATAAGAGCTCGCAAGATGGAAATTGGATACCTAACTAAGATGGAGCCTGAGTGGCCATCCACTTGTGCTGACGCGCTTGTTAACTGTGACAAAGACATGTTTCCAAATATATATACGCTATTACAGATAGCCTCTACGATTCCTGTCACTTCTTGTGAGTGCGAGCGCAGTGCAAGTGTGTTGTGACGTCTACGCAATTTCATGAGAGCAGGAATGACAGAGAATAGATTGACTTCACTGGCACTAATGCATATACACTACGATAATGAAGTCAATCCGGACACAGTGGTTGATCTTTTTGCATATATTCATCCTAGAAGATTGCGATTATGTAGGGAACGATACTCAAAGCTTCCCCGCACTTCGCGTGTAAGTACCCTGTTTTGTGACCAATGCCTCCAACCTTGGTTAATCCAACCCTCCTTTCCAAAATCCTGCACATGGGCCTGTTTCAATGCAATGCATTTGAACTACATGTAGATCTCTGCCTTAATTGGACTGTAACTGCAAAGATTAACCATGTGGTTGGACAGTGTATTCACTGATAATCCTTGATGATCAAGTAGTTAGCAATCATTGAAAACTCAGTGTGAATCTGTGGTCCCCTTGTGTGAGTGTTGGAATAGAAGAATTCAAAATCTTGAAAAGGTTTTACCTTGGATGATGATCACCTCATCATAGATAGATTTAAAATTAGGCTAATTGTAGTTTGGTCTATGTGATTTTTGTGTGCAATTGCTCTAGTACTGTGTATATGCTTATTTTCACTGCAGTGTATGTTGTTTGAGGAAAGAGTTTGCAGAATCCCACATGCAACACACACCATTTAGACTGAACTTACATCAGGATTGTCACATCCAATCATCTCTCCAAAAGACACCTGGTGTAATAAAAACATTACAAATTATTATACACATCAAACTGTCCAGGGCACTTGGAAAACCATAAAACCATGTAACCTGTACATGTGCAAACATGTACATTTTGTGCCATAAGAGCAGGGCACACACCTGAACAGGTAAAACATTGCTACTGCAAGTTCACCGCAAACATAATTGTATGAACAATCCCTTACCCAATTAAATTGAGCAATCCTTCATTGCTATTTAAGCTTGCGTGGGGAGTGCTGTGAGCTTACTGTACATACTACATCAGCATATGGATTGCAAGTGAAATATTTGCAGCAACTGCAGTACATGCAGGTGCAAACTTTTAGCTTTCTGATGTCTAAATACATTTGATGTTTACATTAATTTAAGGGTCAATCCACCTCATTTGACAAAGCAGATGGACAGCACCTCTCAGATTTTGGTGCAACTTCCCATATATAGTTGTCTTCATATAAGAAGACATTTGACCATTTATTACTTTAATAACCTTAATGGTTTAGGAGATACGCATTGCTGAACAATTAACCACGTTACTGATAAGCTCAACTTTGAAATGCCTTATCTTTATCCCCACTTTGAACATAGTTGCATGTTTGACATCAAATCCAAGATCTTAGGATTTACAATCAATATATGATATGCATTTTGGAGGGAAGTCAAAGGGTTAAACATTAAATCAGTTTATAACAGAGATTTCACAAATACTGTATGAAGAACGTTGATAGTCACCACTTTTTTTTTACCAGTGTGGATACAACATTGAACTTAGTGTTTTTGCAAAATAAAAATGTTGATTATTAATAACCCCCTGAGAACCTCAAATGGTTTTATGTGCAACTGCCATTTTGAGTGGATTTAACAATAAGTGTGGCTAAGTGGGTTGCATAACATTCCAACCTCAGCAATCAAAACTATAATGTAAATTTTACATTATAGTTTTGATTGCTGAGGTTGGAATGTTATGTAACCCACTTAGCCACACTTATTGTTAAATCCACTCAAAATGGCAGTTGCACATAAAACCATTTGAGGTTCTCAGGGGTTATTGATAATCAACATTTTTATTTTGCAAAAACACTAAGTTCAATGTTGTATCCACACTGGTAAAAAAAAAGTGGTGACTATCAACGTTCTTCATACAGTATTTGTGAAATCTCTGTTATAAACTGATTTAATGTTTAACCCTTTGACTTCCCTCCAAAATGCATATCATATATTGATTGTAAATCCTAAGATCTTGGATTTGATGTCAAACATGCAACTATGTTCAAAGTGGGGATAAAGATAAGGCATTTCAAAGTTGAGCTTATCAGTAACGTGGTTAATTGTTCAGCAATGCGTATCTCCTAAACCATTAAGGTTATTAAAGTAATAAATGGTCAAATGTCTTCTTATATGAAGACAACTATATATGGGAAGTTGCACCAAAATCTGAGAGGTGCTGTCCATCTGCTTTGTCAAATGAGGTGGATTGACCCTTAATGCATTGCACCAAGTGCATTTTTGTATATTATTATTATGAAATGTGCACGTATAAGTACAAATAAAGAGACTGCACATAATTACACATATACTGTACACATAAACACAGTGTATAAGTGTACATGCACTTACTTGGTGACATAAACAGTATGTAGGCTCATTGGGATCCACAGGCATGTCAAGTACATCAGTACCAGCAACAGCACTGGTTTCACTTGAAGCAACAGGTGGAACTTTCAACCCTGAGGAACTGAGAGAGACTCAAACTCAATAGCATAACACACACATTGCATATGGTCCTGAGACAACTCATGCACCTGTAGATTCATGATCAAGATACACCTACATGTTAAGTGCCCAAAGAGATACAGTGTACCAGCTACACTGTACATCATTCATTCCACTGATGTAAAACCAAATTAGTGCAACATCTTTGAACAGTTATAACACCATACTAAACTAGATAATTTCGATGAATGAATTGTATTCATTAGAAAAAAAAAAAGAACAATGTTGAGGGGGAGGGGGGGGGGGGGGGGGGGGCAAGAAAATCTGTACGGACCCCATCATCCAATAGTTTAAAATGGGGATTAAGAATCTGTTTTCAAAATTAAAATCGGACTTTAAAGAAAAAAGATACGATGGATTGAAAAAGGGGGCGTAGGGGGTGGTACCCCCTGCTAAAATTGAATTTAAAAATATTTAAAGCGAATTCATGTGTTTTTTCTTTCACTTTGAATTCACGCGGGAGTTGCATGAATCTATTTCTCTCAGCAAAAGGATTTCACTGATATCCCACACGCAATCGCTAGACACTCACAAACTCGGCAGCAAACGATTTGAACATTTAACCCCCTAGTGGCAGCTTTAATAATTAACCAATGATTAAACGTCGTACTTGAATATGGATTGTGCTAGGTGTGGCAAGCGCTTAAAAAGCAAGGAATTCGTTAACGTGCAACGGCACGATGAATCCGATTTGTGCAAAAGGAAATTTACCGCAGCGGTTAACAAATGCAGGAATCGGAGCCCCCTGCAGATAAAAGGCAGCGACTCCTGTGCACGAGCGCAGCAAGTGCGGCTTGTAGTACGACTACAGGGATACCCGTTGGCGTTGCACTGCATGTTCAATAGTTCATGGTGCAAATAAAACCATTCATCTAGTGGAGTCAAACTGTCCTTTTGCTTACAAAATATCATACAGAGCTGTGGAAAAGGGTTCAGTCGCTAATCCATGTACCAACAGACCTGTACCATGCCAAATATGCTCAACCACAACAGGAACTATACGCCACTATGTGTGGAGCTACCATTTTTTAGACCACATGGAGTCTATGCATCCAGGTCAAAAATTAACAGAAGAGGAGGTTAGGAAGTATGCCATTCGCAAAGATGAGTATTTAGGAGGAGTACTGGGCAAGGAGTATAGAGCTATGGAGCAGGAGAACAGGCTAAAGATAGACCTCGCCAGGTTGAAAGATGATCCTGCATCTGTGACCAACCCTTCTCTCTTTTGGAGCAGAGTTCTTGCAGACTAATGTTGTGATAAGAATTTATGTATTCATTGTTATTTCAGTGCTAATTGTGGTTACGAGAAAGGGGCGTAGGGTGGTGGTGGTACCCTCAATCTGATGATGGGTGTTTAAGAAATATTTTTTGCCCCCCCCCCCCCCCCCCCCCCCCCTCCCCCCCTCAACAATGTTCACAAATTTATCAAACAGTATGCAAAGATGAAGCAATTAAAATCAAGAACTGCAATTTAATACCCAGATTCATAATGGTAATTTGGGTATACTAACCTTATAGAAACAAATGCAATTATTAAACCTGATTTAAGCCAACTAATCGAACTTGAAAACCCCTCAAAACTTCATAAATGAACTGAATAACCTGCTTGTGATTAACCTTTTGAGGACTAACGACCATTAAATATATCAGAAGGTCGTGATGTAATATACTTAACTATTCAATATAATTGCATCACTATACTTTCGATTAGTCCATATGTACTGTTTATAATAAGTGTTAAGTAAAACGTTGCACTCATTCAGAAATACCAGGTACATTGACATTGAGTATATGCCAATTCAATTGAAATGTAACTACAAATGTAGTGTGCCAGAACATCAACACTTACATTATTGAAATCATCTGTAAATAATAGCTCACCAAATGTCAATAATCAATGGTGTCAATATTTGTATGTACTGTACTCACCCTGGCTCATCTGGACCTGATGATGAGGGCAGCTTTCTCTTCTTACTGGGGATAGGGTCACCAGAACCGACCTGCTCTCTTGCTACATGTTGTGTGTAGGTGTGAAATAAATGAATCGGCACAACAGTTATGTCAAAAACTGCATGTATACATGTAACATGTACGCATGTTAAGTGTAACAACACAAAATGAAGTTTAGTATTATCTTTCAAAACGTGTGATCTCCTACAAAAGTTCTAAGGCTTTTTACAACAAACAGCTGCACATATGGGATCGTTTCCACAAAAAAAGAACTAGCTCATAGATTATAAAATTTCCAGTACTGCACAATAGTAATGTAACGCTTGTAGTTGAAATGTACGGCTAATTAAAAATCAGCACCTTACAACTCTATGACAGATTCTATGAATCTCAGTGCATAAGAAGAAATGTGTAGAGAACATGTCAGACTTCTTTATGGCTAATTACAAATTCAGCACCTTACAACTCCATCATGACAGATTCTACAAATCTCAGTGTGTAAGAAGAAATCATGAATACAAAAAAATTTAAATCTTGAAAATACATGCATTAGGTCCCTTTTCGCAGAAACAATCCCATACATGTATGTCATAAATGCATACAATGTACATTCTATAAGTCCAGTACTTATGCACATTATACATACTGTCAGACATATCTATGTACCCACCACATGCCCTTTCTTTTCACATCGAACCATACAATACAGCTTGCACTAATAACAGAACCCCAAAAGCACATACATGTACCTGGCTGCAAGGCACCGGGCATATCAGATGCCGATGAGATGGAGGGATGTGCAGAGGTAGTGTCCTTCAACTGAAGTTCTTGCTCAAATCTACTTAGGTCTGTATCCAACTTACGAATGTACTTGTCCACCTCAAGGAGCAAACATAAATGAAGGCAGATAATGATGAGTAGTGTGACATTTAATAAATAATCACTGTACACAGCAAACGTAGCACCATAATTTAGTATGCAGGCATGTACAAATGCGTGCAATAGTATTAAAGGGCTAGAGCTACTGTAGATCCTAGAATGAAAAAGTTACAAGTTTAATGATGTATGTGAAAACCTACATGTATAATATACATAGAGCACAAGGTATTATGAAATTTCTAATAGGTATTATGTTGAACCATCTGAATAACAAACAACAAGGTTAGAAAAAGAACTACTACTACAATGAAAACAATTAGGCATAAAAATCATACATGTATATTTGAGCCTTGTTTCAAAAGCCCATGAAAGTGTCAGTTATAATGTATACAATTATACTTGGGACAGTTTCCGAGAAAATGAGCCTTCGCATATAAATAAAATGTTACAAATGCATTATGCTTGAATAGCTATAACTTCCGTACCGTAAACACTATCGAGTCGCTATTTTCAACACCATACTACACCATTTCACTACATGAAAATATATTTTGGGACCTTGCACTAGTGGGTCCAATACCCTATGAGTTCAAAACCGCCACATCGTCAGGTAGGAGCATTCAAATCACTTCCAATTCAGAGTGTACATAGAGACTATTCAATTGTTCGGTGTTTGTCATTTTTATCCTATTCGTTACAGAGATACCACTGTACTAAGTTAACTCTTTCGTGGGCAGCAGCGCAATATTGCTCCTCAGCTGCTAAAATGAAGCTACTTCTTATCTAACCATTATGTTATTTGTTCAGAGGAAAAATGATAGTTCTTCATGATCACAGCTTCAGTGTACTAATTTAATCACAGCTTCAGTTAAACTGCGGCTTCATTTAAACTGAAGTCGTGATAATAAATTAATTAGTGCATTGGCAGTATACTGTGGCATTTCAGGAAAACGTAAACAACGTTATGAGCAAATAAACTTTTCCTCTGATGACTTCAAAAACGTTAATGGTTAGATAAAAGTGGCTTCATTATAGCAGCTGTAACGCAATATTGCGCTGTTGCTCATGAAAGAGTTAATGTAAATGCCAATGCTAAATTAATAAGCATTCCATTAACATCACAAACAATGCTGCCAAAATCACTGCATGGCTCATACAAAATGTACATGTACATATGTGCACACAATATGTAAACAATTCATACAAAGTAAAAGGGCCTTTGTTTACCATTTCATACATCTGAACAGCTATCTGCACTTTATTGTCACTATATTCTCTTGCTTTCTGATAGGACTCTGAGATTTTGGTGAGCTTTCTCTTGCGATCTTCTCTACCCAAAGTATGTACATTCTTTTTGAATTCCTGAGAAGTTGTCTCAATCTCACGAATGAGATCTGAAGAGAGACACATTGCTCATGACATGTACAATAAGTTTCTAACAGTATTACTAAACAGCCTTTTGACAGCTGTAACAAATGAAGCTTCACTCATAACAGTGTAATTATGACAAGTTTATCTAAGCAACATTTGAAATAAACTACATGTGCACTTGGTTTGACCACCCTAAAACACTCATGCCTCACAGCAGAGCACATGCAAAAGGCACAAGTGAAGATTTAAAAATAGACAAGGAAAAAAAAACACATGGATAAATTCACAACTGGTTTTCCTTCTCCATATACTTCACCTTGTGTCCGTTGGTCCAGATCTCGCATCACACTGAAATTCCTTTGCATCTCCTGAGGTAGAGTTTCTATACCTGGAGCATGCATTCAGAAAATTAATTGTAAATGCCCAAGTTGTGCAAAATAAATCTGGAAATGGGATCGTTTCAACGAAAACGGCATACATTATTAAATTTCCAGTAGGCCTACGCGCAATAGAAATGTAACGCCTGCGTTGAAATGTATGGCTAATTAGAAATTCAGAGCCTAACAACTTCATGACAGATATTCCGATTCCTCAGTGCGTAAAAAACAATAAGGAGAGGACATTTTAGACTTCTAGAATAAAAACATACCCTTTTCGCGGAAACGATCCAAATACTGCATTTACACATCCTACATGTACATGTACTATAATATATATGGTCGCGTTTAGTCTCAATATTGATCGAACATTGACACTGCTCCAAACCTTACCAAATTCAAACTGAAGCTATGCTCAAATACTACATTAGCAAATGTCTTTGACAATAATGCAATGGATTGAGAAAAAGAGCACTGAATCATTGAGATTTCTTAAAATAAGCATACAGCTTGTCAAATCGAACTTTACCCTTGATTACGAAAATCTAACTACGCTTTTATTCAGTCTCTTAATCGCATGGATTGACCTCTACAATACTTGCTTATTATCACAATATAAGGATAACTTGCTCGCGTATCATACGTTACAACCGACTTACTTTCTAAAAAGTTTTCTAAGTACAGAGCTGTCGCCATTTTTAAATGCTAGAGAGAAGGTAGTCGAAGGGTTAATTATGTTTGTTTACATATACATTAAAACTATGGTAACGGATATGTTTTTTAATGGATCAACAAACAACTACCCTTGCGCATGCGTGGATTTTCGAATTGTTCACCAGCAATTATAGTTTCTATCATGGAATCCCCCTCAGTTGCAACGGAGATAGGGGACATCAGCGTTTGCCTCCTCTCCGCTAAAAGGAAATCTGCTTCGTCCCCTTCTCTCAGACAGCTGGATCAGATGAGTCTTTGGTGAGTGCTACGATATTAAATTAATTCACTTTCAACCGTGAGCGTACTTAAGCTTGTTCCTGTACTGTACTTCATATACACTGTATAGAGTTATTCGATCGCTCGAATAGGTATTACGGAGATAGTGGCACTTGAATATTCCCAATTGCAGTTGGTTCTGAACGCCCCAATTGTGCTAATGTACTCTTCATACATCATTTACACCACCCACTGTATCACAGCGACCTCCACATTGATTTTCACCCTTGATCCCCGCCGTAGGCAGGTTTGACTGCTGCTGACAAAAAGTGTATTTTGCTGATAGTAATGAACATGAACTGTTTGTTGGTGTGGCAGAAATGATTTGAAATGTTTTCAGAGTCTTGTTTTGGTTCATTGTTGGGCTGTTCTTTTTTCAGTGATTTTACTTCCACTGCATCAGTTTCCGATGGTCTGAGACAGAGTACTCAGGTAAGTTTGTTTACATGTAAGTGGGTGCTAATTAAAAACAGTTTTTTGTGAAAAATTATGCAATTTTGGAGTGACTTCATATGGTAAATTTGTGCACCATTTAGGTTGGGCACCCGCGTAAACGCACTCGTGAATCAG
The DNA here is from genome assembly GCA_013339895.1 of Ephydatia muelleri. Taxonomy (NCBI): domain Eukaryota; kingdom Metazoa; phylum Porifera; class Demospongiae; order Spongillida; family Spongillidae; genus Ephydatia; species Ephydatia muelleri. The sequence goes on from JABACO010000014.1 coordinate 5,025,236, forward strand.
ATACACAAAGTGTTGACTTACAACTGAATGAACCTGAACATAAAAGGGTTCGACGTCCCTTGGGAAATGCTCTAGCAAACTTCCTTGCTGAATCACCATTTAAGTCTGCAAAGCGAACGCTCAAGGTACTGTGGTGTGCAGTGAGTATATTTGCAGATTACTGGATTGCCTTTCGGTCTTATGCTCAGTACTTTGAGATTTTGTTATGGGTGATATACACACAATCAGAAGCCACTTCTCTCCCATGGCAACGAACCTGCCCATCCTTTTGTTCCATCACTTACTGTTATGCTTGCACCTGGCTATCTTTGTTCAATCAGATTGGTCACTTAAAGTTCATTACCTTACATCCATTGTGCATGGATATTCAGTGCTTAGTTGTCACCCAGCAAGCATCATTGTGCTCCTGCAGTACCAGGAGCCACAGTGACTCATCTTGGCAAACTTAATCCATTTTGTAGCGCTCTCTGAGCTTCAAGGACAAAGACCAAGAGCCCTCACCAGCCACTAAGTACAAACTACCTAGCACTCCGAAGGATGGTGGCTCTATGAGGAAGAGGAGGATGGACTCCAAAGCATCCTTGCCTTCGGTACTGCACAGCACAAGTACATTGATCAATGATGTATTTGCTCATTTTTGACTTCAGAATTGGGTGGATGCAGTGCAGCCTGACTTTCAGTTACGATACACAAAGGAAGAGATAAAGCGACAGGAGGTGAGTAGTGCGCCTCAGGGACAGATGTGTTTTTGTGTCCATGTGTCTGATCACACTTGCAAGATGTATGTGCAGTGAGTGTCATACCATTAGCAGCACTTATGATGTTGCACTCTCTTGCGATTGTAGGTGTGTGGATGAGGTTTGTCTTATATGCTGGATAAATTGATATCTCGACTTAGTGATTTAATCTTGATTATGCACACCAGTGTTGTAGTTCTGAATGCAACAGGAATGTTAAAATGATTATGCTTTGTTAGGGTTTTGATGGGCTTCACCTGTGATCTATGCGTTATGTATGCTTTGTTGGAAATAATTAGTGAAACAGTGAGTGCAGTTCAAACAGCAATTTGTGTAATGAATCTAGCGAGATGATTTTGTTATGAAGGTGTACAAGTTATTATTCACTGAGAAATAAAGCTAGACATGGAGCCATTTACCCAGGGTCCTCATATGTGAACATTAGTTAAGTACCACACCCTTATGAACGTGGTCTGGCAGGGTCACCAATAGCATTAGACACTGCAACAGCTGGATCTTCAGTACATGATTTTGTATCCTAAGGACTAGGCTGTGCTGTAGGCTCCAATTGCATAGTGATGGTCCCTTGATCCTGGACAAAAGGGCTCTAAATCACATAGAACCCAATGAATTAGTCTAAGTAATCTAGACTGTAGCAATATGTGGTTAGTCATCATGAAGCAAGCGGAGTGGGAGGGTCAACTTAGTGGTGTTCGAGTGCCTAGATGTAGATATTCTTATAGCTTGGTTTGTAGTTGATTTACAATGCAGCATTCGTCAACCAGACTGCATTGTTTTAAGTCTAGTTTACTGTATGTGTGTATATGTTATACCGCTATACATATAATGCTGTGGGTGTACTTGTCTTTATAGTGTACTCAATCACATATTGTTGGTTGTCTGTACTTGCTCATTGGTCTCTGACTGTATGTACATGTACATGTGTCTTATCCTATTCTTATTCTGTAGGCTATTTATGCCATGTTCAGAACAGAAAGTGAAATGGTTGATGACTTGAAGATGATCATAAATGTAATGTGATTGTTTTTTTTTTACAATTAAACACATGTGTACATGTATGTGCTACAGTATACATGTAATGAAGTATTTTGCTGTATTGCAGATATTCTTTCACCCCATGTTGCGTTTGCAACTCATCTCAGAGGAAGACCACTGCAAGATATTTGGCAACATTCAAACTATCCTTAGTCTCCATGAAAGTATGCCTATTTATTTACACAACATACTCCACATGTATACAGTACAAATTGTTGTACATATGCTATGCAACCATTTTGAACTTGCATTGATAAAGGCACTTGTGTGTGCACGTACATGTACATGTAGAAGCTCAAATGTACTGAGTCTTTAACTGTTTGTTCCATGCTTACGTGTACATGTACATTGTCTATTTAGATCTGTTGCAAAAATTCGAAGAACTTCGATCTCAAGGGGAAAGTATCGATGCAATTGGAGCTATCATGTTGGAGTGGGTTAGTGTTGTACAGCTGGCATACTGTCATGCTCTTATACAATACATGTACTGTTCTTCACCTGATATACACATACCTATATACCTATTCTGTGCACTGACATTGGCACTATTTGTAAAATGTGTTCATTCAAGCATATGCCTGGTCCATGAAACATTATTAATGGGTGACAAATGTAAGTATAAACAATAGAATATCCAAAGATCTGGGTTACATTGCATATGGCATTTCAAAGTGGTATGGAAGACTCGTTCAGCCATGCTGTGTTGCGTTCTGCAATTGTACTGCTGCATCTGAACAAATGGTATTATGTTGACCTTAATGAATACATGTAGTACATGTATGCCAGTGTATGCAACTCATAGCACAGTTCTGTTTTGTCATTTGTAGTCGCATGGCTTGGATGCATATGCGGAGTACTGTGCAAACCTTGTGACTGCTAAGCACACCTTTGAAACCACAAGGGTACAACCTGCGGTTGAGGACTTCCTTCAGGTATAAGTGCAGCAAAGCTGTTTTATTTCAATGCCCTTTTTCCAGTTGTTATGATTGTGTGTGGGAAGGTGTGTGCCATTAATAGTGCATACGTATATGGTAAAGTAATAAGATCAAATCAGTTCTTGCTAAGTTTACCTCGGAACCATAACTTGTCAAGGTTCCCATGTGTGTGGGTCACACATGCATATATACAGTACATGTATAAGTACAGATGCATGTATAAAATCATTAATTCTACACAAGTTTTGATTTCACTTGAGTGTCAATGTAATAATCCACAGTACATAGCTGTTTTCTATTTGTATTCTAGTTCTGTACGAATATTAGAGTTACAGTTGTGTGAAAATACTTGTGTTTACTGAAATCAATATTAAGTGTGTTTAATGTAGCCCTTGATCCCTACAAAGATCGCAACATGACACTGATGTCTTAATGCATTGTCATACATGTATGACCCATCCTCCTCAATCTCTCCTCAATCCCCCCACATCTACTACATGGATCAGAGATGCTTGGACTCAGAGTTCTCTCGGAAGATCGATCTATGGACATTTTTAGGTATGGTCTCTGGGTTATAACATTGCAGTACTGATGATCTTTGAGAATTGACATTGAGTTAGCTACATGCATTTGTCTCAGTTGATACATCTAATTTGTGTAAATGAAAGGATAGCACTGCATCTTCCCTGTTTGGCTGATCCACTTACAGGTGTGGTGTTTTAAATGTCACAATCACTGACTGAAAGTATCTAAAGCAAAATATTTGCCATGGAATTGAATGTACATAAAATTGCAGTGATCACTAATTTGGCACACTGGATTTATACTGTATGTATGCGAATACTGACAGATTTTAGAGTTTGTTAGATGGATGGATTCTTTTTTTTTCTTCCCTAACACACATTATTATTTTTAAAATTTCACCAGCAGCTAGAAACGCTGCATACATTCCCTAAATTTTTTCTCCATGTACAGCACATGTTATTTTTATACACCAATAAAATATAATCAAACATATTGCATCTACAGTACACATTTCCTTGAACAAGGCAGTGATAGCTGTTTGCATTATACAGCTATGAAACACACCTTTAACACTTTGCCACTACTTACAATGGGAAGTCACACTGTATCACCATTTGTGTTTGGTTTATTATAGCTTGTCAGTCACCACATTGACCATCCACTGTGTATTGTCTCATGAGAATAATTCAATTCTGTCAGATTCTCCTCGTACAAGAATCATGAAATACCCTATCTTGCTGAAGGAAGTGAAGAAGAAGGTTTGTATATCTCAACTGTAAATGTTTTGGATTTGAAATGACTGACATTATGGTGGCAGTGCCCACACATTCATATGGGGCACGGAGGTACAAGCTGATGTAATTCTAAATGTACCTGTTAGATGGTTAGTTTCTATATTCTCGTTCTGAAAAAGTATACTTGCTCACAGCATAGTTTTAAAAACGTGGTTGTCATAGTCGTAGATTAATTGCATAGTCGATGCTTGGAGTATTCAAACCCATCCCATCTGTTATTATTTTTAGGTGCTAGATTTTCAAAGGTACTGTTTTCTTTTTGATGAACTTGTGACAGTTGGGGGTTTTTTGTGGGTTTTTTTTTTTAATTAAAAAAGAAGGGATATTCTTATTTATTTTCAAGAAGCCTGGACATACACATATGCTTTCAGTGTGCTATATAAAGCTGTGGACACAGTTTTGAGGTCATTTGGCTGCTCATTTTATATATACCTAGCTTGCATGTGTATTCTAAACTGTAATGTAGGTTTGCGTTTGTCGATGCCAGATTATATGCAATAAAAGAAAAGGTCATAATGATTCTTCTTCCTCAAACTGATTGGGTATGCCTCAAACTAGTCCTAGAATGAGTTATTTCGTGGCCATGTTTCCGTGTCTTTTCATTTGATTTACTTGTAATGATGTCAACATCTAATTTCTTTGCTGTTCATCAAAGCAACAAATATATATAAATATATGTACATTTTGTATGAAGCAGACATGACTGGTTTGTCTAATTGATTACGCCTTATCCAGGCTAGGTACATGTATAGCAGTGAGTACTGTTAATAAACTCCACAGTGACTGATAACATGTACCTGTTATTCATAGACTCCAACAGACCACCATGACAATGAACCCCTAGACCAGGCGGTACGTTGACAGAGTGTGTGTGTGTGTGTGTGTGTGTGTGTGTGTGTGTGTGTGTGTGTGTGTGTGTGTGTGTGTGTGTGTGTGTGTGTGTGTGTGTGTGTGTGTGTGTGTGTGTGTGTGTGCGTGCGTGTGTGTGTGTGTGTGTGTGTGTGTGTGTGTGTGGTATTAATCTAAGGATGTTATACAATGTATTGTTCAGACGCTTGTGTAAATGTATGTCATGTACTAATGTGATGCCAAACGTACATGTACATGTAGTTTTAATGTCTAACTAACAACATGATTTCATTACCTTATTATTTATCATGTCCAGATCACAAGCTTTGATACTCTTATCAAAGAGGTGGATAGAAGAACTGGGATGGCCAAATGTCTTGACGTCATAAGCAGACTGGAATACCTTCAAGAGGAGCAGGTGAGTTTGATTCTATCTACATATATAGAATTACATGTACATGTATAGGGTACATTTTTGTAGGTGTATGTAAGATGCTTTGGGTATAATATGTGGGACTGTTGGTACTTATCTAACACATGGTTAAGGCATGTTCTGGTCCAAAGCACTTATCCTGTTTATTCAAATATCTGAACTGATATTATGTGATAATTAAGTAAAGATCTTGTTTGTGTTATCTAAATCCTTTATACAAGTGTACAGTATGTCATAATGTACATGTATTTAAACAATGCAAATATAACTGTTTGTATGGTCATTTGGTTGAATATTGAGTCCTAGAGTTTGAACTACATCACTTTGTTTTATATGCTCAGCTATCAGATATTAAAATCATAGTATGTGTCTTTTGTGTAGCACCTTAATCTGATATTCCTCCTATTGTCACTTTCTATCTCCCCACACTATTATCGATTCTTTTTGGACTGTAATTGCTAAATGCACTCCTTTTACCATTGAGATTAATAGATATTAGGCTTATATCACTAATAATGCCATTTGTACTTTTGCATTAATGGCATATACATGTAGAATCATCCAAACTATTTCCCCATAGAAATGTCCAGAAATTATGAAGTCTTCATTCATTCTGTGCAGTGGGGTGCTCAAGAATAAGAGTGGATCTGTGAGTAACATTGTTTGTGCGTCCATGTGCAGTATTGTTCTGTTGCTAATTTCACGACCAGTTGTGGAGCATAAAAATGTTTGTGAATTGTTCCATTTAATACATGTTTGACATTAAAGCATGGGCATTACCTCCATCATTTGAAAATATCTTTTCAAGAAAACCGATCAAATGTACATTTACATGTGCTTTGTCTAAACATGAGATCAGCAAAATATACATACATGTTCTGTGCATGAATGTACCACAATCTTTTATGTTTCAGAAGCTACAAACATTTCTCACAGACAAAGTACTCATCCTCACAAGGCCATCTAGTCGCTGTGGAGTGCTAAACTATCAAGTGTACAGAGAGGTTAGCCCACACTTGCCCATACATGTACATGTATTCTTTCAGTGGGGGATTTATTTGTAGCCTATTCCAGTGCACCAACTTTTAGTGGAAGACCTTGGTGAGGGTGATGGCAAGACAGGATCTTTCAGAGGAACATTAAATCGTGGGAGCAGCACTGGTATGCTACTGTTTTGTGTGCAATAGTCAGAATAACGATTCCAATGCTGGAAAATTTTGTACCTTTATTTTTTGCATGGATGCGTGAATTAGCCTTTTGTGTAAATTTCATAGATCAGCAACCATGCAGTAGAAATGTTTCTGCTGTACATGTACATGCATAAAAAATAAAATAAAAACTTAACAGCAGGACAATCTTTTACACATGAAAGTCTGAATAACAAGCATGCATCCACAATTCATAATACCTCAACCAGGTGGAATAATGATGCAGCCTCCCCTAACAGGAGTGCATTGGGAGTATAACTATGTACTGTAACTGTACATATGGGTGTGTGATGTCTACAATCACAGGTGCATTTACATGTGCAGCTGGGTTTAAATTGCATTATTTGAAAAGCAGAAGTAAACAACATGGACACAGTTAGATCTTGTGAAGTTGCTGCTCAATTTTTTCCTCGAGAAAGACATTGCAATGCAGTTAGTTACTTTTACAAGTTTTAGATACCAGTATCTGCCCAATTACATGTATTCATGTTCAAATAATTTTATTACACTGTAGCTGCGCAATACAAGTCAATCTTTGTTGCACACAGCCATTATTCCTTTCCTTGTTTTGCATTCTTATACTCACTTATTGTACGGGGTATTATTAAGTTGTATTTTATTGCAAAAAAAATAATAATTAATAAATTCCATCAACCATTACTAACATTTTTTTAAATAGTGTATATAAAGTTTAAACCACCTGCCTTCCTTGTTTGAACTTAATCTCTAATAATTTTGCACTTGTACAATATAATACTTAGACAATAACAACTACTACATAATAAAATACACCACACAAAAAGTTGACAATAATACCTATAAACCATATAATGACTTTATAGATGCATCAGTAAAGTTGGGCTGGCTGAGCATGTGGGGTTGATTGGGTGGTTTTGTAGGGAAACAAGTACCCACAAATGCACATGATAGAAGAGCGTAGCAATGTAAAAACTATATTTCTGCAAAGCCAAAAGAGAGTTTTACAATAGGCTTCATCCTCTATCAGGATTATTAAAGCAATACATTGCTTTACAACTGTAGCTGTTGGACCGAGACCTACTGAAGTAGATGAGACCAGAATGGTCTATGCTATTTACTAACTTTCATCCTTAATTTAAATCCATAAAAGAGGGAAGGGGGGTGGAGGGGATGTAGGTGGTAAATTCTATTCAATGTCTGTATACAATGTATTTGATGTTGAACCTGTGTACATGAACATACATGTACATGTTCTACAACTGTGCATCCATTAAGGCATTTGTACTTCTTTATAAACATGTTGCACTTTTCAATTATGCTCGTGTTTGAATATGTTCATAACCACAGGTGTGAAGCACTTGTTTAGGGTGTCCTGCACAAATGAACAAGCAAACTGTCACTCTCACACTTTGCAAGCCAATGGCGACTATGACAAGAAGGCATGGCTGGATGCATTCAAGAATGTTGTTCAGGCTATTATCCTGCCCTCTGCAGTGACAACAGTTTGACAAAAGTCACTGTTGTTATGCTATCGAATTCATCAGCTGTTACACATCTATGTGCATTTGTGTAGGCAGTACAGATTGCCATCAAACAGTTGAGAGGTGGATTCGTATTAGGCATTTGTTATGTGTGTACTTTTCATGCAGTTCATTATCCAAGTTTTTATGTTTGTATAAAGGCAGAATGGCTTTGTGGCTGGAGCATTCTGAAACTATACTTTTCAACATGTATATACTTCTTAGCTTGTAACTACTATTTTTATGAGCTAAATAATCAATTTTGATAGACATCGGTTTTAGAATACTGCATACTATTGTGGTGGATGTACATATGATTAATAAAAGCAGTTAAATGGCTTATTGCATTGTTACAAGTCCAAAAATCTCATTGCCAACTTTTGCTTGACGTTCACGAGGAAATTGAGCATTTTAGCATATATACCGTATATGTATATGGGATCGTTGCAGCAAAAAAGGACCGAATGTATTTTCATATGTTTTTCATTATTCGAATGTCCTTTACACATGCAGCACTGAGAATAGGTCATGGAATTATAAGGAACTGAATTTTTAATCAGTCATACATTTGCAGTGTAATAACACGCAATCCCAGTAACAATTACAATAAATCCACTCATTAGTGCTTGCATACCGATTATATAATATGCTATGACATAGCACCTGTTGGCATGTGACCAAACTGCTTCAGCTCTATTTTGTACCCATGAGCGGACACAGAACAAGCATGTGGATAATTTGGATCTTTGAAGTTGAAAGTAGCATTTTTACACCCCTTGTCCTCACTAACTTATTTTCAATGGGAAAGGAAGCTAGCACATTCTGTGCAAGACCAGCCAATCAGCTTTCAGAGAAGCAAAATAAGGCTGGTTATGGGCAGGAGAGGCGTCAGCTCTCATTTGTAATGTACTCAGTGCATGCAGATCTTCTAAATGTATTGTGACTGCATCCTAGCTGTCCAAGTAGGGAAAAGTCTCGCTTCATAATTGTGGACTTTTGCATTGAACTGGGATTGGTCTATCGTATGCAGTCTCTATGCAGCTGGCCCCCTATGCAGCCATTTATATGGGGCTTGAGGCATAGAAGTGCCCTGCTGGGGAGTTATATCCAGGCTTGGAGCACATTTATAGCAGTAACCCATACAGGTATTTTCCTGTTTTTTAAATAATCATACTGTGTACTTATATTACCAACTCAAAAATTTGCAACGAGCTTGGGTGAAACTATGTACCCCTTGTGGTCGAATCGTTTGGGGCGTGGGGCAACCTAGCCTCTAACATCTTCTCAAATCTTGCCTCTTGTCTCACAATTCAGGCCAACTCCACCAAATCTACCATTCTCAGTGATATATATACAGCAGGCTCAATTTCAGCCTTGTCCACTCAAATGCGAGAGCATTCCTGGACCTGGTGCCAACCTTGCAGACTTCAGTTTAGCTGGCTAGCTCATTTCATAATTTATGATGTGTGTATCTATGTGTTTATACATGTACATGTACTTCATAGTTGTTTTCAATATTCCCATTTATGTCATTACATCATTCCTCATATGACACCCATCTAATTTGAGCTCTGTAATGTATGTATACAATTAGAACGCCTCAATTAGGGATTGCTGATAACTATTATGTATAATAAATAACTGCTTTATGTATATGTATTTCAGGTGGATTCACCCTCCCAAATGAAATACTTGGTTGCTGCAGTATGCCTGCATTTTGCAGAGTACCTATGCATTTCATGTGTACTTACTATTCATCTACCCTGTGCAAGTAGGATGGCAAAATGAATCAATGGTTTAACAAAGTGGGTCATAACAACATCAAGCAGGAACAACATTACACATCAAACATCCTTGAAAACCTCAAGACTGGTGCTTACTTTTCATTGGCACATATTTAAAGATGTGGACTGTTCTAATGGACAAGTCGGTTGATATACAGATTTCCAAGCCATTCCATACATGCTAGCTAGTTTGATAAACAGCTGCAATTCACCAACAGACAGTCGAAACTTTGCTTATTTTATCTCATAGCCTAGCCTAGATATTTCCTCGTATGCGCTACTAAGCCTTTAGCGGTTGATCGAAATATATGTGCTTCCTTAGCGCAGCAGGCAGCGCGTCAGTCTCATAATCTGAAGGTCGTGAGTTCGATCCTCACAGGGAGCATTTTTTTACGATGTCATTTTAAAAGTTTACAATGACGTTTTATTTTTTACTATTTAAAAAAACAGCTAATTATCTTTTAAATACATGAATGAATACATTATTAATACATGACACAGACACATGATACGCACAAAAACAAGTTGCTAGCCTACTGAAGCTCAGGAGGAGGTACGGACCTGGACAGGATCGCGGTGGCATTGGCCCTGACAAGATTCATGCTCATCCTCCCGTATAGCTCATGGGGTGACCACTGACTTTGACTTCCCCAATGATGTAGCCAAACGGGACCCAAGTTTGGAAAAGAAATCCCTAGCCGTCAAACCCCACGCCCCATAGGACTCCACAACAACTGGGACACACACCCAACCCAAATCAGCACATTTGCCCGTGTTGGCTTTAAGGCTTTCTCTCCTTGGTAGCCTTAGCTGCTGCACCAGCCGTCACTTCCGCTTCCAGAAGGGTAAGTGGGTTAAGCGGAGAAGTGACGGATAGGTCCAGAGCCGCAGGCTTGCCCATGCACCAGTGAGGGACGAGGATGTCTGCTGGACGTGTGTTGCTGTGGTCGTTTTTATTTTATTTTTTGAAAATAATAATAATAATAAATATAATACACACAAAACAACAACAATATGACACAATGAACGAATGAAATAAAAGTGTTAATTAGTTCAGTCTGTACCATCATCTATTCCAACTCCGCTTCTCCACTTGGTGTGAGAACCACGCAAGCAAAGATTCGTTTTATTTTTCATTTTAAAAATGACATCGACAAACATTAATTTGAAGGCTTCGCTTTCAAAATTCTTGAATAACAAATGCCTGGGTGTAATTCTGCATATTCCAAAACTAGGCTGTTAGGTTCACTAATTGTAGGTCATGGCAATGAAGTTTGAGAGCTGACACTTCTTCTGATACTTCAGATTGATGTAATGGCATGGTCATTGCTATACTGTCCTCAAAACATGCAACTCGTTTTCCTTGTTTTACTTATATATGAAAATGTTCCATTTCAAAAAATTCAATTTCTAAAAAGGAATCAGGTGCCAGGTTGCATACCCGTACTAGTTACATCCCTGGGCCTTCGCATGGATGATAACACCATCTGTATAGCCATTGGCCTTCGTCTGGGGGCACTTTGCATTCCTCACCATTATCATTACTGTAGATGAAATGTGGACGCACTTGGCACGCATGGGCTCAGTTACCATTTCAGCTCTGGTCATCACTTCCGCCATGCCGTACTAAATGAAATTTTTGCATAGGGCATTGTCCTCTGCCAATGTTCCTTCTCGGCTTGAACCCGCTGTCTGATCGTGCAGATGGTAAGCATCTCAATAGTATCATCATGGTTCCTTGGTCCAATGGCCAACTACTGATTTGGGATGCAATCTCATCCTCTGAAGTATGTGCAGCAGCAAACCAGATGGAGCAGAACAAGAACAATAAGTACAGTTAACTCATATCCAATGCATACCAATCTTTTCACACCTGTTGCCTTTGAAACTTCTGACGTCTGCGGCCCTCGCTCCATGTCTTTCTTGACAGACTTGGGTCGCCGCATTGTGAACACCGCTGGTGACAAAAGCTCTCTAGAATTGCATACCTTCTGCAAATGTTTTCTTTTCCCAATCAGAGGGGGAATACTTGCATCAAGTTTGGGAGCTTTGCCTCCAACCCCCTATCCAATGGTTGTTATGAATATGTATATTTTATGGTTCATTACCGTTAAAAAAAAAAGAAAAAAGGATTGTTCTGCACTAGTTTTTGCAGTTTCCAGGACTGGCCGAATCTTTGGTTAGAAAAACCAAAGTGTGGGTTGTTCTGTACTAGTTTTAGCAGTTTCCAGGACTGGCTGAATCTTGGTTCCGCTGTAGTACTTACTCTGTTGAATAGAAGCTATCTTTCCAGAACTTATTCTAATTGAATAGTGGTACAATACCACCCTGTCTATAAAAACGAACTGTTTGATTTGTGGGGTATTGTTAAGTATCAGGCAAGAATAACTTCTGGAAAGATAGCCTCTATCAACGGAGTATTACAGCGGTAACCAAGTTTCAGCCCGTCCTGGAAACTGCAAATACTAGTACAGAACAACAACCATATTTTGGTTTGTCCGAAAATTCGAATTTTTGAATTGGTACAACTCTTAAAACACGGGGGAAAATGTTGTTTTGAGGACAGTAGAAGCAATCACATATGCCATTACCCTCAGAAGAAGTGCCACAGCTCTCAACCATAACGGTTGTAAAGATATCAGGCATTGTTTACATTTGTGGTCAATTTTTTCACACCTTACAAGTATGAACCAAACAGACTAGGCTAAAATAGTTTTGGAATTGATAAATGAACAATTTCCGCATCATGGAAACGTTTATAAAAATGCATCGCGTTTGAATCGCTATAACTTCCGAACGGGTAACGCTATCGGCTCCTATTTTCAACACGTCATACTACACCTATTTCCCTGTATGAAAATATACTTTGGTCAGTTTGGTGTCTTGCACAAACACAGTGCCGACGTTACGAGGTCCGATATCCCATGGGGTTCTACACCTCCACAACTTCTAGTAGGAGCGTTCAAATTGCATCAAATTCGATGCATAGGTAGAGGGGTTCTATAGTTATTGATGTGTTCGATTCGTTAAGTTTTACTTCATCCGTTACGGAGATACAGCTGTGCAAAGTTGATGCACATTTCCACTTCGATTATCGCACAATTATTGCTAACAAATCGCAATACATTTCGATAACTTTCTTTTTTCCGCCCATTCTCCGCCTGAAACTAAGCTTGCCTCTCGGCTAGCCGTTTGCAACTATTTTGCCTCACCCAGGCAGTGAGTTTATGTGGGTAGATTAAGAGAAAAAAAAAGAGGACTTTTATGGTCATTACTGATTTCTGAGCTCTTAAAAATCAACTGTGAAAAGTACGACCAGTATAATTTTTTCTTGCACTGAGTACCAATATAATATGCTCCTATGCTCTTGTAACTACAAATGAGAACGTTGCCGCGAAAAGGAATAAACGTGCATGCAATGATTAATATAATCATAGATATTAGACTGGAATATGATCGTGCACAAGGAAAACTTACTCCAGCTCAATTCCCATACCATCGTGACTAAGGGAAGGCAATTCCGTAAAGTAATATCAGTAAAAAGAAAACAAAATGGGAAATCATCGCTCAATCGTCGCGGATTAACAAACGTTGTGCAATTTCATCGAATTACCCCCACGGTTGAGTTGATAAGTGCAGTGTATAGGAAGCGAGAAGCACTAGGTTCAAATCCCGCTAGGAATAACTTTTTTTCCCCCTATTATTATAATTTTGGGGCTTATCTATATAAATATAAGCTCCAACTGTATTACTTCAAGCTAGTGCACTGTGGTATAGTGGTTACGATGAGAGCTTCACAGGTATTGATTGGGTTTCAATTCCGGCCCGGGGTCCACCCAATTTCCTCCCTAGTTGTATTCCATTGTTCCACAGGTGCACGGGTGGCATAGCCTCGGTTCTGTCAGAGATGACTACCGAAAAGTGAAACAGCTGCTAATGTTGGATGCATGAGTCCTCATCAAAGGACACAATATCTGTTTGATTTGGTTTCTGTTGACTTGGTAGTGTCACTCAATGGAAATTCTCCATGGAGAAACAAAGAGAATGGAGAGTGCTGTCTTCCCTACGACTGTGTCAGGTGTAGGGTGCCATTTTATTGAAATTATTTTTATTATTTGCATTTCTTTCGAACTGCCATGGTAAAACAGTGGTTGGTTTTGGAATTTCCGTGCCATTAGTAGTAGTTTCAATAGCTATCGGTAAGGGTTTTTTCAGGGATTATTATTAAAACAGCTATATTAAAATTCTTGGTTTCAATGGTTCGTCTGATGTGAAATGGCGTATTAGTTTTCGAGTGAGGGCAAAACGAAAGTTCTAGATGAGTGTACATGTACTAAGGGAAGGAATACTTCTATAGAGGACTACATACAACAATACAGAGGAAAAACACCACAAAGTGGTCCAGAAATTGAGACTGAAATCAGTGGCCTCTTGAGCTGTTCAAACTTCATGATAAATGAGCAGAGAACGAGTCAGAGGACGGACTTACACTTGAATGCATGTGGGTGTACAGTCATTATTACAGAGTATTATAATGTTTTGCCACATGTATAATAGTGCATAGTATTGTGTGTGTTTGTGTGCATGTGTATGTGTTGTGCTGAAGAATTGTACTGACCAATCTGCACATGTGTGAACCAGGATGAAGACATGTTTATGTACTCTGTGTGAGCTGAACATTGTGTGGGCAAACAGAGACCGAAGTATCTGCAGTGTATAAGTGATATAGCTGAGTGGGAGAGGCATACAGAATGATGAGAAGTTGGCCAAGTATTATGCCAAATAGGAAAGCTTTACTTCGCTCTAGATAAAATGATGTGAGTGTGTAGGAACTTAAGTCTTACACATGTTACAGGCCCTGCCCTCCCAGGCGCATTTTTGTGGCCAACAATCTAGTCAAGGAATGATAGATGATAATGACAGATAGCCGAAAATGACAGTCAAGAAATGATAGCTGAAAACGACATTTTTGGTGACAAAATCATATGCTTCATTATTAAATTTATTCATGCATCTCTAGATTCTATACGCTAATATTTAATTATTCATTATTGCTTGAAAGAAGTATCGTTGACTGTCTTCATGGCAGGATACAGCCAATAGATCTCTGGTATGCATCAGTGCATGTGTGACATTAGGAGAGTATGTGTGTGTATGTGTGTGTCTGTGTGCGTGTGTGCAAGTGTGTCTATATGTGCCTGTGTGCATGTATGCTTGTGTATGTGTGCAAGTGAAGGTTCATTTACACAATGTATACTGACTGGTACACAG
This sequence comes from Ephydatia muelleri, assembly GCA_013339895.1. Taxonomy (NCBI): domain Eukaryota; kingdom Metazoa; phylum Porifera; class Demospongiae; order Spongillida; family Spongillidae; genus Ephydatia; species Ephydatia muelleri. Next base: position 5,040,327 of record JABACO010000014.1, read on the forward strand.
GCATAAGGTGTGTGAACCAGCATTAGGAGGGTGTGTTCATATACCTGTGTGAGCCGAACATTCATTGGGCAAAAAGAAACTGAAGTCACTTAGTTGAAGAGGCATACATGTAAATAAGGTTAGTTAAGTTGAGCAAGGGTTATGACAAATAGGAAAGCTTTATCACATGCTTCCCCACTGGCCACAGAAATATAATGTGAACGCATAGGTACTTAAGTCTTATGCATGTTGTGGTGAACATAGTGTTATTCTTTGCCATGTGCTTGGTAAGTGTACACCATTAGAGGACCAATCCTATGGGGGTCATGATGTGTGTACAACGGATCAATCTGTATAGCTACACGTACCTATGTAGATTCTCAAGTGAGGGCTCTATGTCAAGTACGAAGAACCAGTTATATATGGGAACTCAACATGCACATAGAATAGTTGTCAAAAAGAATACTACTACAGAGGATATTTGCAACAATACAGAGGAAAAACACAGAGAGTACAGAAAGCTCGGTAAATCAAATCAGTGGCCACCTGCACAAACATGCACAAGCAGTTAAATGGAATAGAATGCATGTAGAAACTCAACATTCACAGTATGCAGTATGCAAGTGGGTGTCCTTCATTATTAGACAGTGTTATGTTTTGCCCCACATGTGTAGCAGTGCATAAGTGTTGTGTGTGTGTATGTGTGTGTACATGCGTGTGTATGTGTGTGTATGCGTGTGTGTGTGTGTGTGTGTGTGTGTGTGTGTGTGTGTGTGTGTGTAAATATGCAAGTGTTGTGTTCAAGAATGGTAAAGGTTCATTTACACAATGTATACTGGCACACATGCATAAGGGTGTGTGAGCCCAGCATCATGGCGTATTCTTTGTTAGCTGACCATTGTGTGGGCAAAACGAAACTGAAGTCACAGCATGTGGTAACAGCTTAATTGGAAAGGCATAAAGGATAGATTATGCTTAGGAAAGCTTTATCACGTGCTTCTCCACCGGCAACATAGAATGTGGTCAGCTTCTTAACAAGCTGTTCTACAAATGGAAGGTTCTTGTATATCCTTTCCACATATAAACCTTTCTGAGTCCAGACTACAAAGTCACAAAAGTTCCTGCTACTGCATATCCCAAGTTGCCCCTGCACTTGTGTATAGTACTTGTGTGTTTTTTTAAGCCCACTGTCACCAATACATGAAAGCTTCATCAATTTTAGTTCTTGAGGATTAATGTCTTTGTATGACAGTGGGCATTTCACCTCTAATAACCCTCTTCCACAGCATTTACATTCTATAAAGCCATCAGGGCTTGCACCTAAATGCGGGTAAAGGGGATTTATTACAAACCCAGCAGGATCATATTTAAATCCTTCGTGTGAGTGTTGCATTTGAATTGTATACTGTTGCTTCGCAGTCTCCTCATGTTCAATACCCCACTTAATAGCAGGAACAAAACTCAAGTCTTTCTCTACAAGTAGTGCTCTAATTATATTTTGTGGATTTCCATTACTTTTGAAGACAAGAATTTCATGGAATGAAGATGCAGTAATCCGCCCTTTACGTTGCTCATGCCACTCCCTACATTCTCTTTGTTTGCATGTCTGCAACTCAATATGTTCGCATGCGCTCTCAGATATTGTTATGCCTTGAAAAACTTCTCTAGCCTTTATAAGTAACTGCTCACCTTTTAAGCATTTATACTTTTCGTCATACAGTGCTGTCAATGGCAAAGGAAGACGAGATAGTGGAATGGTGCTTTGATCATACCTAGTTGCTGTAACAGCAGCAATAGCAGGAGACATTGTGTCAGCTCTAGAGGTACATTCAACTGCTACTGAAGGGAAGGATACAATTGTGAATAGACTTGAATTTGGAGCAACTTTGTGAATTGTACTTAATAAGATATCTGTCTTTATATGAGGGCTTTCATGAGGACCAGTTGCAAATTCACTACTCATCTTCAATGACAATGCATTAAAATCTTTTGATGAATTTTTCCCCAAACCTGTATGAACAGGTTGCACAAATTGAATGTCGATCACTTCAGAAGGATCTACCTGCATGCAGGAAGAACCATATATGTATTAATTGTATGAAACTATTCTTTTATACATTTTGCTGCTTACATTGTCCACAAATGACTTATTCCACTCACAAGGAAGGGAGGTACACGATGGTTTATTATACCCCAATTTGCAAGCAGCTTCAATTTTAAACAATAAAGCAGCAACATGGCTGCAAACTTCACCTAATCTGCACAAAATTAAATGCATTGGGAAGGAAACAGCACATGAGTTGTTGCAAGTACATCCAGAATACTATGAACTTACCCCGCCATGCATTTACAATGTGCTGTTATTACGGAGACATTTTGTTTGGACAAAATAACCCATGCTTCGTAGCCATGGTCTGGTGCCTTCTGACTTGGGTTTACCTTTGCCTTAAGACACGCGTATCGGTTAAGTTCATACGACAAAACTGTTTGAACATAGCCGTTGTAAAAATAGTTGTATGCTTCAAGTGACTTGTAAGCTTTCAAAGTTTCTTGTGTGTATGTTCCCTTCGTATCAATGAGATAAGTATAAATGTCGCCAAACTGTAAATCTGGCCAGGTAGTAACGTCATTAATCCATTCCTTCTCATCAATGCAATAGGGGTCGGGAAACACTTCACCATCGATCTGCAGCTTCAAAAGGTACCGTTTTCGCGCTAAATAATCCAGAGAGCTCAAGTAAGACGACTCCATCCTTAGCTTGTACCTACACGTGGTCGGGGTACGAGAAAAGTTGTCCGGGCACGAGGAATCATGTCACATGATACGCCCACGCTGGAAAAGGGTCTATAGCACGAGAATTTAAACAATGATTCAGATTATGGCAAATTGGAAAGTTTTATACACGACTAGAGAATTATGCGAGTGAGTAGCAAATAGCCTTACGCGCACCGTGTTGAATACTGCCACGGAGGCGCAAGAACTATTGGAATTCCCTGGGATCCGTTAATTTCGTACGATCGTCTTGCGAAATGAGAAGTCCTCTTCTTTTTTTCTTTTAATCTATCAACATATACCCGCTGCCTGGGTGAGGCAAAAATAGTTGCAAACGGCTAGCCGAGCTTACATGTGCGGAGAATGGGCGGAACAAAGAAGTTATCGAAATTTATTGTGGAACGTCGAACGGAACGCGCAGTCTGGCGTAGCGCATGAGGTTCTACGTCACGTAATTAATGAGGAATGTGGCTTGTAAATTAGCAAACAACACCCACGCGCACATGGCAAAACATCGAAGCGTCCACGAAGAATATCTCAAGCCATTGCCATTGTCAGAGTAAGTTGCATGTCCTATTGCCTTGTACCATTTAAAAACTCTCATACACAACGGTAACCTGTATTAACCGGACTTGTTATGATTGCGTTCTACGTCATGCGTCATGTAATGAGGAATGCATCGAATTTGGCTAAGATTGGCCCACGTGCACATGGCGGAAAACATGTCCGATACTCCTCCATCGAAGCGTCCACAAAGAATATCTCAAGCCATTGTCAGAGTAAGTTCTCGTGCATTAGGCAGACCCTACGAGGGTGTGGCTACGCCAGACTGTACGAATCGAGCTGGAAATCATTAATGTGTATTAACTTTGCACAGCTGTATCTCCATAACGGATGAATTAAAAATTGACGAACAGAACACATCAATAGCGACACAGATACACCAAATTTGATGCGCTTTGAACGCTCCTACCTGAAGTTGTGGATGTTTTGAACCCCATGGTATCGGACCTTGTAACGTCGGCACAGTGCTTGTGCAAGACACCAAAAAATATTTTAATACAGAGAAATGGTGTATTATGACATGTTGAAAATAAGAAGCCGATAGCGTTACCCGTTCGGAAGTTATAGTGATTCACATTTTTATAACATTTTATAAATTGGAACGTTCTACTGATAATGACCCTTGTGGATTTGTGTATATAACATAAAACTCAAATTGCTATAACTTATCAACGGTTAACGCGATCGACTCCCTATTTTCGAAACTTCGTCCTACAACATTTCTCTATGTGTAAGTGTAGTTTGGTGCTTTGCACAATCGTACTGCCAACGTTACGAGGTCCGATATTCCATCTGGTTCAAAACCTCTATATCTTTAGAACGGAGGGTTCAAATCGTTTCAAATTCGTTGTGTACGTAGAGGGGTCCTGTTGCTATTGATTTCTTCTGTCCGTTAATATTTGCTTTATCCATTACGAAGCTACTGCTGTGCGAAGTTGATGCACATTTTCCCGGTTGTTTCGCGCCAATCATTTTGGGAAATTTTTGGCGGAATCGTTCGGGAAAATGTGTATTATCTTTGCACAGCGGTATCTCCGTAAAGGATAAGATAGAAATTAACGAACTAAACACATCAATAGCGACAGGACCCCTCAACGTAAACACTGAATGTGAAAAGATTTGAACGCTCCTACCTAAAGATGGAGAGGTTTAAAACCTGATGGGGTATCTGATCTCGTAACGTTGGCAATATGAATATGCCAGGCACCACAATACATTTTCACATAGTGAAATGGTGTAGAACGAAGTGTTGAAAATATGACGTTGCTAGCGTTAACCGGTCGTAAGCTATAGCAATTAGAGTTTTACGTTATAACATGGGCGTCGGAAGGTACAAAACATTGGTCCGGCAAATGAATAAATAATGAAGGGGATGGGTGCAGGAGGTTACACCCCCTCCCGCCCAGCAAGGGAGAATGGGGGAGCGCTGTAAGCTTCCCTATCGGGGTCTGGGGCGGAGGCTTTAGCTTTATGTCCTAAACCATAAGGAATTTCACTGCAGTTCGCCGCCTAAAAATTATGCTATGAATTCGAAATTGCGATTAGTACACTTGCATACATATCATATATATGCATAAAATGACCAAACTGACTCAGGCGGTGTTCGTTACCTCGACTATATGATCAGCCGCTGTGCTTTTCACACCACTCTTCTCTAAACGAGCGCGTTTCACCCTTCGATATATCCAAGCGAACGTTTTGGAAAGGGAAACGACTTAGACGGATGAAATTTCTACTGCAGACCAAGGGACGGACAATAACATCGAGCGAGCGGCATCCATTTCTCGATTAGATTATCAGATGACCCCCAACATTGTTATACATGTACAAGTTAACACTTTATTCGTAACGACAGACGTACAGGAAATAATTAGATGCATGCGAAAGGGAGTATGCCCTTATCAGTTAATTCATCACAATAAAATTTATTTTAGGAAAATATTGGTCCGGCGGCGCCGGACCTGCCCGGACCGGTTCCGACGCCCATGTATAAACATAAATCCACCAGGGTCATTATCTCGTAGAACGTTCCTAATACAGGTTGCCCCCGTTATGAGCGCCACGTTTGTTCCCTGCGCTCTTACCATAGTTGGGCCCTAGATTGCGCTTCTAACTAGGGTGGTTAATTTTCAGCGAATGAAATAATTACTTGTGGTATACAGTGAATTAACCAGAAGACGTGTTTAATGTTGACGAAACAGTCTGAAATATAGGTGTCGGCTCACTTGATGTAGAATTTACCCCTGGACTTCTGGAGATCGTTGGGTAATACATGGCCCTTTTTTTTAAAACTGGAGAAAGGTTCTGCAACCAGTATACATGCAAGCATGATAGGAGTAGTATTGGGTGCATCAGATAGCAAAAACCAAACTCAGTAGTAGCCTATACTACATTTCTTAGGGCAGCAAGGTTCACTTTGATGGAAGGATCCAAAACTGGGGAGGTGTGATCAGACATGGCATATTGTAAAGGATGCATGAAAGTACAATGGCTGAGCTTCAACTTCATTGACAGTTCCAAGTTGAACATCAATTCCAGTCAAACATGTAGTGTTTATGCAAGTGGAAAAATACAGCAACTGGCTAAAGGAAAGTGTCTCCAGGGCTTCCTTCCCTATTTTTTTGTTGACATAAGTCAGTACAGAATTGGCTAAGACCGAAAGGATCTCCATGTAGATCAGGCCATACAAAGCAGGGAGTAAATGCAACAGCTGAACAATGAAAAACAAGTAAGACAATTTATCAGATGGTACAGTTAATAAGACCCTCATGATAAATACACTTATGTAAATACATTATACCATCTGGCTTGTCTGCAGTGGAGACATTTTAAGATGGCACAATGGACACAAGCAATGAAAGGCTCAACTTGCTGACAACAATCTTAATGTAGATAATCATGTGCAATGCTAACTCTAGTATCATCAAACCCTTAGGAATTGCTGGCACGTTGAGTTTTATGGCATATGACGTACATGTGTAGAAATGGAAGAGTGTTGATCTATATATGTCCATGAAGTAAAATCACTTAATTATGCTTGCAATTTCTACAGATGTATCTGACTGTATCTTTACTAGGAAGGATTTAATCTCTCCAATTGCCTGAACATACCAAGGGTGCATACATAGTAGATAAAATGACACCTCAGAAAATGGAGGTAAACACATAACATAACATATAAGCCAGTCAAATCTTGCGTCACCATGTCTATATGGGTATTGAGATATTACTTTAGTGCCTTCTCCAAGAGCTCAATCCTTCCTTTCATCGTTGGACATACCTTTGTGGAAGGGGAGAGAAAAGCATTAGACATTAGAGGAATCACTCCTCAGTTCAGCAAAGATATATAGCATAAAACACATGCAGAAAAAGGGAAGGACCTACATGTACATGTACGTAGATGTTATGCTTTCGCAACCCCAACCTGACCTTCTGTTGCAGAGCAGTACATGTATTTTGGGTATGCAATCTCACAATATACAAGACTGCAAGGTGCATTCTGATACTATAAGTAAGCCTGCGAGTTATTTTGGGGGGTGGCGGGAAAAGCATGTTGAATTAGCACAACAGCATTTTTCTGGATGTTTTTTTGGTACTACTATGTAATATATGTATGCAAATTATTGTTTGGCAATTAATGACCATGCACAGACACATAAAGTATGACATGCTAAGGTGAAACATTGCTGGGAAGGTAACAAATGATGTACCATCACACTCTGCATACAACCATTGGTCACTGTGAGCTTCGAGGAAGGTCTTAATGAAACTACTGCACAAATTTTGTAGCCAGTTCCACACACAAAGTATATTCTGGTGACAAAGTAGTTGTGTGTACATCTATAAGGGCAATATTTGTTTTGTGTGTGGCTTGGAGATGCCCCAAACCCAACAAGAGTACATTACACACTGACTCACACCCTTACCACTCCTGTTGTGGTTACTGCAGGCTCGTATGTACTGATGGCGGCAAAGCCTCCAAAGATGTCTACCACTTTAAAACCTTCTGCTCTCAGAATTGAGGAGGCAATTCCAGATCGGTAGCCACCAGCACAAAAGGCAACATACGTTTTGCTCCTGTGAACATACAGTTATACAAGATATGTTCATATACAGTACAAAAGGTGATGTGTATACTAGTGAGAGTCCAATAAGCAACCAAATCCAAAATCCACTTTTAGTTTCTCATTGGAATTTGCAATTAATATTGCAAACATGAACATGTAATGCAATTGGAGTTGGAAAATAAATTGTGATATTTAAGATGTGCTAGGACTACCCTATGCCCACATCAAGTCACAAAACCTGTCCAAAACTCTTGTCCACTGTACCAACTCACAATAAACAAATTCATGTGCACACAGTAAAGGTGAATGTATTATGAGGAGAATGCTTCTTCCTCCCCCATTGTCCTTACTTGTCTAAAGAGTTCAATCCTTTGTAGACACTTGTTATAGGCAAATTGATGGCTCCCTTTACTGAGTTAGTCTGATATTCTCCCGGGGTTCGCATATCCAACAAAATGTCACCATTGGTAATCAGATCTGACACTTTCACACCATCTTTCTGTTTCAAACAAATTACATGCATAATTAATAAAATAATAAAATAAAAACGAAATAAACACCTCATTATTTTTTATACCATTGATATACACACACTTATCACAGCAATACGCTGGGTGCAGTGGTAGAAATAGCGGTCGGCCATCGGCCATTTTCCGGGACATTTGAGCTAAATGACCGCCCAAATGTACCTACATCATGACCGGCCAATTGCATGCATAACATGTAAACCCACAATGCAATTTTAGTTTATAATAGTATTCATGTACCACAACAGGTGCTGCAGCGCGTTTAAGGCGGTAATTAGAATCATACATGTAGATGGTATAGTAATGAAGCGCGCAAATATTGATCCTGATGCCAAGGATGCAGTTAAACGATGCGCAGCTTCTCACGCGACATTTCTGTAACTCATGATCATTTTAACATAACTAATACTACATGCGATGACCGGGCAAAACAGGCCAATGGCCAGTCAATTTACGTATTGACTGGCCATTTGTCCGGCCATTTCTGACAAACTATTTCTACCACTGTGGGTGTATCAATATTTTCAACACAGATAATGGTCCAAACATACAGCCCAGAAACTAACCAAGTTGAGCCTCTTTTCTGTACACACAGGATAGCCAGCGCTGGAATATGCAGAGAATCCACCATCAAGAACTGCCTTGATCTAATTGGATAATTGATGGCACTTAACAATATAATGGCAAGTTACATACATGTTACATGCACTATCATGTACAGACTAAGGTTGTGGTATTATAGTCCTGGATTCATGTGACCTACATGTGAGTTGTGTTGCTCAATTAGAGAGGGTTACTATCCACTTGCACATACATTCATAACAGAAACTTAGTACACAGTATTAGCAAATAAGCACAATGGGGTTTAACCAGGAATATTAAATTGCAATAACGATCCATGATTAGATTCAGCAAGAACCCCTTGTTACTGATTGAGAATTTACTGATCTACCTTAATACTATGTTCACACTACACAATGGTATCTGTGGTCTGTGCCAGAATGGTTCCATGAAAACACTTCGGGAACTCGTTCACACTTATTTCTGATTATAGCTTATAGACTTGCAAAGCCACATCTTCACACTTGGGAGTTGTGGCGACACAAGACTAATTATGGCTCATGTAACACAACGATAGTTTTTTTTTTTACCAGGTGCAAGATTATGGACTACTCGACAATGTTGAAAGCAATTGTTAGCTTGAATATGCACAGTGAGTACAAAAGAAGTAATACGTCCCAACATTTCCAGTATTGACTCCTTACTCCACCGTTCATTTCTCTGCCTGCTCTCACATGACCACCATTATGATGTCATAATAAGTTATTACTAGCTACACATTGATGAGCCAGTATGGTTCTCATGGTAGGAAATGGCATTGATTGTACACCACTATCCCACCAACCTGGTTGTATCCTATCCGGGTCAGTCTTTGCAGAGCCTCCAACTCTCTACCAGGGGCAGTAATGACCAATAGTTTTGCATTGGGAGACACCATAGTGCCCACCTACATGTATCATAACATCAGCATTACATGACCAAGAAGCGGGAGGGGGGGCGTACCCAGATGGCAAAGTTCCCATCCTGCACACCAACAATGGTACCTCCAGCAGATCCAAGCGGGAAAACTGAGTGCTCCGGAAACATGAGCAGCCAGAAAGTCTGATGTCTAAATGGTTATACACAGACATTTTAAAGGTCAAAACCCACCGCACAGATACGCTATGCCAAGTAATGACTGGCCATCAAGTACTGTGCGCCTGTGTACATATGCCTACGTGCATCCTTTTTTTATATATACAATCAATCAACTGTTAGGAAATCGAACAGATTTTGCTAATATAGATTGCTACCACACTGCATGCATATGGCAATCAACCATCGGTGTGCACGTTGTAATGCAAACACAAGAGATCAAAAGAAGTCCATCATATCAATCCAAGACACCATAAAACTTACATCTCTTGTATCAATCACTACATAGGTCCCTTCATCCAGAAGACTCTTGAACTCCTTAGCTGATGCATGTTGAACTTTGGCTATCTCTTCTTCTACAGAACTTGCTCCTTCCTACAGACACAGTATATAAATTGTGACATTTGCTCTGACATGCAGCAGTGAATAACTACCAAGTTTGTCTTGACATCATGCAAGAAATACTGAGGGGTCACTGGCTGGTCTTCTGTCAAATATCTCACAAATTTTGCTTCCTAGTATGTGTGAAAGATGGAATGCAAAAAAGCAAGGGAGTCAATGAAATCCAACTGACCATATACTTTGCGCATACAGTTAGACATGTGTCCCCCACAACACGGCAACAACTTACGTTATCGAACTGTAGTGCCGGGTTAGTGAGCTTCTCCTTTCCGATGGTTGAGTACAGGTCACCTGATATGCCTTTACCACAAGGTGAACCTTTACCATGGGCTGGGAACACCTAAAATGATGCACAAAACCCTGAAATCGATTGTGCTCTACATCGCCCCATTCCACTACTTCTGACCTGGACATCATCAGGCAGAGTGCATATCTTGGTTTTGAGTGTATAGAACATCAGTTTGGCCATTTCTTCCGCCGTGTATCCAAGAGAACCAACAAGGTCTGGACGGCCACAAGAGCCAACAAATAACGTGTCCCCTGTGAAGGCCTGTGTGACATTGGGAAGGATACAATCACAGCTACACAATACTAATAGCACTACATTGACAGCCCTTCCGTGCATTCCATTGTTACTAACTCTCCTGCCTTTAGTAACCCTAATTAAAGCTATCTCTCATTCACTACCATATCTGACTAACACTTCCCCCCCCCCCCAACTGCTCATACACATCAGTTTCAATGTGATGATCACATGCAAGCCACTTATCATCAATAAAAAGAAGCCATTTTTGTGACACAATGCACTGGAGAAATGAATGTACCGTCATCATATATATGCATGTGTCATTACAAGTACAAAATTTAAAGCAATCTCAAGGTATTGCGATGCTAAGCTTCATACAAGTATATGCACAGATGTAATGGACATTGCTCAAATATTACAAGCACAGATGTCAATTGTTAAGTCTCTTTTAGTTTTTAAAAAAGAAGCATAAATTAATAGCACCGGAAAAAAAACTTGCCCTGTACAGCATGTAGCCCTTAAAGTACACAGTACCTTGAGAGGTTTATTTTCCTTTGTTTTATCGATCAGAAGGTACACCACTGACTCAGGGGTGTGTCCAGGTGTATGGACTACATGGAACGCATACTGCGATGAAAAGTCAATCACCTGGAGTGTGGGAATTTTAAGATGATTTCCTGCTGAACAAATAAATGTACTAAATTGCACTAGAAATCTCTTGAAACTCACATGCCACCTTCCTTCCCCACAACTATCATTTATACACCTCCCCCACAGCTTATTGCTGCTCATCAAAATCAACTCGACTCCTATTTAAGGATACACACGCAACATCCATCTACATGCCTCTCCATCTTTCAGTTCATGATGTGTGAACTTTGCACGCCCAGCTGAGCCAGGCCCAAAGTAAATGGGCGCTCCCGTTCTCTGCATGAGCTCACAGTGACCCGAGACAAAATCTGCGTGGAAATGGGTTTCCATGACTCCTTTTAAGGAGCACTTCAGCGTCTTGAGGTCCTGTGAAAGGGTGTGCATTTAGATAACGGTGCGCGTACCATAACAAATACTATGCAAATACAACACTATCTGCTTCCATTAATGTACTCAGTAGTCATGCAGTTTTACAAAAGCTTATACTAAGCAGTACCTCTATGAATGCGTCAACATCGCGACGAGGGTCTACTATCATGGCATTTCCTTCGTGTGTGATGAGATAAGTGGCTTGTGCCAGGCACTCGAGGTAGTATATCCTTACATCCAACCCGTTCTCTGACAAGACCGTCTTCAGGCCACTCTGCATAGGAAGTTCGTAATTTACTCATTAAAGATTTATAAATTGCAGCCAGTCCAATCCAGCTTACAGGAAGTGGTTCAGTATGGCTGGCTGCTTCTAGAGACGACATATGTCTTGCTGTCACGTTAAAAAGTGTTCTGTTCTGTGCCCGCTCACTAGCCTGAGTTAAGCCTACACTGACAAGTCGTGTGCGTGATGTTACAAAAGCTCGACGAGAGGCAAGTGGCAGTCTACACGTAACAATCCTTGCGGCACTACGAAACATACTAGTTCTAGAAACTGTGAGCAATGGAATTTCAACTTATATACATTTACGCAGACGTACGTGACGGTACGTGATCAACACCCACGCGGTTAGACTTTGACCTTCAAACACCTTACGTCACTGAATGTACGCTGTATTGGAAAACATTAACCCTATACGTTTTGATACCGTTGGTCAGACGGAACGGCGCGACAGAGGCGGATTTAGGGAGGGGGGTCCAGGGGATCCGAACCCCCCCTCCCCCCCCGATTCCTATGAACGATGACGTAATACATACGGAACTCTATGCGGTAAAGCCGCTTTCTGTTAGACCACAGATAAGAGTTACTAATATTTTAACCTACAGTAGCCTGGGAAAAAATGAAGGCGTTGGTTGGTGTTGATTAAATTTGTGTGTGTTGCGAGGGCGAGATGGGTAGTAAAAACATTTGCGCGCGCCCCTCTTCTCATCAATTTTCATGTTGGGTAATTCCTGGATCCGCCACTGCGCGGAGAAGTTGAGTAGCAGTTTTTTTAATTGCAACTACCCCCACTGGGTATTTTGATTCAAAAAAATACAACTACATGTACTAGCACATTCACCATTTCTATTGGATGACTCGAGATGTTTATATTGACGCATTAGTCACGTGCTTAGTCGCCCTGATGTATAACCGCAAAATGCGCTAGGTCTGGGAACTAGACACATTTGCATGCTTACTTCAAGCTCGAAACGCAGTTAAAGAAGGTTCTGTCGGTAAAAAAAGACTTCAGTGTTAATGTATAGCTAGGTGGTTTGTTATTGTCCTCTCTGTGTATCATTATTAATTTTCTATTTATTATTTTAATAATTAATACAAAGCGCTTGATATTCGTCCCATTGCAGTGGGAGAAGCTCTTCGCCGTCTTACCGGGAAGTGTTTATGTGCGTTAGTGAGGTCTAAGGCCTCTGAATTTTTTCAACCACACCAGTTTGGGGTGGCATGGCCTATGGGAGCAGAAAAGATTGTGCATGGTCTTAGAGCGTGTGTCGAAAAGCATTGGCGGAAGAAAACCTTGTAGTGTTGAAAGTAGATATGAAGAATGCGTTTAATCTGGTGTCGCGTCAGGCACTCCTCTCAGAGTGTGCCAAACATTTTCCTGAACTCTACCCTTGGGCCCATTGGTGTTATAGCCAGCACCCATACTTATGGCACACGATGGGGAATCTAACTTCAGAATGTGGTGTCCAGCAAGGGGATCCTCTCGGCCCTCTCTTATTCTCTTTGGTGTTGAATATCTTAGTGTCTGAGATTGGATTGGAGCCAGGCTGTGCCAATCTGTTGTACCATGCTTGGTATTTGGATTATGGTGTTGTGGCAGGCTCGAGCACTGAGGTATGTAGAGTGCTGGCTATTTTAGAAGAATGAGGTCACTCTTTGGGACTACATGTCAACATTAATAAATGTGAAGTTTTTTGTCACAGCGACCTAAGTCACTTCCCTCCATCAATGAAGCAATCCCACCAGCCAAAAATTGAAATCTTAGGGATCCCCATTGGTGACCTAGATTTCTGTACCACCTTTATTTCTCATAAGCATGGTTTGGCTAAACAACTCATGCTACAGATAGAAGAAGTTAGAGCACTTGATCCTCAAGTAGCTTTAATGCTACTTCGCTCTTGTAGTGGCTTTTGCAAACTATCTCATCTGGCTCGCGCTACTCCACCCTCGCTCTCCGTCAAAGCTCTGGAGCTTTTTGACCAGGATGTTAGAAGTTGTCTGTCTCAGAGTACTTCGGTAGACTTGACTGATGTATCATGGAATCAGGCCCAGCTAAGTTTGAGTAGAGGTTGTTTGGGTATTCTCTCATGCTTCATGCTCCAGCTGCTTACATTGCCTCCGTTTGTTCATCCGGCTATGGCCTCCAGTCTCTTACCCACCTCACCCATGCTGTGGAGATGTTCAATGTATGTGTAGCACCAGCTGATAAGATTTCGCTGGACTCCCTCGCATCTTCCAACATAAATCAAAAGATGCTGTCATCCAAACTGGATGATTATCAACTTCAGGGCATATTTAACAGGTCCTCAGTCGCTGATAGGGCACGCCTCTTATCCATCTCTGCCCCTCATTCCTCTTCTTGGCTTTCAGTTGTGTCATCAGAAGGCCTTGGGCTCCATTTCGAACCAAACCAATACAATGTAGCCCTTAAATGGTGGCTAGGTTTAGACACATCATGTGGCTCTAGTTGTGCATTCTGCCCAGATTCTATCCTGGATCCACTAGGCCACCATGCGTCCACGTGTAAACGAGGGGGAGACGCAGTTCATCGCCATAACCTGCTGAGAGATGTGTTTGCAGATTCCTGCCGCCTGGCTCACCTTTCTGTCAAGCTCGAAGTAGGTAATAATTTAACTCCAGACCATGATCACAGTAGACCCGCAGATGTCCTCGTCCACAATTGGTCACTGGGCAAGCCTGCAGCCTTTGACTTCTGTGTGACCTCTCCGCTAAATTCACTTATCCTTTCGGAAGCGGGAGTGTCTTCAGGAGTGGCGGCTCAGGCCTCAGAGATAAGAAAACACAACAGTAATGATGCTAAATGTGGGGAATTAGGTTGGGTGTGCATCCCTTTGGTTGTCGAGACGTACGGAGCATGGGGTCAAGAGGCAGTTAAAACTTTTGCGCAGTTGGCATCCAGGCTGGCAATTGCATGCTCCAAGCCTAAATCAGTCGTCATAAATGAGATTTACGGAAGGCTTAACACCTGCCTCATGAGATCCATTTCTTCGGCTATCCTCACCAGGATTGTGCCCTCATGAATTGTTATGTGTATGTAATTGTGCGTCAGTGTATTTTATATTGCATATAAATACACAGCAATGAACAAAATGTTATGATAATTTTAGTGCCTAAGACTAAGGTGCTTGATCTTGATTTATATGGGTTCAGAACCATTGTCATATGTCCCTGCTTGAGATAGCAGTGCCCTTGCATCTGCTCTGACAAGGACCAGGTTAAGCCTACTGTACAGTATGAAGGTGGCCTGAGATTTGGTGTTGTTAAGCCTGGTAGCTAGGCATGAGGCAAGGCGAGAGAGATGCATGTATGGCCGGTTGAATATGGCTCTGATCCGCTCCATTGCTAGAGCCTTCCTGGCCAGTGAGCTCCCACCCTCCTAACTGCTTTTGCTTGTGTTTTAGGCATATGTATGTGGGGCTTATTTATCCCACTATTAAGGAATAATATATATACTTACAATATTATGTTACAGTATTAAAATATGGGATCATTTCCGCGACAAGAAACCTAGCATATGTTTTTTCAAGATTTGTTTTTTGATATTCTAAAAGTCTGAAATGTCCACTACATTGTTTCTTACACTGAGAATTTGTCATGGAGCTTTAAGGCTCTGAATTTTTAATTAGCCATTCATTTTGCATTACATATCTATTGCGTGTACTAGAAATTTTATAATGTATGCGCTAGGTCCCTTTTCGTCCCATATATAGACAACAATAAATCAGTAACCTGCACTTCTTTAAAAGGTCAAACACTGTCAGTAGTGGCCCTTGAAAGAAGAGCTTGCACGTTTGCCCTAACAAGGGTCATGCTCAATCTTTGGTAGAGAGCTGTGATGGCTGCAGACTTTGAGCAACCTTGTCATGTGGCCAAGCGAGAGGCAAGCTGCAATAAAGCCCACTTTGCTTCAGTACCGCAACACCCATAGGTCTCTACTGCTATTGGGATACATACCCAACCCAACTCACATTTGGCATATGTATTACTATGTTTATGGGATCTGGGAAATCCTGCGGCTTTTGATCTCACTGTCACATCACTGCTAAATCCAATCATTCTGCATCATCAGCCCAGATTTCTGAACAAAGAAAACATGCTTCCAATGATGCAAAATGCTCAGAGCTAGGATGGGCATGCGTACCAGAAACATATGGATGCTGGGGAGCTGAACCTGAGTAAATCTTGGCCACCACTGATGACTTGGGGGAGGGGTGGTGAATGATATGGCCAGGTGGGATGCCAGTCTGGAGATGGTATCCTGGGCCTCTTTGCCCCAATTGCCATATGTCTTCACTGCCATGGAATGCAGGACCAGCCCAACTCCTGGCATTTGGGTCCGTTGCAGTGGAGCTTACAGGGCTCAGCTGCAAGGGCTGCTGCACCAGCGTGGTGACATGACTCACCCAAGATGGCAATATTATTAAATAAAATATATCAGTGTTAATAATGCTGTAGACCCCAATAATAACTGTCCAAACTGCATGGTGTGTACAGAATAGCAGATGGTGAGATAACTTTTATTGAGGCTAGCTTACATTTCATCACAGAAACAACTCCCACGTGACGAGACAGATCTCGCATCACTTTTATAATGACGCCCCCGCAAAAGTATTATGACGTCAGAGCATAAATAGTAAGAAAAAAAAACCCATGGTTTCGGTGCTAGTGTCTTGTGAGTGGCTTAAGGAACAACTCGACGCTGGAGCAAAGGGGATAAAAGTTATCGATGGTGATGCGCAAGTTGCAAGTATTTGACACTTGTCACGTGATTCTTCCTCACCTGCAGGTTCATGGCATCCTCCAGTAGCTAAGCGAAATGCTCGGGCGGAGTTTGAACAGCATCACATACCAGAGGCTGTTTTTGCCGACGTCGAGGCAATTAAGGATGCCTCAAATCCGTTGCCAATTATGTTCCCTCCACCTGAGCAATTGGAGCAGCAATTTAGTCAGGTTTGTTTATCGCCTAACTGTGTCTGTCTACTTCTGTCAACGTTTATTACCCTATTTGGCACATATAGCACGCTATACGCGTTTTACAAAGTCTTCCTCGATTTATATCATTGCTAAGAGATTTTTTGTTTGTTCCGGGAGGCGTGGAATCATTAGTTAGTTGCACCATGTGAATTAGTAAAAAGCATAACTCCTTTTCTTATAGGTACACTACACTACCATAAAACTGTGTATCTATTTGAAATTGTTATCCCATTCCATACAGTAGTCATACTTTGGCTGTGCAACTGCAGTCCAGAATCTCATTTAACTTAATCTTGTATGCATTGAACTATAATTTTCTATGTCATCTATTCTAGTAAGCAACTATTATATTGATAGCTGCAGTATTTGTGAGACAACCTTGCTTGATTCTTATTGCATGTCATTTGGTGGGGGAAAATCATTGGAATGCAACTATTCACACTATGGATGAAATTGAAACAGCTTGGAATCTCTAACAGTGATCATGTGGTTGTGTATGACAACAATTCTGATGTTGGCATGCTGTCAGCCCCAAGAGTCTGGTTCATGTTCCATGTGAGTTGAGCATGATTCTGTGGCTGCTTTTTTGCAGTATGTGTGGTGTGCAGGAATGTACTTGCATGATATACACCCTGCGTTTACATGTACAATGTATGTAGCTATGATCTAGAAGGGAAAAAAGGTTGCCAATTTTATTATATGTGTCCACTGCACATATGGTTTGTCTGATCTAATATCTGTTTATAAGTTTTTTGGTTAGTTGTGTATCAATGATATACTGCATGCGTGCGTCTTGCAAGCTCGTAAAGAAAAGCACCTCCTTAGTGATGCTGAATAGGTAGTGGGAGCAGGGTGGGTGATTTTATCTGCACAGTTCATTTGTTCATTTGTTACATGTGCATGTACATACCTTGTAACAGGTCTATGGCCACACAAATGTGTCTATATTGGATGGAGGTTTACCCAAGTGGATTGCATCTGGATACCCTACTGTGTCTGGTGCCACCTCTCTGTCTCCAACCAATTTCAAAGCTTCTTACAATGCTGATGCAGTTTACAGCATGCAGGCTTTGCTGAATAACTGCTCTTCAAAGAGTCACCAAGTACGTGTAGCAAACTGTGTTTGTAATTAAAACACTTTGTTATAATGAAAGTGAATGGTTGTTTGATGTATGATTGCATGAGCAATCAATTAGTCTTAAAATTTATCATCTATTTCATGGCAATTTATCATCTATTTCATGGCTCTTTTTAACCTTCTTGGCAGACTAAAATTGGTGGCATCCAATGAGCATTTAAGATACCCAATTTAGCTGTTTGTGTGCATGCACTGTATAAAAGTATAGGACATTAGTCAGGTGAATTCCACATTGTGATGAGCATTTGATGCACAATAAGTTGAGTGCTTATGACAAGTGTGTAAAAGGGGCTGTATTTGTGGCACATTCTAGCTCTAAAACATTCAGTTTCCGAGATATGTCTTTGAAATAATGCTTGAATGTAACACAATCTTATCACAACAAGTTTGATACATGTAAGCCTTCAATAGCAGTATTTTAACATGTCCTTGCACCCCAATATATTCTGTATTGCACGCGAACCTGTTTCCATTGAACTACTACATGTGAAACGAAAGGAAATTCATAATTAAGTATTGAGCAATTTTTTTTTACTGACATGCATGTATACATTAAACTGTAGACACACACACGTACACATACACACACACACACACACACACACACACACACACACACACACACACACACAAGGCATGATCAACCCTGTCCATGCCAATGCCAATTGTGCTTCTCCATTAAATTTTCTGCTGCCTCTTATACATACGTTTGTGGCTATAAGTATAGCAAACACCCACCATTCTGGTCCTTGCTTTACATCACTCAATGGTTTTTCCCACGTCAATGTTATTTTGGCTGCCAACAGTTTCATTGCAGTGTTTCTTCTACAACCAAGAACACCATCAACTGGTAACAAAAGGAGTGAAAGATGCATGCCTAGCCTCAGCAGCCTCTAAATATTTCTATTGCTTTCATTCTCAGTTGGTAGGAGAACAGCTGTGTTAAGCATAGGACTGGCATCAAGGCAGGGAGACCTCTTGCATCATCAGCATTCCCACACCTCGTTCTCTGATTACCTTGAAATACAATGAATGCTATATCACCCAAGGCATCTCACACCTCATGTCATTGGATGACCGGACTACCTTTTTGCAGTCTACAGCATGCTGAACAATAAACTGTGTACCACAACCGTCACAGTCAGTAGGTACCTTTGACAGTGGCCAATGATATCTTAGTGCACATTGCCAGCTCGCATGGAAGGAATTGGTATTAGACACTGTTGAAATGGCTAGAATGGCCTTCGTTACCTCCAGAACTTGCACTGGTGTGATTATTGAAGCCATAAAAAGGAAGGGAGATTTATCCCCACTTAAAGAGATGACTCATGCAATTGAAAGAGGATGAACTAAATTCAATTGTGACTTCCCTGACTGATGATAATAAACGTTCAAATTTAGTGAGCTGTAACATCTTCAAACAAGAGGTCAGGGTCATTTCATATCAAGTCAGCCACCTCATGTTCCAAATTTGGCTCAATCTTTCCATATATATTGGTCTTCATAGAGTCCAATTTTGTATGTTAATAACCTTAATGGTTGTAGGATGATGCAACACTGAATAATTAATTAGTTTGCTGATAAGCTCAACTTTGCAATGCAATAACGTGATCCACACTACAAGTACAGTTACATGTTGGGTATCAAATCAGAGGTCATGATACCTAGAATCAATGTATAATAAGCATTTTGGTGGGAAATGAAAGGGTTAAACAGACAATGGTTCCACAGCACTGATTACATAATTACTGTATGAAGAAGGTTGCAAATAAATTTAACCACATTATGTGGAAACCTAAGCTACACCTTTCTACAAAATAAAAATGTTGATTATCAACAACCCCTGCTCTCCGTGAATTGTTTTATGCTTGGCAGCCATTTTGGGTTGATATAACAGAGTAGGTTATATAACAATATAACCGCAGTTGTCATACCCAATTTAACAACAGTACCAAGGATGTTAAATTGGTTTTGATAACTGTGGTTATATTGTAACACCTCTCTGTTATATCAGTGACCTCTGATATGATACCCAACATGTAACTGTACGTGTACTGTGGATCTCATTATTGCATTGCAAAGTTGAGCTTACCAGCAAACTAATTAATCATTCAATGTTGCATTATCCTACAACCATTAAGGTTATTAACATACAAAATTGGGAAATGTGAACTCGTATGAAGACCAATATATATGGAAAGATTGAACAAAATTTGGAACATGAGGTGCATATGTTGGCTGACTTGATATGAAATGACCCGTCAACAAACTCTGTCCTACAGCTCCACCCGGGAGATCATCTTACTGCAACTAACTTTATTCTCATTCTCATTCTTGCCACTGTCATGTTGTATAAGGGTAGTTCCAAATGCTTCAAGCATTTTCTTTCAACAAAAGTTTAGTATGTATTGCTTTTAGAAATTGCTCTTCCAGGGTCAGGTACTGAAACAGATGACAAAAAGTGTGATTTATTATGCTGTTGCAAAGAAATCTCTTTTGAATTCAAAATTGGAATAGAGCTCTGGATCAGACAAGGTCCAAGATAATAGCACACAGACTTATTGTTGGAAGTCAATAGTAAACACAGTAAAGTTGGTGAGTGCGTTAAACTTAAAGTTGAGGAGCGCAGTAAGGTTGATATAGAAAACGATTAAGCTGGTGAAATTAGCAGTGTCGTTTGTACTTTCCCCTTAGGTGTTCCTTTAAGAGATTGTGGTGGTTTCTGCAATGTTTGATTACTGCAGTGTGCTTAAATTAGAGCACCTGTTAAAGTCTCACTAGTAAAGCAATGCTTTGACTTTACACACACATATGTCTTATATCTGCCAGCTGGGTAATCTATAATTAGTGGATTGCTGTAAACGTGCCACAAGTGCCAATGTGAAAAAATGCAATGACACTTTTGGAGTGATAAACAACAACAGAGTCTGTCTTTGTGTTTGCTGATCCTTAAGTCCAGGTCACCTCCAAAGTTAATAACACACTGATTCAAAAGAGCCTTACATATTTCAAGTAATTTGCAAAGTCAACACTGACATCACTGTGTGCTTCTTGTGGATTATATATTTTAAAAAAAAACGTGACAGAAATATTTGACTACGTACATGTATAGTACCTACATGTATGCAACTCTGTAGTAAGGGTACAGGGGTGGATGAGGAGGCACTAGTGCACACATGGTGAGACCTTTACATCTGCTCTGGTGCCTAACAACTAATATCTAGTTTCCAACCCCTTGAACCTCCAGCTGTATTCACACATCTTTAGCATGTGTGTTGTAGTTTAGGTTCCACCTGTAATAATGTTGTTGCAAATACCAGTAATTTGATTGGAGAATATTTGCGTCCACATCTATTCATGCGTAGTTGTGAAACAGAAAACCATCGGGCACATGTAACGTAAATAAAAGCCCACAACAAACAGGCATTATTGTGTGGAACAGGGTAATATTTTTATGGAGGTTCCACCTACAGCTGTATACATGTCAGTTTTGACTTGGTGTATTTGATTGCATTTATCAATCAGCTTAGGGTTTTTTTTAAACTGCCTTGCTTTCATATTGTCACTCATCAGGTTTTAGATGCAAGACCCAAAGGTCGATTTGATGGGACAGTACCTGAAGCTAACCCATCATGGTACAGTGGACACATTCTTGAATCAATCAACATTCCATTCACAGCAATGATTGACCCAACTACAAAGCTGTTTAAAACCAAGGATGCCATCCAACAGAGTATGTATTTCTGGGCACGTCTTTACTCATACAGATTACAGATTTGAAAAGGTGGCAGTTTTATCAAAGCAAAATGTTGTTTCAATGCATATTGGCATGGGATATGATATATCTTTTAGCCAACATGAACAAGAACTTAGTTTAAAAACCTAGATATTATACGATAATGAGGCGTATACAGGGTCTATTTTTATAAATTAAATCTGAGTAAAACCATGTTACCTTTCATTAAAACACCCTAAAATAATATTTCAATAAATTTATTGAAACGTTTTAGGCATCTTCAAATGAAAGCTACAGATTAATCCCTACCTTAAAATTTTTTAAATCTAATATCTTGATTTTGAGGGTCTTGAGTTTTAAAACCAAGTTCTTGTTCATGGTGGTAAAATAATGCCAAATATATACATTGTAAATGCCACCTCTTCAAAGCATAATATCATAAGGCATATGGGGCACAGAAAATTGTAATCAAATCAGGTAGGAGGGAAAAGCGATCAGGTACATGTACTTCTAGTAGTCAGCATAAGGTTTCACCAATGTGTATGTGTGTGCAGTTATAAAACATTTTCTCCAAATTTGAGTTGACAATAATAATATTTATGAATTTAACTCACTGCAATGATAGTATTGTCTGGTGGAGATCCCAGATTTGTTTCCCTGCATCTTTGCACATATTGAAGTTTAAACTTCTGTCAAATGCTCTTTTACTAGTTGTGTATGAACAGGTACATACATGTGTAGCATGTATCGAAAAGAGCAATTAGGTGTTGAATGTTGCCATGTTTTCTAGCCTTTCAGCAGTTTGGAGTTAATCTCGACCAGCCTGCAGTAGCCATGTGCTCCACTGGGATGACTGCTTCCTTCTTGGTCCTTGGGGCGTACATTCTCGGCAAACAAGTACCACTATATGATGTAAGATGGCCGCATGCATTATAGTGTTCATGTTTCCCTAATGAATCACACATACACACACAGTGCGTATATGTAGGAGCATAATGAACACTGCAAATTACTGTAGACAGTATATGACTCTGTGGTCAGTAGTGCCTGGTAGCTCTTTGTGTCCATTTGACAATTTTGACATAGTAGGAAAATGCTTGAATTAAACACTTACCACAAAGGATTTGTGAACCAGGATTCAAAATGGCTGCCAGCTTTTAAAAATGTGTCCCAACCCAGAAAATGAGATACTCAGGTACCAGCACCTACATGTACATTTACCTACAGTACATGTACCCTATCAATTTGTTATAGGGGTGAAAAATGGAATTTCGAGAACATTACATGTTTAGGATGGTAAAAATTCATTTGGAATGACTCAGCTGCAACCTGACCCCAGTAACTCTTGCTCAGCTGACATCCTCAACCCACATTGTGCATTGGCAAACCAGCAACTCTAGATCCATTGGTCACATCACTGCTAAATCCACTAATTTTACTGGAAGTTACAGTGACAGGAACCAAAGACTTCAGAGATTAGGAAGCACAGCACAATGACAAAAAGTGTGCAGAGCTGGGATGGTGTATGTCCCTGTGTTGTATCCCTTGTACTGATATTAAGTACATAACTATGACATGAGTACACTGCTTTAACATAATAGGAGACATTCTGTTTCGGTTCAGTCTAAATTTTTCGTTTTCATCGCACAGAGCACATTGCATCTTGTAAAAGCAACTCTATATTTAGATAATAGGAGCCCTTTTAGTGTATTGAAATGCTGAGTATAAGGTCACTTGTGACCAGACGCAGTACTAGATATTGGACCGTGCAGAGTAGAAGAATTGGTGTTAAATTTCTGTGTGGTCTTAATTTATGATCTCGTTTTGCATTTAATAAAACAATTACAAACTTTGGGGGGACCTGGGGCAATATTTTTGATGAGAGTAGTCAAATTTCTCCTTCCTCTTAGATGTATCCCAGCATTGGCGATTAAATGTACAACTGACCATTGCGATCTAATGTACTTTCCAAGGCATAAAATCAGAGCTCCCCTAGTCTACAAAGGATGTCTTCCACCATCAATTTATTATTTATGCTTGTTTTATTTATCCCATTAACAAAAAAGTGTTTTGTTTTTTTTTTATTTAACATTTCACGAAATTTTGATCTTATGAGTTTATATATATATGGGTCAGTTTCCGAGAAAATGAGCCTTCGCTATATATATAAAAAAGTTATAAAAATCATTCACGTTTGAATCGCTATAACTTCCGAACGGTACACGCCATTGACTTCCTATTTTCACCACTTCATACTACACCATTTCTCTATGGTAAAATACTTTTGGGGGTCTTGCACTTGCTCCGTGCCCGTATTGCAACGTCCGATACCCCACAGGGTATGAACCCGTCATAACTTTCGGCAGGAGTAATCAAATCGCTTCAAATTCGGTTTGTAGGTAGAGGGGTCCTATAGCTATTGATTTGTTCTGTTCGTTAATTTTCACTCTATCCGTTGCGGAGATACAGGCGTGCAAAGTTAATGCACATTTCCTGCTCGATTTGCCCAGGCAACCCTAGTTCCATTCTCCCATTCCGCATGAATATTAATCACTTCCTTGTTCCGCCCAATCTCCGCCTTAAACTAAACTATATAGCCGTTCGCAACTCAGTGTCTGTTTGTTTTTTGTTGTTTTGTTTTATTTTCTGAGGTCAAAGAAGATGAGTTATATGACGATCGTACCGAATTAACGGATCCAAGTGAATGGTTGTCAGCTAGCTAGCGCCTGATGGTTGTCGCCGCCTCCCACGTCGCGGACGCGCGTAAGGATTTTTTTTTTCCTAGTCACTCGCATCACCGTTCGGTACCTAGTAGTGTATTATAAAGCTTTCCCACATTTGCTTGTTTAACTTCATTCCTGTCACGCCCACTCGGCTACACTGCGCAAGGATGCTATAACTTAGCTCACATAGCACGTGAACATGCACTACGCACTTGCATTGTTACCTGCCACACACCTACCTACTGTATCTTTGCACACACAAACACGTCCACGCCACACACACACACACACACACACACACATGGGCTTGTACAACTTGCAGAGACTTTGGGTTCTTATTTCTCACACAAATCGTACATGTCCATGAATGTACACACCTGTGTGCGCGCGCGCACACACACACACACACACACACACACACACACACACACACACACACACACACACACACACACTCACTCACACAGACTGGGCTTGTACCACTTGCAGTGACATTGGTTCTTATTTCTCACACTGTTTTCACAAAGTATACTTGTACATGCCTGTGCACACACACATGACACACACATACATGGACACACACACACACACACACACACACACACACACACACACACACACAAACACACACACACAGACTGGGCTTGTACCACTTGCAATGATATTGGTTCTTATTTCTCACACTGTTTTCACAAAGTATACATGTGCATGAATTGTACACGCCTGTGCACACACACATGACACACACATACATGGACACACACACACACACACATGGGCTTGTACAACTTGCAGAGACTTTGGGTTCTTATTTCTCTCACTGTTTTCACAAAGTATACTTGTACATGCCTGTGCACACACACATGACACACACATACATGGACACACACACACACACACACACAAACACACACACATACACACACACAGACTGGGCTTGTACCACTTGCAGTGACATTGGTTCTTATTTCTCACACTGTTTTCACAAAGTATACATGTGCATGAATTGTACACGCCTGTGCACACACACATGACACACACATACATGGACACACACACACACACGCACATGCACATGCACACACACAGACTGGGCTTGTACCACTTGCAGATACTTGGGGTTCTTATTTCTCTCACTGTTTTCACAAATCGTACATGTGCATGAATGTAGCACACACACACACACATACACAGACTGGGCTTGCAGTGACTTATGGCTCTTATTTCTCACACTTTATTCACAAAGCACGTACATGTGTAACAATACACCTTGCATTGTTATGTAAATAGCCTGTACACCCCCCCCCCCTCCCCCACACACACACACACAGACTGGGCTTGTACCACTTGCTGAGACTTTGGGTTCTTATTTCTCACACTGTTTTCACAAATAGAGCATGTGCATGAATGTACACACCTGTGCACACACACACACACACACACTCACAAGAGAGCTTGTACCATTTGCAGTGACATTGGTTCTTATTTCTCACACAAAGTGTACATGTGCATGAATGTACACACATGTGCACACACACATGCATGTGCACACACACACAGACTGGGCTTGTACCAGTGGCAGTGACTTTGGGTTCTTATTTCTCACACTGTCTTTACAAAGCGTATATGTGCATGAATGTACACACCTGTGCACACACACACACACACACACACACACTCACACAGAGAGGGCTTGTACCACTTGCAGTGACATTGGTTCTTATTTCTCACACAAAGTGTACATGTGCATGAATGTACACGCCTGTGCACACACACGACACACACATACACACATACACACACACATACACTCACACAGACTGGGCTTGTACCACTTGGTGAGACTTTGGGCTCTTATATCTCACACTGTATTCACAAAGCATGTAAACATGTGCAAGAACACACTTGCACATTGTTATGTAAATACCATATTCGTCACAAACACACACACACAACACACACACACATGTGCACACACACATGCACATGCACACACACAGACTGGGCTTGTAACGCTTGCAGTGACTTTGGGTTCTTATTTCTCACACTGTCTTTACAAAGCGTACATGTGCATGAATGTACACACCTGTGCACACACACATGCACACACACATGCACATACACACAGAGACTGGGCTTGTACCACTTGCAGAGTTTTTACAAAGCGTACATGTGCATGAATGAACACACATACACACATATGCACACACACACAGTACCACGTAGTGAATTTGTGTTATTATTTCTCACACTGTCACTATTTTCACAAAGCACGTACATATGCATGAATGTACACACTTGATTGTTATGTAAATAGCCTGTACACCATATTCGTCACACACACATACACACACACATACACACACACATACACACACACATACACACACATACACACACACACCACTCGTGCACTGAACACACCACTTGCAGTGACATCAATTGGGTTCTCAATTTCACACTGTTTTCACAAAGTGTACATGTGCATGAATGTACACACTTGTGCACACACATTGTTATGTACACAGCCTGTACACCATATATTTGTCACACATACAGCACATACACATACAGTATACTTGCATTGTTACGGAAATGGATTCTTGTGCACAACACATACATACACTCATGTACAGTACACTTGTACGCACGCATACTAATGAAAAACATTAAGCATGTCTACACACACTCACACACACACATGTACATTGCATGTAAGGTCTATTCTAAACTTGTTCTCTGCACCTTCACATGCAATATAAATTCATTTAACTGCTTTATGCATGTATTTGATTTTTATACCCTGTCTCTTTGCTCCTTGCGTGTGGAGCTCCCTTGTGGCTGGTTCTCTGTACACAGACACTCACATCACCATTCTCGAAGATGTGAAGAAATAAAACTGTCTTATTGGGCACAACCCTTACTAAACTTCTTTTTGTTCGCTATGCTCAGCTTTGTTCCACTTGCATGACTTTTCTCAAAGTTTTTAGCTCACACAGAGTACATGTACATGCCCTCACGGACACACACACACACACACACACACACACACACACACACACACACACACACACACACACACACACATACAATTGTAGTCCTGACATGCTAAAGGAAAGTTGAAAGGCCTTCATGGTGTTGAATTTTTTTGCACCTAAGCTATCAGTAGAGATTGTGGTAGGTCAGGGCCCGTGGTGCGTTTACACAGAACTGACAGAAGGAAGTTAGTAACAATATTCATTATCCAGCTCTATAGACAAAAATACTGCACCCCTTTCTACTTGTTCAGAGTGCTAGATGAGTGTACTGAGGGAATAGTAGTGTATGTATAGAGGACCAATCCAATGGGGACAAACACAATGTATGCACATCGTATGGGACATGCGGCTACCACATACACACACACACACACCGTGGCAAACATTGTACCTGTCTAATGATGGTGCACACTATACATATACAAACTCATGTACATTGCATGCAAGGTGTGAACTTGTTCTCTGCACATACACTTGCATTCAGTTCTATCGAACTGCTCGTATGCATGTTTAAGAGGACACTGGTTCTATTCTCAATTTCTGTATGGACTGAGTTTCTGTACTCGTAATGTGTCGCTCTCTATTGTTTTATATAATTGACAACTTCTGCATGTGGAGCTCCCTTGTGTCTGGTTCTCTATACATACATGCATCATGCAACATGAAACTCACAACACCTTGTGAAACAATGCTTTCACAATTCTTTAAAAACCTAGATAACATTTTCTTCGTTGTTTCTGCCTCTTGCTCCACTTGCAGTGAATTCCATCTCTTGTTTCTAACAACTAGATGTAGATGCAGTGTTACAGTACTGTCTACCAAATTACTTTGCTGCAATACTATTCCCTCAGTACACTCATCTAGCACTCTGAACAAGTGCTCAGATTGACCATCCTATAAGGGGGTACACAGTACTTTTGTCTAGAGCTGGATAATGAATATTGTTACTAACTTCCTTCTGTCAGTTCTGTGTAAACGCACCACGGGCCCTGACCTACCACAATCTCTACTGATAGCCCAGGTGCAATAAAATTCATCACCATGAAGGCCTTTCAACTTTTCTTTAGCATGTCAGGACTACAATTGTATCTGTGTGTGTGTGTGTGTGTGTGTGTGTGTGTGTGTGTGTGTGTGTGTGTGTGTGTGTGTGTGTGTGTGTGTGTGTGTGTGTGTGTGTGTGTGTGTGTGTGTGTGTGTGTGTGTGTGTGTGTGTGTGTGTGTGTGTGTGTGCGTGTGTGTGATGTGTGTGTGTGTGTGTGCATGTGTGTGTGTGTGTGCGTGCTTGTGTGTGTGTGTGCCATCATCATTAGTGAGTGATATAATTTACAGTGTGTGTGTGTGTGTGTGTGTGTGTGTGTGTGTGTGTGTGTGTGTCTGTCCGTGAGGGCATGTACATGTACTCTGTGTGAGCTAAAAACTTTGAAAAAAGTCATGCAAGTGGAACAAAACTGAGCATAGCGAACAAAAAGAAGTTTAGTAAGGGTTGTGCCCAATAAGACAGTTTTATTTCACATCTCCGAGAACGATGATGTGAGTGTCTATATACAGAGAACCAGCCATAAGGGAGCTCCACACGCAGGGACAGGGTGTAGAAATCAAATACATGCATAAAGCAGTTAAATGGAATATATTGCATGTGCAGGTGCAGAGAACAAGTTTAGAATAGACCTTACGTGCAATGTACATGTGTGTGTGTGTGAGTGTGTGTAGACATGCTTAATGTTGTTCATTAGTATGCGTGCGTACAAGTGTACTGTACATGAGTGTTACGTATGTGTTGTGCACAAGATTCTATTTCTGTAACAATGCAAGTGTACTGTATGTGTATGTGCTGTATGTGTGACAAATATATGGTGTCAGGCTGTGTACATAACAATGTGTGTGCACAAGTGTGTACATTCATGTACATGTACACTTTGTGAAAACAGTGTGAAAATGAGAACCCAAAGTCTCAGCAAGTGGTACAAGCCCAGTCTGTGTGTGTGTGGGGGGGGGGGGGGGGTGTACAGGCTATTTACATAACAATGCAAGGTGTATTGTTACACATGTACATGCTTTGTGAATAAAGTGTGAGAAATAAGAGCCATAAGTCACTGCAAGCCCAGTCTGTGTGTGTGTGTGTGTGTGTGTGTGTGTGTGTGTGTGTGTGTGTGTGTGTGCTACATTCGTGCACATGAACGATTTGTGAAAACAGTGAGAGAAATAAGAACCTCAAGTATCTGCAAGTGGTACAAGCCAGTCTGTGTGCGTGTGTGTGCATGTGCGTGTGTGTGTGTGTGTGTGTGTGTGTGTCCATGTATGCGTGTGTCATGTGTGTGTGCACAGGCGTGTACAATTCATGCACATGTATACTTTGTGAAAACAGTGTGAGAAATAAGAACCAATGTCACTGCAAGTGGTACAAGCCCAGTCTGTGTGTGTGTGTGTGTGTGTGTGTGTGTGTGTGTGTGTGTGTGTGTGTGTGTGTGTGTGTGTGTGTGTGTGTGTGTGTGTGTGTGTGTGTGTGTGTGTCCATGTATGTGTGTATCATGTGTGTGTGCACAGGCATGTACAAGTATACTTTGTGAAAACAGTGAGAGAAATAAGAACCCAAAGTCTCTGCAAGTTGTACAAGCCCATGTGTGTGTGTGTGTGTGTCCATGTATGTGTGTGTCATGTGTGTGTGCACAGGCGTGTACAATTCATGCACATGTATACTTTGTGAAAACAGTGTGAGAAATAAGAACCAATATCATTGCAAGTGGTACAAGCCCAGTCTGTGTGTGTGTGTTTGTGTGTGTGTGTGTGTGTGTGTGTGTGTGTGTGTGTGTGTGTGTTGTCCATGTATGTGTGTGTCATGTGTGTGTGCACAGGCATGTACAAGTATACTTTGTGAAAACAGTGTGAGAAATAAGAACCAATGTCACTGCAAGTGGTACAAGCCCAGTCTGTGTGAGTGAGTGTGTGTGTGTGTGTGTGTGTGTGTGTGTGTGTGTGTGTGTGTGTGTGTGTGTGTGTGTGTGCGCGCGCACACAGGTGTGTACATTCATGGACATGTACGATTTGTGTGAGAAATAAGAACCCAAAGTCTCTGCAAGTTGTACAAGCCCATGTGTGTGTGTGTGTGTGTGTGTGTGTGGCGTGGACGTGTTTGTGTGTGCAAAGATACAGTAGGTAGGTGTGTGGCAGGTAACAATGCAAGTGCGTAGTGCATGTTCACGTGCTATGTGAGCTAAGTTATAGCATCCTTGCGCAGTGTAGCCGAGTGGGCGTGACAGGAATGAAGTTAAACAAGCAAATGTGGGAAAGCTTTATAATACACTACTAGGTACCGAACGGTGATGCGAGTGACTAGGAAAAAAAAAATCCTTACGCGCGTCCGCGACGTGGGAGGCGGCGACAACCATCAGGCGCTAGCTAGCTGACAACCATTCACTTGGATCCGTTAATTCGGTACGATCGTCATATAACTCATCTTCTTTGACCTCAGAAAATAAAACAAAACAACAAAAAACAAACAGACACTGAGTTGCGAACGGCTATATAGTTTAGTTTAAGGCGGAGATTGGGCGGAACAAGGAAGTGATTAATATTCATGCGGAATGGGAGAATGGAACTAGGGTTGCCTGGGCAAATCGAGCAGGAAATGTGCATTAACTTTGCACGCCTGTATCTCCGCAACGGATAGAGTGAAAATTAACGAACAGAACAAATCAATAGCTATAGGACCCCTCTACCTACAAACCGAATTTGAAGCGATTTGATTACTCCTGCCGAAAGTTATGACGGGTTCATACCCTGTGGGGTATCGGACGTTGCAATACGGGCACGGAGCAAGTGCAAGACCCCCAAAAGTATTTTACCATAGAGAAATGGTGTAGTATGAAGTGGTGAAAATAGGAAGTCAATGGCGTGTACCGTTCGGAAGTTATAGCGATTCAAACGTGAATGATTTTTATAACTTTTTTATATATATAGCGAAGGCTCATTTTCTCGGAAACTGACCCATATATATATATATAACATCCACTTCACATCGCTATGGGGGTACAGGACCAGCCAAGCTCCAAGCATTTGCCATAATTGGAACTGTGCTTGCGCACCCAGCAACCAGGGCTGCAGATCCAACTGTCACACTCGCTTCCAACTAAGGTAGTTGAATTTATCGTAGATGTGACAGTCAGATCAAAGGTGTGCTGGCTGCCCATATCCCAGTGAGGGATGAGGATGTCTGCTGGTCATGTACATTATCCTCCATGCCTCAGACCACTCCAGCTTCTACTTGGGGACCCAGACAAGCCTGTCGGCAAGATTCTCTAACATGACATCCCTGCATCCCCCCCCCCCCCCCCCCCCCCTACCACATTGTTCATTTGTTAAAGCATGGCTGGCCGAATGGGTCCAAAGCATGGGGTGGACAGTAAAGTTCAGCTACAGCCATGCCCAACCACCACCTTATGTACAGCAATCTGGAATTCAGCTGGTTCAAGATGAAGATTGAGGAGCCCCGCCCTGAAGCTAGAAGTTTGATTAGATCTCTTAACAATGCACCTAATGGGGTTGGTAGGTGTACCTCCGTAGCATTCGATAACTGAATACGAAGGCCAGAAAGTCCACAGGCTGTGGCCTTGGAAAAGGACTTAAGAATGTCCAAGACATTAAAATCAGGAGGAAGAATAGCCCCTGCAGGGGTGGAGACTAGTGGCTGCATTGGAAGACATCCTTCTGGATGCTTAGTTTGCAGCAGTTTCTATCAAATAGACCATCCCTAGCTAAGGAAACAGCAGTCCGTATAACGTTTGGGTGATCATTTTTCGGGGAAAACAGTTTGGATGTTGCTAGTCCAATAGAGTGAATCAAAATTACCATTGGACCACAGCTCACATAATGATCAATGGATGCCGGCTATGACAATGCCCACTGTGCATGGATGAAGAAAGAACATACATGTACTTGGGCCCAAACTGTAAAAAGCTTTACCCGTGACTCTTGAGTATTCTCATACAACACAGACCTTAAGGCAGATGACCGGGCATGAGCAAATGCTGGTCTGGCTTTAGCTGGTAAATGATGACCAAAGTAGGGCACTGAAGCTTGCAAATATCCTCAAAGGCAGGTAACACATCCTCCAATGCAGCAGTGACAATAGATAAAGGGTTCAATGGAATGAAACTCATTTCCTCTGGTGGGAGTTACTATGGAGGTTGCCGCCAGAGATTGGCAATTGGGGCAGATGAATAACCCGTGCCAAGTGTCAGGAACGAAGCCCAGGAGCACACTTTGGGCATGGAATAATATGTGTGAATTATGAATCTAAAAACAGACAATAAAAACTAATAGGTAAAGGACACGCACACTGATATTCTAGACCTGGCCCTAGCAGTGTCCCTCACTAAAGAAAGGATCAGCCTTGAATATGGAGCATGGGGCTGGAAATGCACAGCATAGTTTGCCATCAAGGCTTGCCATCCCTTATTCAACTTCACGACCTCACGATTCCACCACGAGAGGCATTCCAACTTAGCACACTTGGTATCATTGGTGGTGTACTTCCTCTTTTTTTATTTATTTATAATAAATTAAGAAGCTGTAATAATGATAAATGAATATAACACATAATAACACTAACCCTATAGCCTAAAACCCTACAACAAAACACCTTCGAAACACAATAAAGCCAGCAGAGGAAGGAAGTATTCCTCAGATGGTGGTTGCATTGGGCCTTTGAACAGCCACTGCAATGTGCTACAGCAGGTAACTATAACTTTCGGCATTGCCAGGTGGCGGAGAGTCTGCGAACTAGCTCTGTCACGAAGATCAGGGGAAAAGGGCTGAGTACTCCTGATGTTTCTATGGTGATGGGGGCGAAAAATAGGTTTCCCTCCAAAAATGAGTACTTTGACCTTTTTCAGGTCGCCCTCCAGACCTGCTGCCGTAGTGGACTGTGCCTTGTGAGAAGGAGCATAGATTTGTACATGTAGCTGTTCATGTATGTTATATTCCATGTCACTATAACATCGACGCTTAATTATCAAGCTACAGTACATATATTTAAATCACTCGTGAATAGAACTTTTGAGCACAAAGATTTGAACATTGGCACTAAGGTACAGACCAAGGCTACACAGTTGTTAGTGTAGAAGAGACGTGCATGAGTTTGCAACAAAGTGTGAAATTAAGAAAGAAATGAACAGGCCAGTGCAGTGTCCCACAGCAGAAAATGTAAATGTTGTACATTTGGAACTGCTGGAATTTCATTCCACTGTAAAGAGTAGCTACGAATGTTGTAAATAAGTTCCTTTGAAAAACCATACATGTGGTAATGTTATTGAAGGTTTATGCAGCTAAAGAGTTTGATTGTATTAACGTTGTCCTGGGTATTGTGTATGTCCTGGGTATTGTGTATGTCCTAGTGAATACTGTGGATGATTTTGTTCTCAAATTATTGTGAATTACAATATATATGGCTTTCATAGGCCTGTGCAAGTTGTGACTCAAAGCAGTAATCATTGGTAATCTTTTGCAGGGGGCATGGGCAGAATGGCAGCAGAAGGCACCAAAGGAAACTATGAAGCTGGGAGTTAGAGGATGTGACCTTAATAAGTGAACTACTGCAGGGCTGCCATAGTGTATAGCAGTGTACAGTGTAGATCAGTACTGGGCTAGTACAAGTACATGTATTCTAACAACTTCAGCTTATTATACTTGATTCCATGTGACAGTTTGATTTAACACCGGTTTTAATTACTGTGGTATGCATATGTGAATTCATGCATTTTAACCTTTATTCTCCAGCTTGTGTCCTTACTTAAGGATGCTAATGATAGTGCACTTCTTTTTATGAAGAAATAAAATCCAAGAAATTGATTTCATTTTGATATCGTACAATATCTTTTCTTTTATTTCAACTCAAGAAAATTGGACAAGTAATGTTTAAGTAATATGCATTTGGGACACGTTTCTAATATATGCAATTTTTTGCATATAATATTGATGGAATCTTGAATGGCAAAGTACTATAATGTTATCTTTTCTGAATGCTAGATTATTGAGCCTTATTTTAGTTGTTACGCATTAAGAATCAGATTTAGTATTTTAAAGTTACAAGTAAATCATTCTTTGAGAAATATGAAAATCTGTTAGATCCTAGATCCTGTAAACATTTATGACTCAGTGGTACCATTGGCATGATTGGTGTCAACTTGCAAAGCTAATTCTTTGCTACTCTGTGCCATTCAGATGATATTAACTCTTGTTTGCCTTCAGTTTCCCTACAATGACTTGACAGATGGCCGAGATAATAATTAATTTATTGTCTGACTGACAATGATGATTATAGCCATGGAGCTTATTTCATTGTTATTACATTTCAGCGTCCTTCTTATTTAAAGACCAATGATGAAGTTCGGAGATTAAACATTAAGATACATTTAATGATGACAATTTTACATCCAACTTTTTGCAGCTGCGGATGGATTACATCACCGCTACGTGGAAAAAGGAAATGCCCAAGATGTTATGTAACTAACGTGATGTCAAAGGTGTGTAATAGCTGCATGCACGCGCAGCGTCAACTCAATGCCTATGAGTCGCTGCAAGCTTTGCGTTACTCTGTCCTGGATTCCAAAGACAGAAGATGACTTCTTGCTTAATCGTTGGAAGTTTGCGCTGCCCATTTAGAATCTGGGGCAAGTACAAAAGACGTGACAAAGGAGTACACTTCAGGGCATTTGTGCAAGTGCTTCAACTCAATCGGCAAATATACTGCCCGAAGGAGAAATATTTATTTCCGTGTAGTGCAGCTGCCTGAGTTAAGGACAGAAGGGTGTGAATAAACTTGATGGGCAAACTTGTACTTCCTAATAGGATTGACATTCACAATTTGTTTACGAGGTTGCACCTTCTCTGTTGATTGCTGCACAGGATGCCATCATTGCTTGCAGTTTGAAATCTAAAATCAGACAGTGCATTTGATGGGAGTTACTATACGTCTATGCATGGTCCTTCACTAAGCGATCAGCGGTGGCATGAAAATCACAATGCTTCTGACAACACGGAAGTCAAACGCAAACGGTAGCAAGGAGAAGCAGTCAGAAAGCTAGCTTATCACAGCGTTATGCTAATTCTCACGAAGCGAGGCGTATCCTAGCTATTGTCTGCTTGCATGATGTTGTCGAGATTGTGCCTGACTAATTAATTTATTGCATCTCCAATGACGCCACGGGTGCTCTGCATTCTGGTTGTGCACGTAAAACAACTTTGGTATGGTAAGGCATTTCTTCTAGTTTAGAAGTGATGTAATCCATCCACAGCTGCGAAAAGTTGAGTCTGGCTGGATACAAGACAACTTTGGAAGTGTATAATTTTATGTGCTTTCATGTACAAGGCTGCACCCACTCTTGAGCATACGAATGTATTGCTTCTGTTTCCTCTGTGATTGAATGCCACCTCTGGTTCAGCCATCTTCATGTGCTATAACAGTTACATAATATTATACTTGCAAATACACATGCATAGATTTGTTCTGTCATACCGAGAATGTGACAACTTATCTGAAACAAAACTGTATAATGCCGTTGACATGCATAATGAGGCTACAACTATCCCTGTATGCAACAAACCCTAATTTCAACATGCATGGGATTTGAGTAAACACACTCATAATGAAAGTGATATGTAGCAGAAATAAAAAGACATGTAAGTAGTGATGCATGCATATATATGAACTAGCATGGCGTCCAAAAAGTTAAAAGTC
The DNA here is from genome assembly GCA_013339895.1 of Ephydatia muelleri. Lineage (NCBI taxonomy): Eukaryota > Metazoa > Porifera > Demospongiae > Spongillida > Spongillidae > Ephydatia > Ephydatia muelleri. Next base: position 5,076,523 of record JABACO010000014.1, read on the forward strand.
AGTGCAAACTAAACTTGTTTATGCAGCTGATACATATACATTGCCATGCTTGCATATACGTTCAAGATCAGTTGTATTAAGCAAGAGTCTTGTAGTCCTTACAATGCCAAATGCACTTTTTGTCACTCCAATATTATTTTTTCTTGGAAATGGCACCATTCTTCCAGTTTAAAGCATATAGCAATAAATGTTGCAGCATGCATGCTCATTGTATCGTATTTCCTGGAAGAGACATCTCCACCACAGTATAACCCTGGTGTTGCTAGTTTTATACCAATGCATTACGAGTTCACTGAATGGCATACATGTATGTATCATAATCTAGGACATGCTTTTTTAAAGTCATCCAACTGTTAAGTATATCAATCATAATGACGTAATCTCCTCCACAAACGTCCAAACTTCTTTCAATTGAACTACTTCAGATATTCATCCACTAGATTCAAAGCGGTTGTCTGAAAAAAAAAAAAAACAAAAAAAAAAAACAACAAAAAAAACAAAAAAACAATGGTTTTAAAGATATCAACATGCACCAGTAATTTGTTTCTCATCGTGGCACCCCGCCGTAATTCTTTTCTGATTGACTTCATCAAAAACCCACCGTCTGTCTTCGAACCGCATCATAATTCCCTCTTTGACCGTAAATCGGCTGCTTTTCTGCGGATAGTCCATTCCTTGTCTGCATCCAAACTGTATAGGACCTCTCCACATCTTGATATACAGTAACTTCTCCTTGATTTTCTTGTTATTGCTCACAATACAGCCTCAAAAATAACAACGTTTCAGCACTTGCTTCATACTTTCACAATGGATGTATGCAATTATTTTCATTTTAGCCTATACTAGTACAGAATAAAAACAAAGATGAAACTATTTTATGGCCAGGTATGTTATTCACTGTAGAGGCAGGAGAACATTTGCAAACGGAGCTAGCTATAGAGCCGAGAGAAACGGTATATATATTAGTGGACACTGCATGTATATGGGTCCGGCGTAGTCCTGTGCACAGGAAAGCATTTCCGGTGGGCGTCTGCCTGGAAGACATATTTAAAATCGAAACTATACATACGTTGGGGCACGCGTATGGTATTGGCGCATGGTGGGGTTGACAACGTTTTAATTTGACGCGACGCCCTACCCCCCCTCTCCCCGCCCGCCCGTCCATCCACCCGGCCCGCCTCCCTGGATTTCTTGCGCAGTTGCCTCTCTTGCTAGAGCGTCAAATTCGAAAGTCGTCAACCCCATCATGCGCCGAATACTATGAAGCCCTACCCCTCCTCCTAATGTAAAGAGCTCAGGAGGGAGGGGTAGGGCTTCATAGTATTCGGCGCTGCCAGTATCAGGCCCTCTAGGAGCCTGTGCCTTGGTGCTATTTGTAACAAATTATTCAGGGTCTGCATGATGTGGGAGTAGAATTCCCATGAGGATCTACTAAGAACCTCCTCCCCCGTTCTGTTTATAAATAGTTATTCAGAGGCTAGGCATTTGCTACGTCGGATAGTTACTAAAATGACAGTGGAGGAGGGGGTACCCCTCCCTTCTTATGTATAAAGGCTTTAAATCGTGTAAGTCAATCATCAACCTCATGGCGTTACTACACGTACATGTTTCTGGTAAGACCGATTACGGAGTTTTCCAGACAAGCGCTATTAATATAGATCACTACTGTGTGCATTCTAATTGTCTGCCTGATTATCACCACATGTTGAATGAAAATGCAATGGGCTTGCTCTTCCGTTGCATTACTTACCACTGTATATCATAATTCATTATCCACAGCAATTTAACTCTGTTACCAAGGATACGTTTCGAACAGCGGGTATGTAATTGCGACAAGGATGGAAGACAACGATAATCCATCTCCAAGGCGCAGGTAACGTATAACCATGCAGTGCACGTACATCGCGACTACAGAATTGCTTTGTCCTTACCTTTGTCGCGGCATGTAGCCACACCCCGTTATGACCATACACATACCGTGTACCGGTAATGCAGACATTTATATTGTGTAACCGCAGCGTCTAACCTCTTCTTTTCTTCTTGCAAATGTAGTTCCATGAATGCAACCTTTGCTGCATGTAGGGACCGTTGATGGGCTATGCGCCAACGACTTAGTACGGTGCAGTTTTGTTGCTTACACACGTACTGCGCTACACGATCTCATTGCATTCGGTTTCTGCTTGTGGTCCCAATCACGAAACGAGGTACACAGCGAAAAAATTTAAACCCGTAGATTTTCGATATAGCAAAATGCACAATGCGAGTTAAATGATGATGTTAAATGATATTGATCAACTAGATGCTTTCTAGTCCAGAGTCCAAAAGGTGTATAGTTATTGACTCAGCCAATGTTAGAAATCGCTTGCTGCCATTCGTAACTTGGATCAAGCTGCATCAGATGTCGAAACGCTAAGCAAAATAATTTTTGATAAATAAATAACGGACGGTAAATTACAGCGTCCTGAATTTGTGCTGGTTCATGAGTCATGTCTTCAGTTTGTGTCGCTAAAGGTATATTCGAACTCATTCACACAACGCACGCCAATTGCAAACGTATTCGAAGCGTTTCCGCAGAGCAAGCCGGGTGATATGACCAAGTATTGCTCTGAATGTCATTAATACCTGCAAGTTGGTTTTGTTGTGGTGCCCTCCCCCTCCTTCACTTCCTGGATCCGCCTCTGCAGAGGAATTAACCTAGATACCTAGATTCGCCCGCTAGTCACTGGAGATAGGTGTAGGCCTACGTACCAGATTTTGCACGTGCTTCGAAAACTCCAATGGGTTGATGTTAGCACACTTACCCTGTAAGTTAATAGACGGCAGAACCTGCACGTCTTCTAATTAAAACGCATCCATTGTGCCAAGTGTATTTACTGTTGTTTGCACTGATGATGCATAAATATCAGTACGTTTAAGGTGTTGGGCTACCGTCCATCGTGGGAAGTAAGCTCCTGATAAAAAGTGCTGTACAACACAAAAACAAAAACAAATATAGACAAGACGAAGACGTATAATTCAAAGAAATCTGCCTGGATAACTAAGTGGATCTTTTCCCATCACCAATGATCTTCATCCCATCACCAAGGATAGCCCTCTCTCACATGATAGTACTCAGTATGGTGTTATGCTTTGAATTGGGTAGCTTGTCTTAATAGAAACATTTCACAATGCGATAGTTGCAGTCCTGATCCAGTAACAGGTTGGTATTTGGACCTGTTCCAACATTGTGGTCCACAGGTTGGGGAATTTTTCTCTTTTTTACACTGTACATAGCAGGATTTGCTGACGCAGGATTGCAGGGCCATTGTATAGTACAACCTCAAACAGATGAGGGCTTGACAATACCACTGTGTGGAAGCAATGCAGAGTAGCTGTAACTGTACCTTCCTTTGTCTAGAAAAGTGATGGATATTCACATTGAACGCCATGTTCTAAATGAAGCTGAATTTGAGCACTTATTGTCTCCCAAACAACATCTCCCTTTACGCAAGAGGTTGGCCACTTCGATGGTCCCCCCTGAACCAGTGCTCAGTGCCATCAAGCCGCCCATGAGCAGACAGGCCTGGCTGAGGTTCCTTCTCACACACCTACCCATCCTTCACTGGATATGGACATATCAACTCCAATACCTCATATCTGACATTATCTCAGGAGTCACAGTAGCTTTCATGCACATACCCCAAGGTAACAAAAACATTCTATTCGCTAGCTTTTGAATGCTGTTGATTCCATTTTGGGTCATAGGATTGGCCTATGCTTTGCTGGCAGACCTTGACCCTGTGTATGGTCTGTATGCAGCATTCATTCCAGTTATTGTGTATTCAATTTTTGGAACCTCAAGGCACCTATCAATAGGTAGCTTGTTTGCCATTGTGTCCTTTTAGTGTCTGTCATGCATGACTTTTTAGGCACCTTTGCTGTGGTCAGCTTGATGGTTAGCAATGGTATCACAACAGTGCTGACCGAACAAGGACTTGACTACTGTCTGGATATAGGCAACAGTTCTTCCATTGTCAGTGACACTAACATGACATGTGGAGACCTGAAAGCCCAAGTAGCCTTCTCCCTAACATTCTTATCTGGTGTCATCATGGTATGCACTTCCGCCTTAGTTTGCCATTATACTGTACAACCCTCCTCCCTCTCCCTTCTCTCCATTCTGCAGGTCCTTTTTGGGTGCTGTGGGTTTGGCTTCATTTCCATGTTCCTTTCAGAACCTCTCATCTCTGGCTATACCACAGGGTCTGCACTCTTGGTCTTAACAAGCCAAGTCTCACACATATTTGGCATAAAAATTAAAGCAAAAGCAGTCTTCACGTTGTTCCCTGATGTTTTCAAGTTGCCGTTGGTAAGCATTCTATGTGCATGTGCTTTACTTTGCATTTCTTTTTCATCATGTGATCCCCAACAACACACAGATGTGGAAAGATGTGTTCCACCAGATATTTAATTGGCCTGATTATGTCAATACAGCTGCCTTTGTAACATCTCTCATCACCATCATTGCGATGATTGTTTTCAAAGTTATTAACAATCAGCTGACATCCAAGGTTCACTGCCGCTGTTTCAATTTTCTGTGGCGTGACAAGAGGTGTCATCAAACAAAGCGATTCAAGTGGACCATTCCACTGCCAGCTCCTCTAATTTTGGCAAGTGCTTGTACTGTGCGTCCCATAATTTCCCATAATTTACTCAGCGCTAAAATCAGTTTTTATGTCTATAAACTTCACTTTGAACAGTGTATGCAAGGAATCACAAAGTGAAGGAGTTAATATAAATCAAGGTCCATGTTGGTTTCATATTCAAATTCAAAACATTGCTTAGCTTCATATTATTTAACCATGTTGATTGAATTAATGTATACAGGATATCACAGTTATGATTTAGTTAACTTTTTTTTTAAGGCACTAAAGTTTGATACTAATTTAATTTTATTTCCCTTGACCATTAGCTAATTATCTAGTTCCAAGCCTAAATGACACCATCCAAAGTAGTCACCAAAATTGTCGGACAGCTAATACATTTGTGCATATATTTACCACTGTTTAATGTGCAAGTTACTTTTATGTATTGATGGTGTATGGTTTTCTAATCCATAGATGGTAATTGGGATATTAATATCATTGGCAGCTGATTTAGAGAACAAATTTGCAGTACCAGTGGTTGGAAGAATACAGCCTGGGTATGTCCATCTCCATGCATTTCACTGTCCAAGTTCCGTATTGTCTGGTGCAAGTTCATTAAAAAATGGTGGTCACAAATGGGCAGTATCTAAAACTGAGCTGGTGTCACTTGGACTATTGGGTTTGGCGATTTCAGATATCTATGCATTGATAATGACACGTCTCACCTACCGGGGCTGCGCTCGCATCTAGGTGTGGCGCTGTGTGCTGAGGCTCTGCCATAGGCCCTTCTGGCACCTGCGGTGCTGAGGCTCTGCCAGCTCCTAGAGCATCTCGGTCCAGGCAGTGCCCGGTCTAGGTCCCTCCGACCGCCAACTCCGTCGGCCGCCAGTGCCGCCCGACGTGAGGATATTACTACCGCCTCACGCCTCAGGGGGCTCACGTCCTCGAATATCACGCTTCATACGGGTTCACTTACATGTACAGGTTACTTGGGCCATGGCATTTGTTGTAAAAAGTGTAATTGTATTTATTGCAACAGACATTTTGTCGCTATTGTGGACACCTTGTTCATGGCATGGATACACACCTTGTTCATTGTAGGGGTGCATTGTGTTTCTGGCTTGGTATGTATTGATAAGATTACTTATATAGTGTGAGCTTAATCAGGTTACTGTTTTCTAATACATTTACTCTCTATTTTTGTACTCTGGAAATGTGAGCAATTGTGTTAGATCTCTCAGTTTCACTGCTGTTGGAATGAATTTGTATTCATTAAAATAATTATGTGTGTAATGATGTGCATGTATGTTGCATGGATAGATCATTCACTTGTGATGCTTTTATTATTTACACTACTGTCATCTCTCCACATGCATTTTTTGTCTCCTTTTAGCCTTCCTCCAGTTTCACTTCCTAATTCGCGTTATTTTCTGATACTATTACCCAATGCCTTTGTTATATCTGTGGTCTCGTTTGCTGTAAGCGTATCACTTTCAAAAGTGCTTGCAAAGAAGTATCAATACATGGTCAATGCAAATCAGGTCTGTATAAGAGTTTATTTTTCTCGATACCTTGATAGAACACAATTTACATGTACAACATAGCTTCAGGTACAATAGAACAATATTTTTGTATGATATTAATTTTCCCTTATGAAAGTTGGTGCTATTATTTTAATGTAAAGAGTAAAAGATAATTGTACTGTATTTTGATGTCATGTTTGAAACATGATTAAGGTGTTGTATTTTGTAGCATCCATTGAAGCCTAATTGTAAGAGTCACAGTCCTGATTTTAAGTTCAAGATTTGATATTCGGAAGGATGGCAACACTCCTTTGCAAATGCTTACTGTAGATGGTCTCAGTTTTAAGGAACATTTACATATTTGCATGTACCGGTAGCTGCAGTATTTTGTGCAATTAGATATATTTCTCTACAGGAATTCATTGCATATGGTTTAAGCAATATTGCTGGGTCATTCTTTAGTTCAATAAATGTAAGTGGCAGTCTCTCCAGATCACTGGTTCAGGCTAACGCGGGTGGAAAAACTCAGGTAAGAATGTACATGTAATTTATATTAGATGAGAATAGGTGATGTGCACATGTTTTTATTTATTTGATATATTTTCTTATATTACCTGTTACAAATTATAGATTTGTACAATGCCCATCATTAACAATGTACCTTACCAAAGTTGTCTGTTACAACAGATGAAGCATGTGTATTGGCACATTATTTTAATGTTGAACCCATTTGATTATGCTGAATGCCAAATGTGCTCACGTCTTCCTTTCCTGCCTAGCTGGTTGGATTACTGTCATCTGGGATTTTGGCAGTCATAATGGTAGCACTTGGCGGTTTATTCAGAACACTACCATTGGTGAGTTTTAACTGTACTGTTACAGTCATATTTCAGTAATGTGTAATGATGGACCTGCCATCATTGTATGGCATGTCTAGTGAAGGTCGTATTGTTTATGCATATACAGTGTATAGGTATTTTATCTTTCACTTGTGCATGCACCTCTGTCTTGTAGGCTGTACTTGCATCTATCATTTGGGTCGAGTTGTATGGAATGTTCAAGCAGTTTGCTGATCTATATCGGTACTTCAAGCTCTCCTTACCTGACATGGTACATGAATGTGTGTACAGTAACTGTGTGTATCTTGCGTGTATCAAGGTTAGTAACTTTATATGTACATGTATGTCATACAGTACCTTTACGTGAGTGCTGTAACTTTCTGTTTGCTGCTTTCTCCTCCTTTGTATTTCCTGTGCATGGGTCACGGGGTAGGGAGGGGAGACACATGTTACGATACTTCGTGTATGAAGTAAGCTGTGGTTTCCTATATGTGCATGTAAGTGTGCCTTTATTGGTATTATTTATGCACCTGCAGCTAGTCTGGCTAACTGTCTTCATTGCCACTGTACTACTTGGAGTGGATCTGAGTCTTGTAATTGGCATATGCTTTTCTTTCATCATCCTTGTTATGAAAACTGCATTGTGAGTTAATATTTTTAATGCCATTATATTGGGTACAGAAAGTTGTGTCAATCGAGATTTACAATGTGTATTGATATTCAAATTGAAATGAAAACCAGTTTTAATTCCTTTCGTAATCACGTATTGTTTTTATCTTCTCTATCAGACCATATTCTGCTATACTTGGGAATGCTGAGGGCACTGAGCTGTTTAGGAACATCAAGAATTTTGACAATGTAAGTGTAGCTTGAATGTAAATTGAAGAGTATGTGATAATTCATGAGTGAATAAACAGGATCTGGCACGTACGATTAATACACAGTAATAATGCTAGTTGGACAGTATATGAATATGATGCATGTTCTGTTAGAATGTATGCAACTCAGTATTGCATTGTTGCAACCATACTGATCAGTATATATATTTATTTACAGTCAGTGATGAATGGCAGTGTGTGGGAGCAACAGAGAATGATACTCATTTCATATCACTGTTACAAATATTGCACTATTTTCTGCACACAGCTAGAAAAGATTCCTGGTATCCTGATATTCAGGTTCCTAGCCCCGTTGTGCTTTTTGAGCAGCCCAGCATTTCGGAGGAGGTTGGAACTTGCTGCTCAAATGGACAAGAAGCACTGGAATAAAGAAGAAGGAGGCTGCTTGAAGACACTGTTTGTAAAGGTAATTTGGAAATGGAATGTGTGTTGTGATTGACGAATGGACTCTCAGCTCAGTGATTTATATTCAAAGAGGTACTCAAAGTTAAGTGACAATCAGCAGAATGAGATGCCAACTGTAGATTCCAGACATGTCACCAATGATGTTGATCAAGATGACACAAGGTGAAAGATGCATAATATGTTGTTGATTCCCTTTATAACAAATAGAAGTTGCAGTCATCTGTGTTGGTTGACTAACTGCAATACATGCGCAAACATTGATCAGAGTCTTATGCTACACAGGAGAGATCTTCATACTGTCATAGTAGACTGTGCTCCAATTGGATTCATGGATGCTGTTGGAGTAAGAACTTTGATTCAAGTGAGCAAATGGGTGTCAAGCTCAGTTCAACAATGTAATATAAAGTAGCCAAGTAGAAAACTAAAATTGATAATTAGACCAGCCGGGTTTATTTGACACCAGGTCACATAATGACCCTGATGAGAGCTTGCTTCTCGAATACACAAAATGGAACTTTGTAGCAAAAAGAATGTCAGGCGGCATTTCAACCACATGATGGTCAAATTGGTTTCAATTTAATAGAGAGCAGTAAGGTCAGGCGCTTATAGCTTGTGTGGGTTGAAAGCCAAGGCCACCTGTGCAAGAGAGAATGAGTAGTGCCATGTTCCCCTTCACAATACGTTGTTTGTATTTCCTCAATTTTTTGCATTTCATGGGTATGGTAGCATGCAGATAACTGGGATTTTTGATTCAAGGGGGCATGAGGATTAAATACCTGTACATCAAACAATGCCCACTTGAACTGATGCTCCCAAAAGCCATCTGCCGCAATATCCAATTGTTCAACACTTGGGTATTCACAAGTGCATGTTGCATGTACTGTGTATTCTCTTCACTGCAGGTGGTGATGGATTTCAGTCAGTTACATGTCCAGGTGCTCCTGGCTGCTACTACCAGTAAGAATTTGCTGGGTCGATTTTTATGTGCTATCTATCCTTATTTAAATGATGTTTTTAGAAATTATGTAAAGGAATTATCTCTTAATAAATTTTTGCCACTATTGTGTAATTGATCAGCATGAGCTGCTGAAGCGACAGTTGTAGTATTCTGATTATTGAACAGCTATGGGCGTACAGTATATGTACACATAATGTTTTGATTCTTAAATTTCAAACATATTTTGATTTGTATTCTGACATGAATAGAGGAGACCAGAGACATGCTGGAAAGGGCTGGATTCTATGAGCTGTGTGGCAAAGAGTGGCTGTTTCCCAGCATTCAAGATGCAGTCAATCATGCACTTACTGGAGAAAGACTAGTAAGTGGTGCATACATGTATGAACTGAAACAGTGCTGATTGCTCATTTAGTTTCCAGATGTGCAAAACAATCAAGAGCTGTTAACCTTATCTACAGAGTCAGGACCTCAGCCTAGGGAGGAGGAAGTGTTTCATATGCAGGTAATGAGCATAATGTACGTGTGATTAAAATCATCACATTGACCCAGTAATACTTGATGAACAGTGGCAAATAATTTACGGTGATAGTTTACCATATGTAGACAAGGAGGATCACAAAGAAGATGGGATCTCAGTTAATTTTTTTTCTGTATGAATTGCATTGCAAAGTGTTACTTTAATAATGCATCTCATTATAAGGAGGTCTATTTCATGTACGCAAGCACATGTGTAAGTACAAGCATTGTTGTATTTTTGCCATTGCTGCACATGTGCAGTGTAGTGAATTCAATTATGCTTGCAGAAACTGAGCCAAGATGAAGTCAACACCCAACCTGATCTCGAGCCTTCAGTCCAGACTACCAGTGTGTAGTTGATGGGGATGCAAAAAAGAATTATTTCCATCTTGTGTCAAAGTATGAATTTGTTTTGGTAAATTATACATACGTGTAACAGGATCGAACTATGCACAGCTAGCTGTATGGGCGCATTGTGCAGGTTTTAATAGAAGCGGTCTGTCTGTTCGTAGTGAAGTTTTTTTTTTCTTCGTCATTTGTGGCTAGAGAACCGAAGGCCTTCTAAAAAAACTACAGCTGGATATATAGGGAAAGCTAGGAAACGGTGTATCAACCCAAGTTCAGATGGCACAAGATAGGAAAAAATTATGACTAGATGTCTTGAAGGTTGCTACATGTCAGTACAGTGCAAATGGACTTACCCTTGGCTAGATTCGAGCAATACCTTCTCTGGTCAGGGTACCTGTCTGATCACTTGTTTTATCATTTAGAGAGCACTACGCATGGATTTGTGCACTACTGCAGAAATTCCTGCAGTAACACGAATCTTATTTAAAGCCACCTTTCTAGCATGAATCACATCAATGAATAATAAGTGCATTGTAAACACCATTTGCACTAATTGTCTTAACACTTTCATGCTGTTTTGAAATGTAGCTGGTACAAATCACCAACAGGGACACCCAAAATGTCCATATTGGGTGAGCAAGATCTCTTTAACTCACCTGGGAATAAGCTTACATTAGTAGGGGAGAAAAACTAAACCCAGAGGTGGACCTTTTTTGTCAACCAAAGTCAATACTCTACTTACTCCATGCTTGCATGGGCCAGCCACCACCCTATCACCCAGGTACCAAGTATGGACTGACAAATCTCCTTCGCCAAGATGTTCAACACCGGAGTGGACCTAAGGGATCAGCCTGTTGACCCTCACATTCTGATGTGGATGTTCTCATAGGGTGTTGACTGTAACACCACTGAGTCCATGGGTAGAGTTATGAATAGTTAAGGAGCACTCACGACAAGAAGGCCTGACGTGACACAACATTGAATATATCCAACTTCAAAACGGAGAATCCCTCATCCATCCTGTGCGTGCCCTCAAAATGTTCCAAGCACTCATAGAGCAGGAAACAGTGGCTGGAAGAACTTGGCTGCCTTTCTCAACAGTGCACAGGCGTTCACTGCTATGGGGCGAATATCAAAAGCACAACTAGACTTGGACTTGTCTATTGCCATCAGGTTTCCACGGGAGATTAAGGAAGCTGCACAACAGCATTATTAATTATTAAAAATATATACATTAGCACATACATATGCCTAGAACACAAGCAAAAGCAGTTAGGAGGGTGGGAGCTCACTGACCAGGAAGGCTCTAGCAATGGAGCGGATCAGAGCCAAATTCAACTGGCCAAGTATCTTAGCTACAACTGCTGACTTGGGGGAATGGCCAGATGGGATGCCAACCTGGAGAAGGTATCTTGGGCCTCTTTGTCCGAATTGCCATATGTCTCCACTGCTAATGGAATGCAGGACCAGCCCAACTCCTGGCATTTGGGTCCATTGGAGAGGGTCTCAGCTGCAAGAGCTGCTGCACCAGCATGGTGACATGACTCACCCAAAATGGCAGGGTAGAGGGGTGATAGTGATGTAGGTTTGCCTCTGTCTCATCCAGTAATGAGGCTCTCAGCAGTCTGGTGTGATCAAGGTCTCTAGTGAGGCCATGGCCTTTCTCAAACCTAACGCTCAGGTGGACATGAGGACAGAGGTCAAAGACCTCATCCAAAAGCGATTGTGGCGTATGACCCCATCTCCCTAATGCCTGCAGGCCATGGCATGGTGACCAAGAGGATCAAGGGCAGGATCGGGACAGAATGTGCATGTAGAACGACCTGAAGTGTCCAACTCCAGCCACCACGTCTGGTACTCATTGTGTTCCAAGCGCAGGTCCAAGCCAATAGAAGGACCGGGACTACTGAAAGCCAGGAGGCTGCATGAGGGGCAGACACTGCCCTAAGAAACTATTTTGCCAAGTCTTGCCAAGATTTGTCATGTGTAAATTCTTGCCACAAGTGTTCCAGTTTTGTAGAGTACCGCTTGTGCCATTTAATCATTCTTCTAACTTGTACAGGTTGAAGAGCATTCTCCCACAATGAGGCACGTGCACTCAAGTGCCAAGGGGTGTGGCACTTAACTTGTGGGGAGAACGCAACTCTTCGACCTATACAAGTTAGAAGAGTGATATCCCTGCAATTAAACGGCACAAGCATGTTTAATGGTGCTCTAGAGAAACTGGAACAATTTCATGTGTAACATTGCACATGCAAGTATTTTTCTTAGGATGACAGCAGGTGAGCTCTGCTAGTAGGAGAAGACTCCACAAAATATTAAAAAGCTGCTCATCTATCAATCTACCCTGACAAGACCTTCTGGGAGATGGGAGATGCCAGAGCAGACTCTACTGTAATGGTGTTGGGAATGGAGACCTGGGAGTTGAACACTACCACTGCATGCTGAAGGTGATCATTGTCGGCACTGCCAAAGCCTGAGGATGCATGTCAATGAGGCAAGCAAGGCAGCAGCATTTTGGGAGAGAGAACAAAGATCTAGACCACCATAGCTCTCCACCGCTAGTGGGACCCACTTCCACCCAAGTTCAGAGCATTTTGCATCGGCATTGTGCTTACGCTTTTCAGCTGCCAAGTCTGCTGACCCTGCCGTCACACTTGCTTCAGTAACAGTACTTGGGTTAGGTGGTGACGGTAATGTCAAAGGCTGCTGGCTTGCCTAACATCCAGTCAGGGACCACAACATCAGCAGGTCGAGTACGACATTTTTCATGCCCAAGACCACTCCCTGCAAGACTCCAGAAATACGTCTTGAAGCCTGTTGTGACGAGAGGCCATATCACCCCTGTATTTACATGTTTAATGCATGATGACTCAAGGGTTCGTAAACAATGGACAGTTGGCACCTTGGAAGGAATCAATACTCTGATTAGTATTAGCAGTGTTCCGTGCAAAAGTACAACGTCTGGGGACTGTGTGCTATGATTGCAAACTGCTAAAACGCATAGTATTTTCATCATACCAGAGTTTACGAGATCAGTCGGGTACCCAGACTAAGGGTTGTCATTGCCACACCCGCCTTGGTAAATTATTGTGTTTGCACCCGTATTATAATTTTATGAAGCCGTGTACTCTGTACATGTACATACCGCTGTGGCATATGCTTTATGGCGGATAACGATACAGCTCCGACAGTAACGTGTGTGTCTCCTAGCGGCACAGCTCCAACCTCTGCGAATGAAAGGTGTGCTATTATGATCATCCCTCCCTCGATCCCTCCCCCTCCTTCCCAATGCTCTGTTGTGTAACGGAACGTGCATTTTGCGTGTGCAGGGCGTTGACGCGGATTAAGGGAGCTTAAAAGCATCATTTGATCTTTCTCTAGCCACGAAGAGAGACGCGTTACACCTGTACGAAGCAGGGCAGTATCTGCAGCGTTCAAGAGGCTGGCCACCTCCATGGTCCCCCCTGAGCCAGTCCTTAGTGCCATCAAGCCGCCCATGAACAGACAGGCCTGGCTGAGGTTCCTTCTCACACACATACCCATCCTTCACTGGACGTGGACCTACAAGCTAAAGTACCTCGTCCCCGATATAATCTCCGGACTGACAGTAGCTGTGGTGCACATACCACAAGGTTAGCTAGATATGTGGCCGACTAGATGGCTAACTAGCATTGTAACAGTGTAGGCAATACATGCAACATGCATAGGGGTTTGGATGAGGCTATGCCCAAATGTGTATGTTGACACAGTCAGGCATGTACTAGTTGTGTTGATTTTATTTTTGAGCAGGACTTTGCATGCAGGCAGTTATTTATTACATAACCCATAATTCAGATCTTAAAGTAGAAGAAAAAAAAATGGTTTAGCTGTAGTGTTACCCCCTTGCAACTCACCCCAATTTGAAATAAAATGACGATACCAAACCTGTGGTGCTCTCCTTCCATCGTAGTGTGTCCTTTACCTGTACCCAAGTATGGTGTAGCTCTGTATGCCCCAGCAGTTGCTACATGTACATTAAGTTTCCTTTTCCCTCTCCATTAGGTTTGGCATATGCTCTCCTGGCCACGATGGACCCTGTGTATGGTCTGTACACCTCACTGGTCCCTGTTATTGTGTACTCAGTGATGGGTTCTTCCAGACACATCTCTCTTGGTGAGTTTTGGCCAGCTGTTTTACAAGTGTTTATAGTCAGTTGTGTATGTGATTCACACATAGGCATATGTTATGCCTCTCATCAGCTGTTTTTATTTATGTGTGTGTGTGTGAGTGTGTGTACACACACACACACACACACATACACATACGTGTGTTTGGAAGGGTGGAGAAATAGAAAGGTTTAGTGGAACAATTAATTTGCATGTAGTGAAGTATGGCTGCTTTGAGGTGATGTGCAATGGATAATATTCACTTTCATATGTTGGTATTGGCGTCTTGTTTTGGGCATTATATAATAAAATGAACCACAACAGAAATCAAAGAATAGACCCTTCTCTTTAAGAACTCCGGACGTGACATCACTCATTAACGTATACTTAACTCAATTCGTGAAGTACGTTGATTAGTGATGTCACATCCAGAGTTCTTCTAAAGGGAAGGGTCTATTCTTAATGCTACTTACACCATGTGTTGTATGTGTGTTTGATGCTGTGTACCGTGCATAAAGATTGATATGCATGCATGAGTGGGTGCAATGTTCTTTTTCACAGTATCCACATGTGTATGTGTACATATAGCTTAGATTGCCTGCAGTGTAATAAAGGTGTGCATATACATGTATGTATATTTATTTAGCACTTCATTGCATCCATTGTTTCATGACATGGTGACATTACTGATACATGTGTGCTGTACATGTTCTCTAAATGCAAACCATTGTTAACATGATGATGAACAATATGTGAAAAGTGTGATTCATTCATTGCTTGTTGTGCACAGGAACCGTGTCTCTTGTCAGCCTGATGGTAGGCAGTGCCATCAACCAGGTGTTCTCTGAGAGGGGACTGGACTTCTGCACGGACGAGGACATGGGCTCCGCCTTTATTGACAATGAGAGCAATTTGACATGTGGCGAGTTGAAGGTTCAGGTTGCAGTTTCTATGGCGTTCACCTCTGGCCTTATGATGGTTCGTATCATTCAGCATATGATTACCATAATATAAGTGAAATCTAGACGCATATAAAAGGATAAATGATGCATTCACCAGACCATTTGAAGTGGTGTTATACAGGTGTATGATAGAATACATAACCACACGATCACAATAGACTGCACTGAACTATGTATACGCTTGTGCCCTATTTATTATTTGGGGGGATTAATTGCAGTATACAGTTACTCATTTGGCATTTGTGCACATACAGGTGTAATTAATTGTTATTACGTATGTTGCAGACTATTTGTGTACACACCTCTGTGCCATTATGCCCTGTTGCACACCGATTTTAAGTCCTTGTAGATACAGTTTATTTCGCTATTGGGCACCATGTATAGTAGTTATGCTTATTAATAAACTGAAGCCACATCACCACAAGCTCAGCATACATATTATTGTGCACTTATGAAAGTGACCTAAAATTCCAATCCTCTCCCCCCCCCCCCCCCTCCCCCACCCCTTCTTCATGCTACATGTAGCTTGTGATGGGATGTTTCCAGATGGGCTTTGTGAGCATCTTCCTGTCAGAGCCTCTGGTGTCTGGTTACACCACAGGAGTGGCTATTCTGGTCTTCACCAGTCAGGTCTCGCACATCTTTGGTATCAAGTTGACAATCCATCCTCTTATATCTCGATTTCCAGACATACTCAACTTCCCGCGTGTAAGCGATGAATGTGGTTCTCAAGTGGCCAGAGCTGTAGCTTTGTGTGGGTGCCAATCTCTGTTTGATGAGTCAGGTGCACTCCAAGCACATGAGCTGATTAACGATTAGGGTTGTGTGCGTGCGTATGCAAGGCAGCATGTAGCCTGCAAATAACTACAAAGGGACATTACCGATTACTGTAGTGTATTACACATCAATCATTTGGCAGTTGAATAGTCGTTTGAGTTGTGTATTGACTCAAATTTAAAAAATACATTGAGTTAAGTGATTTGATAAAAGATAGCCCAAAAGATCGGGTTCACAATATAAATCTTAATGTAACTATAATTGGCTGTCTGAGTAAGTGGTTATTGCTTAATGTACATTGCTTATTAGTGTTAGTTAGGTAATAATAGTTACTCCAGGGGTAGGTAGGTGCAATTTAAATGTTGATGATGGTGCAAACAAACAGAAATCATGATACAGATTATATCAAAATCCCTCTAAAATCCAGTGACAAATTGTAAAGCATTAATAATTTAACCATTACCAACAAATACTGTACAAACCTATCAGATTGGCAATATTTATATTCAAATAATTGATTATGTGGTACTATACAATTTCGTGATTATATCGTATGTCATGTACTGTTCACCAATGCACATGTGTATTTCTTCTTTTTTAAGATGTGGGTGGAAGTGTTTCGTCAAGTCTTCAACTGGCCACACTATGTTAACACTGGTGCCTTTGTGATATCACTGATCAGCATAGTGCTGCTATTTGTGTTCAAAGTAATCAATGAGAAGCTGCTGCCCAAGGTGAAGTGCTCCTGTAAACTGTGGTGGTCAACAGCCAGAACATTCAAGTGGCCCATTCCCATACCATCTCAAATCTTTATGGTGAGCCTTGTTATGTGTGTGCACATGAAAAAGAATGTTCAACCCACTTCAATGTACACACTTGTTTCAGTGACAACCATAGCTCTCTGACCCCGCATGGCTTGTTGAATGCAGTTTATAGCTGATGTTGAGAGCAGAGTTTGGGATTGAGTATTATGAAGTTGGGGATGGAAACACGCAACACAAAGTAATTTTATATTATAGTGTTGACATCAAAGTGCATGTACAATTAACTTCCTTGACTGCTTGAAAGCTCCATTCTGCTGTTTAGACTGAAAGAGTACTTCTGAATAACTTTCTAGTGGTTAGTTATTGCACAGATGTATTCAGGGTGAAAATAACTGTAGCTTGTTTGTTAAATTTCAACTATTTTAGTATGGCATGGGAAGAAATTATGAATGTAAGCAAATAATTACAATATGTTTACCTTCCAATTACATAATCTAAAAAGTCAATAATGAATGTAACAATCAATATTCATGGATCCAAGAAGAAGTAATTTCTTTTCTATTGCTGTGTATAGTTAATTGTTAATAAATTCAAACCATTCAATCAAGATTAAGTGACCACCATATTCAAGTTATTACTATTACATTTAATAGAATAATGAACATCACTCAATGACATAGTAAAACTATAAGCAACCATTAATTAATGAGTTGTTAATGGTCAAGATTCAATTTAAATCGGGCAATTGATTATTCAGTATTTTACATATTCATTTGTGGAATTAAAAAAACTGTCTCATTATAATATCTTTGTACGTATGAGTAAAAAATACCCACGAGAAACTACTTGTGGTGTATTAAATGTATATAGAATTTCCTTCAGTATAATGGGGTGCACTGTATATCATTGACATGAAAATAGTTTGACTGGGTTGAATAAACTGAACTGCCATGGTTGTGATGGTCTATTGTTTGCATTACTAATGCTTTAGTGTCAAATTTGGGGGTATCTTCAGTGTACAGTACATGTAAATGTACTGAAGTGTTAGGTATTTATATACTTTAGCTTTGCAACTGGTTGATTTAATTCATGTACATGTATTTGGATGTTTAGATTCACCTGTGTACACATAAAATTAGTCAGGTGTTCAGTTTACATGTGCATGTCTGCATATATGTGTAATATAAATTGTGTATCTGACAGAGTTTTTAATCAGGTTCACGCTCTTCAAAAAACTTATACACCTTAAATTCCCTGTAGGTGATAATTGGCATAGCATTCTCCGCAGGACTTGGCCTTCATGAAAAGTACCACATCCCAGTGGTGGGAAAAGTACCATCTAGGTGGGTTCTGGTTATGCATGAGCTCAAGGTGCATACATTTATATATGTGTTTCTGTGTTGTGATTGAACTAAATGATTTTCCTCCTGATCTAGCCTTCCCCCTTTGACCTTTCCCAAGGGAGACCTCATGATTGCAACACTGTCAAATGCATTTGCCATCTCAATAGTGACATATGTGTTTGGAGCATCACTTGCACAAGTGTTGGCGAAGAAACATGACTACACCATTAGCTCTAATCAGGTGAGAGCATGGCTTAGCTAGAGGGGGAAAATGAAACATGATGGTGACGGTCAGGCAGCAGTTTTATCCATACACCTCATTTAAGCTTTTGGGCTGCACACCCTGATTACGTAGCCCATTCAGTTATTTTAATTGTTTAGTCTGTCACAAAGTTTAAGGGAGTAATAATCTATACGTGTATGTTATATTGCAAGTGGATGCAGTATTGGTTTTGTGTGTGCAGGAGTTCATTTCATATGGCCTTTGCAATATCGCTGGAGCATTCTTCAGCTCTTTCAACTCAGCCAGCTGTTTTTCTAGAACACTGGTCCAAGTCAGTGCAGGAGGAAAGACACAGGTATGTGTAGATGTATACTGCTGTGTTGCAGATAGTGAGCTGTACTGTTTTTTATCACATGGGGTTTCACTTCTGAAATCAAAATTTGATTAAGATATGTTGTTATCGTCAGCATCCATTTACACTGTGCGTGCCTAGCTATTTACTTTTAAAGGTTCATTTCACTTTTGCATACTCATCATATTTAGTTGTAGCAAGCTAACATTGGCTCATTATTGTTTGTCAGATCTTGTGGTTGGTCGTGGCATGTGCATGTTTATGTGCGGGTGTGTGGGGTATGTAAGCTTTGCTGTAGGTCTGTATGTACCTGTATGTGTGAAAACAACTAGTGTGCAATTTCCTTTGCAGCTGGTTGGTCTCATATCATCAGCGGTCATTGCTGTTGTCCTGGTCTTGATGGGGTTTGTGTTTGAGCAGTTGCCTCGGGTGAGTCTTGTCTCAGATAGCTATGTAGAGTATAGCATTAACATATTGTGTGATGCATCAAAGGTATCAGCATCATAGACAGGCTGGCAATAAATAGTTGTGCTACAATGTGTATACATTCTATAGATAGCTGCATATGACTGCACCTTTCTTTGTGTTCAGGCTGTGCTGGCTTCCATTATTTGGGTGGCCCTATATGGTATGTTCCTGCAATTCAAGGATGTGTGGAAATACTTCAAAATCTCCTTCTCGGACACAGTAGGTGGCAGTGTATGCATGCACACACGAAAGGTACTCTAAAACTGCACTACTGCATTGTAAATTGTGTTCTGCACACTATTTGCGCACATCCCACAATGTGTATGTTTGTTATGTACCTACCATTAGATCTGCCTATCACGGTAATATGGGAGGTGGTGAACTGTGTAAGCCATAGTAAACATTGTATGATACCTAAGGGCCATTCCTTTCTGTTACAGACTCATATATATATATAATTATTTATCATTAGCTGATAGAGTGTGGGAGCTTTCTTCAATTTCTCATATGCATCAAGGGTGCATAGTGTATACTGTACATATGAGTGGTATTGCCAGCATCATCGACGACACCAGCGTTCCTCCACTCTTGCATGTACAATGTATGGTGCCGTTTGCTAGTCAGATTGTTGCTTTCATCACTATTGCTTGCTAACCTGGGGATCATTATTGTTCTTCAGATCTTGTGGTTGGTGGCATTTGTAGCAACTGTTCTGCTAGGAGCTGACCTTGGTCTTTTGGTGGGTGTGGCTTCTGCTGTTGTGGTGATTGTATGCAAGACAGCATTGTGAGTACAGACAATGTGGTGATTTATTCAATGATAATGTGATGAAGATTAGGCTGCAAATTGAGCAGTAAAAGAGTTGTATGTCTACACTGGTTTCTAATGCACTTATTATTGCATTTAACACATTTATATTGTGGTGTAAGCACAGTGCCAGGCTCATTGTACAGACACTGTACACTGAGCTGTACCATCATCTGTCTCAACTGCAGCTCTAAACATGTATATTGCCATAATAGTTGCGTTCGGAATGGCAAAATCAATGGATAGTATTTGTGTAGATGTTCACAGTGAACAATATACAGTGTACCTAGTAGTACTAATGTGCATGTGAATAGAGAGGTACCCCATACAAATGATCCTAAGATACATGTAAGTGCATTGTTACAATAAAATTGATTGCTTTTAATTGTTGTATTTCTATAAGTGTGTCATGCTTTCTGTATTCACTATACTGGTCTACCATTGTCCTCTCTGAATGCTCTACTTTCCTTCATTTTGTAAACTCTCGCCACCTGTCTTCTCTCACCATAAAGGCCAAACTATGAGGTGCTGAAGCAGAGTGAGGATGATCCAGGAAGTTTGAGGCCACTAGGGAAGGTAAGTCGCCGATGTTGTTTTGGCAGCAGTAATCATGTAAATTTTTTGTCCGCACCTCATCTGTATTTCATTAAATCTAAATGGATTTAAAAGCAGTTTCATGGATTAGATTGATGGACTTGTACATGTAAGCTAGTTTGGGACCAATGGAGGTTAAATAATATGGTTATTGGTTCTGCACACTGATTTTGAAACCAGTTCTTTGTGCTGGTCAGACCACATGTGCAGATTCATGTATGTACTTTGTCTTCTTTTCAAAACAGGATGCAGGATCTGCAGGCATAATTGTGTACCAGTTTCGTGGGCCACTTTGTTTTGTGAATATAAGTGTATTTCAGAAGAGATTGAAATTGGCAGTGCATGTGGAGAACAATTCAGAGGACTCTGAAGGTGATGGATGTCTGAAGACTTTAGCAATGAAGGTAACTATGCAGTGCATAATGTATGGCCACATACAAGTAGTGTACACTGTATGTGAAAATGTTGTTATGTTAATTTCACTCCACCTGCGCATGTGCATGTTACATGTACATGTTGATGAAAAGTTGTGATGCACGTAAGGGTCAAGTAAGTTATGCACTGTACGCTCCATTCTTTGTATGCATGCCGTCAGATAGGTGGCCTCTTCGGAAAGAGAGGGGCTGACGGTCTTGGAGGCTACAAGTACTCAAGGAGCAGAGACGATGACGAGGTTCAGGAGCTTCGTTTGGAGGAAGCTAGCGAGCAAGCGGAGCGAGGCAGTGCCGTTGCAGAGAATGAACCGCCAGCTGTTGAAAGCACTGCAAAGTAAGTAGATAGCACAGCTGTCTGTATATATTTGTTATAATTATTACACATGCAGTATGTTATACATTTTATTGTATATTTAGTACATGGTACAATTACATGTAAATATAAATACTGTGCTTGAATCCCTGATGATGCCCATGCCAAGTTGTGTAGGTATATGTGTATAAATATTCCTATTTTTTTTTGGAAATGGCGATAGCATGAGCTGAATCTGAGAATCTGATAAGATTATACTTGTAGCCACTGTGCTGCACGAATTTTTTAAATTAAGGGCAACATGTAAATTGCTTTTTGCATGGCTAGTAGAAATAAAAGCACAGAGGTGCACATGTGAGTCTTGGATACTGTTCTGTAATATGTGTGCATCCATGTATGCAGGCTGGACATATATAACGAGTGCCGCCAATTAGAGTGCAATATTATTTACTATTTATAGAATATATAAATGACTGCATATGGACTTACATGCACTTTAATCAAATCAATGTGTACAGTTGGTGCAAGGTTAACAGGGAGATTCCACGCACATGTGTGTAACATTAGGGTTTGCATGGAATTGA
The DNA here is from genome assembly GCA_013339895.1 of Ephydatia muelleri. Lineage (NCBI taxonomy): Eukaryota > Metazoa > Porifera > Demospongiae > Spongillida > Spongillidae > Ephydatia > Ephydatia muelleri. The sequence goes on from JABACO010000014.1 coordinate 5,098,405, forward strand.
GATGACATAGGCATCTACCAAATCCATTGTGTCATGTTGTGTGGGAGAGGAATAGTTTAAGCACTAATGGCATGGATACGTTATTAAGGATAAAGCGTTCTTTTGGGCTCATACTGTACACGTACATGCATTCCTGAATGGATAACCAGTGTCTCCATTCATGTCACTTACGGATTCTGAACACATTACAATGACGTTTGTGGGTAATCTAGTGCACATTGTGCACTAGATTACCCACAAACGTCATTGTAATGTGTTCAGAATCCGTAAGTGCACTGCAGATTCATTGTGTTTATTTAGCATAGGGTGCAGTAGTCTGTACTAGTGTTTATGTGAGGTACATGTTCTTTACATCTAGTCCGGTATCACGTACGATTGTCCATTGACTGTGCTCCCATTGGTTTTATGGACACTGTTGGAGCACAAGCTCTACTTCAGGTAAGGATTTGCAACACTTATATAGCCATTGATCGAACTTTTGAAGAAAATAAAGATGTTTATGCATAGTTTTTATGCTTTCTTTTTAAAAATCTAATGAAAGTGTTGTTTTCATTTGTCCTTTGGCACAATCCATCCGAGACACACACTAATGCAACGCAGCATGTGCTCCATTGAATAGTGCTGTTTTCATGGAATGTCAGGGTGACGTTTCAATACCCACCCTCTTTTTCTCCTTCTCCTCATTCTCCATGCATAAAACAGGTGGAACATTGTAGATGCAATATCTAATAAACGTAGCATTCAATTTGTAGCTGTGCCCTTGCATACTGCAACAAACTTGATTTGGTTTCAAAAAGTAGTGGAAATGCTTTGCGTTGGCATAAATCTCTAACTGAAACTGATGTAGTATGTACGTATGTAGCAAATAATGTTTAAGCTGAAAGGAGAAAACCATTGCTGGTTGAAAGTACATGTACGAAGTAAAGCAGGTGCGATTCATTAGAATCTCCATCTGCTAGGGTTAGATTGGATGCTACAGTCCTACTTTTGCAAATGCACTGTACTGTAGGTTATATTAAGACAGGGAATGTCTCTCTGCAAATTGCAGGACTATTTCATTGTAGCATCCTATCAAACCACGCTGTACCAGGAATGTACCGAGTTTCCTTGCCTTTTCCTCTTTCCTACTTCAAATCACTTTCTCGATAGAGATGTACTTGTTTACATACATACACGTAGTGAACACATAACAATGTACACTTGAATCAATAAATTTACATTTACTAACAGTGATAGGAATAACAGTTTTCCAGTTATTTGTAAAAGCTCTGTACATGTACTGTACACCTAATTGCATGTAATGCACACAATCATACTCATATAACTGCATTGTGCACGACAGCATCATCATATGTGTATGTGTTGCATTGTAATGATTGCTGTGTGTGCTATTGTGTCTGCTATTCTTAGGTGATACTGGACTTTGATGCTAATGGAATTCAAGTAGTGCTTGCAGCCATGACCAGTATGTTTGGGATGTGCATCATGTGGATTTGCACATGTGTACCCGAAAGTGCTGTGCATAGCTGGATTAAGTTAACACGTAACCTTATTACTGTATATGTGTGTATGTGTTCATTAACACCAAAAGTGAAGTACTCTCTATTAGGGGATCAGGAAAGAAGGTGTCCAGTTCACTTTGATCATCTAGCATTATAATCTTTGTAGCTTGGGCTTCCAATGTGTCGAGCTGTTAGTTTCATTGTCATAGTCAGATCACTCTCCTCTTTGGGGGTCTGCTTAGTGCGTGTGACTTGGGAGGGCAAAAGCTACTACTTATTGCAAGTCTACGGCTGAGGCTTGAATTATTTTCAGTGGCCTCTCGTAACCTGGAGCGTGTCCCCACAACTCATGATGTGCAGCCTCTCCTTGAAAATACTTTGCAGCTCCTTTTGTGTTGAACTCAAAATCTAACTCAGGCTTAATTCACCCATCTGTGAGCTTCCTTCTTGTCTGGCTGACTCAGCAGTTTGCAGAAGGGTTTGTGTATACATAACGTCTGAGGTCTATTGTGATCATTGACAGCGGAATAATTTATCAAACTGTTCCTTTGCCTTTGGAAGCATAGAATGCTGGAAGTAGTTGCTTGAGATAAAGTTGACATAGACATCTGATGGTTGAAGTTCACTTGGACAGGTACAACTCAGGGAATTAGGTCGTCTTGATCCATTCTTGAACAGTGTAATCATCCGCTGGACATTGTACACATCTGATATTAGATTCCGCTTCTGTTCTGGGTATCATCTCAACTTTTTGGTCATTGGGTCACATCACATTGCACACCTTGGATAAATTTCAAATGTGTTATATTACTCAAGGAGTCAAGGAGTCATATTTGAAGGTCCTGTGTTCCCTGTACATACAATGTGGTAATTTTGTATGATGCTCTGTTGTTCCTTATGTACAATGTGGTCATTTTGCATGAAGCTCTGTTGTTTTTTGTGTACAATGTGGTCATTATGCATGAAGCTCTGTTGTTTCTTTATGTACAATGTGGTCATTTTGCATGAAGCACTGTTGTTCCTTTAGGTACAATGTGGTCATTTGCACGATGCTCTGTTGTTCCTTTATGTACAATGTGGTCATTTTGCATGAAGGTCCTTTGCTTCCTTTTATGTATACAATGGGGCATTTAGTGTAGAAGTCCTTGCTCCTTTACATGTGCACTGTATGGGCATTTCATAAGGTTCTTTGATTAAAACTGCAACAAAGACAAGGCCATTGGTGACAAAATCCTTGTCTCATACTGCAAGTACATGTGCAACCTTGGCTCATTTTACTCAGGAGAGAACACGATTTGTTGCAGCGGGCTGGATTCCATATGAGATGTGGAGACCAATGTTGTTTCTCACTGTTGAAGACGCCATTAGTCATGCAAAGAAGGGTGTCAGGGCTGGTATGTTATAACCTTAATTAAAGTTATGAGCAAGTGTACCAAAATCATTTTGGAGTATTGAAGTATTGACTGGGGGGGGAAAAACCGCACCATATTGTAGAAACCATTTTTGAGGGTGAGAAGAATTGATTGCTGTGTTACTTTGAATTTCAATATATTACCGACATAATGTCTTTTTACTAATTCGATTACCATGATGCATTTACATGCATATGTAATTGTTCCGTTCTTTTTGACAAGCACCCACAGCCCATAACAACTTCTTCAAAGCCAAGTGAGAATGCTGCAAAAAGTGAATCAAAGAAGGCCGAGAGGTATTTAATTGACAGTTATTTGCATACTAATGTCTTCGGATGGCACTGAAAGTGCACAAATATTGTTGGTCATATGATAGTTACATAGAGTATTATATCTACATGTATTTGAGTAAGTGAAATCTTTCTAAACCAAGTTGTGTGGTATTTAATGTATTAGTTTAAAAGTCAAATAAAATTGTTAATTAACATATTGCTAGGTTTATATTTTGTTGACACTATCGAACATTTATATTTGAGATTCTTAAACAATATTAACAATCTTTTACACAGTACAGATATTATACATGATGCATTTTTTTCCAGATCATCCCAAGTGATACAAACCAGACTTTGAATATTCAATGAAGATGTGTGATTAAACCGTGTGTTTAGATGTGTCCTTATTTTATTGCCATACTTGTGTACATTTGCATTGAAAAAACGAGGTTGATACCCTGGTGGATGGTCATTCTCTTTTTTGGGTAAGGTCATGTTAAAGATACTGTAGGTAGTACATTGTATCACACATGCATACATCTCTGACTGGTCATTGGTAAGGAGGCCAGTTGGTCTCCAGAAGGAATAAACTCACGCAGACATACTGCTGCGTGACCAATAACTTGTTTAGCATTTCTAATTGTGTGTTGAGTTTGTGTGTACACATGCACAACACACACACACACACACACACACACACACACACACACACACACACACACACACACACACACACCATGTAGACCATATAGTTGTCATTCCAATACTCTAATGCTCAGGGTCCTTCTTGGAAGCACCAAGAGACCATGGGGGACTGTCTCCTCTCATAATGCCAATATATACTTATGAAATCATTTGTCCATGAATGATGCACGATGCTGTTGATACAATTAAAGTATTGTTTATATACATTTACAATGAAATATACATTGCATGATGTTTGTCGTTCCTTGCTATATTTCGAGTGGCCACAGGAAGACCAAAAAGTATGTAACATTATCATGTACATGCACGATGATATATGTATAAAGGACGAGTCCTATATGTAACACGTTGCTACATGTACCTATGTGCAGTGTAGTCATGTCTCTAAGTAAAATGGCAGTCTTATGAGATATCATTCCACGCTCAACTTGATTCTGCTGTTTAGAAGTGCAGGCGTATTCATGATCTCGATGGGAAGCAGCATATTCATTCTTGTAGATTGCAACACCCACTTCTCATGTAGTCTGTTCATCCATGCTATATTGGAACTATGATTTTTAAATAGTGGAAAAAATTCTAGTGCCATTCCTTTATTATACCAGGTACCAGCACTTTACCCAAGATCTTTAATCTCCACATGTACCCTAACCAGCCTTATTCATGTTTATAACATGCACCTAATGTCCAGTTTCGGAGGTGACCAGGATGTAAGCAATCAATATTGTCAATCAGTCTTGCTTGCGCACGTATCATGGATGTGTCCTGTCCATGTATAGTTAACAAGATTAGCATGTGGAGTATATAATAGAGTTAAATGTGCAGCCTTCCATTGTCAGTCAGTAAGTAGAAATCCTTGAGTTCTACATCTTAAAATGAAACAAAATGCAATCGTTTCATTCTGCAAGATTCATTTTTCCATCAACCACCAATCATTCAGCGGTATATGCACAAGTACACGTACCGCAGTTTTCCATGACCGCTAATTTCTTGATATGCATTCCTTTCTGTACTACAGAATCTGTAATGTTAAGATTTGCAGAAAGATTTGTTGTGCCACGGTGGTGTCTCCTAATGTATCCATATTCTCAACCAAGGGAATATGCCCAAAGAGGACCCAATAGTCGCACCAATCGACACAAATGTATGACACTGTACACATTCGGTGAAATCATAGTATTAATAAATGCTAATAGAAATTCCTCTACTGCTAAATTCCGCACTAGAAATGTTGCAGGCCCAGCAGAATATGCATTGCAGAAATAATTCAGACAGAAAGTAGGCAAGAATAATTGGCAGAAAGTAGTAAAGTAACAATGCAAGCCCTGAATTCAGATGACTTCCAATAAAACAGTAATAAATTGACATGGAGTGCTTCTAAATTCACGGGGTGGTTTTATTCTTTGTACATGTAGGTAGCGCATGCGATCCATATCATGAACATTGTCTCTTAGATAAATCGAAGATCAGAGTAAGCGGAGTTTTATGTATAACAGGGTGCAGGTAATCAATAGGTGTATGATGAATAGAAACATAGTATAGAAAAAACGTTTATTTATCTAATTTAACAGTGAATACATTGCAAGTTACAAAACATACATAAAAAAAACTAATTGTGATGCCAGCAATGTGCTAGTAGGGCATGAGCATTTTGCTGCATCAGCACAATGCTCGGTCGGATGTGATGTCATACATTGTTTCAGAGACTGAAGTATGGTGTTGTATAGCAAGGTCGGTTGCAATTTTCTGTTGAACCTCATTCCCCCCAACATCCCATAGGCATCTACAACCAAGACATTGCAAAGCCATTCCCTGTCAGTACATGCTTGGTCATTTTTGGTGTGTTTTTGGTAGCTCTGCCACTGATCTTGAAGTAGAGACACAGTGGAATCATTGAGTGGATGAATGACCTTGACCTTGAGACCAAAGCTAGAGAGACCAGTTTGGGACAAGGACGTCAGCTGGGCAAGAGCAGTTTTTATTGAAGCATGCATTTTCTAGCTCTGGTGCTAGATAAGCAATTCCTGTCAGCTTCAGCGTCAGTTTGGAACATCATCACTGTCATGTATACTTGCAGGGCTGATGTTCATCATCCACCATCAAAATCACTATACTATCATCTCCATTACTATCATCTCCATCGTCATCTCTGTCACCAGGGGTCATCATCTTCTCATAAGGTAAATTCAGTGATCATTGACACTTTTGACATATAATTAGACTCAATTGGTGAAGGGAGCACAGTGGTGTTGCTAGGGAGATTATTAAGGTTGATAATGGTATCATTGGAGATGATTGTGACAGGGATGCCTGTGATGTTAGAGATGTGGTGAGGTGGGAGATGGTATTTAATTATGATTGTGGGTGATGAGGTACTGATGGTAGTGTTTAAGTTGATGATGGTGGTGTTAACCATGCATGACACCTCATGCACACAACCCAGGAAGATCCTATTCCTTGTGCCATTCAAAATGCTCCCACACTTCATATTTGAATTAAGATTTTCCTCATCAACAACATGGTAAGATGGCTTGGGTTTCGGTTCCTTTTTGTTAGCCATAATAATCAAAACTTAAAGGTGACCTCAAATGTGAGGCAACTTCTAAAGTGCGTGCAGGATAATAGAAATCTGCAAATATAGGTCTTACCAATAGACATGTGCTTGGCACGTGACGAGGAAACCTGAAAGCCAAAAGTATTTCATTCAAAGCAGCTGATATTTGTGCACCACCACCAGCAGCAGCAGCAGCAGCAAGAGTAATGCAAGTGTGTTCTAGTTAGAAGAAAAGGTGGTGCATCTTACCTGAACGACTTAGTAAATGCATATTGTGAAACTGTTCTAGGTAATATGCTACAATACCAACTCATTTAACTATTGTTTAGTCTGTACAGTGGTATATTGTATCTGCATCAATGGGTGGTAAACCTGCAACACTTATACCTATATGGTAAAATTTGTGCTAATAAGCATTACATATGTGCAAAGTTTAATACCCATAAGGAGGGGGAAACACCACATCAGTTATGAGTTTTTAAAGGGATAACAGACCATTGATCTGATTGGTGCACTGCTTGAGTAATAAAAATAATGCTAAGTGATACTCATGTTGTTTGGAATGGTGTAACTATTTCTGTGTGGAGGAGAATAAAATTATAAATGCTTGACCATTTTATTACCAATGGACGATAATAAGCAACTCTCTCATAAGGAAGACTACAGCTGGGAAATGAATTGGTTTGGTCATACATGGGTAAAAAAATACACTGTGAATGCTTGATACTGGTGTTACCAGTAACATATTGTAGATCGTTTATTATCTTCAAATAACCTGTACTAGACAGTGTTGACCTGTACAGCCAATCATGACTGCCAAGCCTCTGCATGGGCCATACTGTTAATAATTGGCTGCAAAGTATTTTTCCTTCGTTGCATATCATGTTTCCTGTGATAATTGGTCTCCTATCATTCTATCATTCGCATGTTGTAAATACATGGGTGCAACCATTAAATTTACAAGTCAGCATGCAGAATAAAATGAAGATCTGGGACTGGATTCTCATATGACTAAAAACGGATTGGATTTATGTGCATTCCATTGTGTTTTACACATTTACAAGCGTTACATATTGCGTATACATGCTTTATAATCGTGTACAGTTTAAATTGAGTATTGATATTTTTCCTCTCTCTCTCCTCTCCCCACTCCCCCCCTCTGTCTCTCTCTCTCTCTCTCTCTCTCTCTCTCTCTCTCTCTCTCTCTCCCTCTCTCTCTCTCTCTCTCTCTCTCTCTCTCTCTCTCTCTCTCTCTTCCAGATTTCCATGTGATCTACAGATCACTGTGTTCAAGACACTACAGGTGCGCTGTTATTCTCGCCATTTGAGCGTTCCACATCTGCACAAGGTCAATACAATGTATAGACTTCAAGAATGGCAACAATTGTGCCCTTCATGCAATGAAGGAGCGGCCGTCTTACCTTTTTTTTTGCTGTTGTGTACCTCGTTTGGTTTGCAACAGATGCACGTACTGCGAAGGGAAGAAGTGAGCAAGTGAGTTTGGTGAAACCATGAAAGGACGCTGCGCGGCTTGGCAGGTAATCCTTCATATTTGGTGGCAGCGGGTCAAATTGCTGAGGAAGCCGTAACGACTGAGTCATGTGACCGGAAGCCCGGGTAGATCTGCAGATGCAGTGCAGCCAGCCGGAATCTTAATACATTAACTTCCGTTACTTTGACAGTTTTTGTCTAAATTTGATTCATGTATTAAACAGAAATACAATTGGTTTCAACGTCTGGGCACAAAGACTATACACAGCCAGCTTTTTTCACACAACGAATCACGTGCGCAATGAATTCGCCAGTGATTCGTGGGCGATATCGCAGGCGTAGTTGAGCAACGGACGTGATTCATCTGTATGAATCGTATGTAGTCATCTTGGCTCAAGTATGAAATTCTGCCGAATTTGTAATCTAATGTATTTATTCCATTTTTATTAAAGGTTGATGTAACTGTTGGACTCCATGTACATGAAAAACGTACAAAGACTGAAACACTGCAGCAGAGATCAGCAATCATGGCTGCCAGAACCAAAGGGCAAAAAAAAATGAAGAACGTTTTGGTGTCAGTGATGCTACAAATCCCATTTTGGATCTCTGCGTAGATGCAAACCAGTAAGCTTACATATATGCAGGTATATGTATTATAACTTTGAGCCCCCTATCTCTAACCTATATTAAGGAGTACACCATTTGAGGCTTTGCATATTTTGCTACTGGGACTGTATAAGTACCTGTTCAGGCTTAAAAAAGGAGCTTTCAACTAATCAAAAGGAAGAATTGCAAGCACGCATATCTGCCTTTTCCTTTTCTGGTTGTGATGCGCACTTTTCAAGGGACATGACGAGATACTACAAGTCTTTTGTTGGGCGAGACTTTAAGCTGCTTGCTCAACTTGCAGTTCATTTATTATCCCCGTGTATGGATGATGGTGAAAAAGAAGTGTGGTTTAAGCTATCAAAGGTCAATGCCGGTAACACTTGTAATAGCTACATGTTCATGCAATAATACTGAACGGTAAGCACTAATTTTAGACATGCATTATAATTATATTCTATTCAAACAAAGGTGTGAAAGCTTCAATTCAATCATTCGTGCAAAGAACATCTTTTCCAACAAACATTCTCCTAGCAAAGACATCGCCACAAACTTTGGTGTTGAAGAGAGTATACGGAACATCTGTTCGGGCATTTCAGACAAGTACGTATTAAATATACATACAGTGTACAAAATGTTACTCTGTAAGCAAGGTTTGGTGCTGAACTTGTGGAACTGTATAAATCTGATGTTGTGTCGGAATACATGTATCTGGGAAAACATGTGGAATCAGAGAAGTGTATTTACCAACAGGGAACCCTGCGCAAGGTGTGTATGTGACTGTACTGTGTGATATATCAAATGACTTTTAGTCTTGCTTTACTTCATGCAGTTATCAACGGCAGCCTTGGAGCTTGGCGCCATTAAGATGACCATCCCAGAACGTGGTACCATCCTTCTCAGTCAAGCTATTGCCAGCTGTACATTGTTGATGCCACCATCTTAAGTCATCTACTCGTGTTAAGGTCGGCATACACGGGCGACTTCCTGTCGACTTGTCGCATGCAACACTCGAATGGATATGGGTAAATGTTCCGTAATTGTTTAGTGTACTGATGGTTTGCGGAACATTTGTCCATATTCATTTGAGTTGCATGTGACAAATCGGCAGGAAGTCGCCCCGTGTATGCCGGCCTTAACCAGTTCTGCTGCCATTTATGGATCTGGTGGGCTCATCAACATTGGTGATTTTATCCTAATAGTATACAAATCAGCCAATAGTTCATCAGTAAGACTGTGTGTTGTGTGTGTGGGTGATACTGTGTGTTGTCTGAATGTGTGTGTTTGTGTGTGTGATACTGTGCATGTGTTTACACAGCAGGACATTGGTCTATTCTGGGGAGGTTTCCGAACTGGTGAAAGTTCCTACTGTATTATCCAGCTTCTTGAACCAGAAACAGCTATTCCACAAGGCTGCATACTTGATTAGTTTGACTGCCCATTGCTGACAATGGTGGACTTCTTCTGTGTCATTCCTTCATCTTCTGTCTGCACAGCTGTGTCAGTGGTCCACAAGTGCACTACGACCTGCTAATTTGTTGAGAAGACTGCATCAGCTGTGGTTGAAGGGTGTAATCCGTCAACAGACTTGTGTTTGTACACGATTGAACTAATACTGTGTACTGTATAACAACATCTATAGAGGAGTTGCATGTGACGTCGCGCGCATCTTACATCACTAAGTATGTTACTATAAATATGCGCTGCGTGGGTATGAGATAAACAATAACCGGACGGGAACGATAGAAGGCGGCGGCATACGCTCACGTGGTACATATTTAGCGTGCCGTATACATAAATAGCAGCATACATATGATGTAACTAAACAATGCAAGGCGCGCGTGACGTCAATGCAACTCCTCTATTGCTTGAAAAATAATAACTAAAGCCATGCATGGTTTCTAAACATCCGCCATTATCATGATCACTCGTAGTTGATTTACACCGGAATCGCCCATGAAGTCGACCTGAAAAGCAGCCGATTCACGTGCACTATATCAGATCTGAAGCGAAACTACCCCAAGTACGTGAATCACTTACTACCTATTCACAACCGTTACAGTCCGTAACGGTTGTGATTGAGTTTTCAAAAGTTGGCCGGCCGTGTAGAGGATGCTGTGTCATCCCGGGAAGGCCGGTAGCCATGTTTTTTTGAGTCCCTATTCTGTAACAGTTCATTGTGTAAATATGGCCGCCGACCTTTCCGGGATGACACTCCTCTATAATTCTTCAGGGGTGCGGGTCAGGATTGAAAGTGATCAGAGACAAGCTGAGTTACGGTGGCGCTATACAGCTCAGTTGCCACCTTTAACTAGAAAGGCACTTCCACGACTGGTGATCTGAGAAGCCGCCTGTGAGGACGCCGTACAATGCAGGGGCGGGTCGTCGTGCACAGATCTACACATATCGTCCCAACATTGCATGACTTATTAGTCTCGTACCCAGACCCAACTATCCGCAGCTGCGGATGGATTACATCACCGCTACGCCTCTAGAAGCGTAGCGGTGATGTAATCCATCCGCAGCTGCGGATAGTTGGGTCTGGGTACGAGACTAATGACTTATAGCATTGACGCAATCGGAAAATCTACAAGTGTCGGGCGTTAGGTAAACTATACGTTCGTTAGGTAAACATAACGTCCAATCCCACGCCCGACAGGTTTGTATTGGCTTTGTCAAACATACTTTCCCGATGCGTTTAGACACGTAACATAACCGCCCAAAAAATCAGTGTCAATCGAACATTGTTAGGTAAACCTAATAGAGTGCGTGTTAGGTATACCCAACGAGAACGTTAGGTAACTCTTGGCACTTGTAGAATAAATGTCCTCTCGATGTTTTGCAATTACTCGATCTGGCGGATACAACGTGTTTCCAGCCTTGATGCCAAATACATTGTAGGTGGGCATGTCTTTTTACTACTGGAGCTGAGCTAGCTTTCTGGCCACGATGTCATGCGCGCAGCGATTCTGCTCGCTATGTCTATAATTAAATAAAGCTCTACTTACGAACGTTATACAGGGGCGGACGCAGGATTTAGAGTTAGGGGGGGGGGGGGGGGGGCGCCAGTGGCGTATCCAGGAATTCAGCGAGGGGGGTGCTTAAGGTCAGGCCCCATACGAAATGGGGGGGGGGGGGGGGGGGGCAGTCCACTTCAGGTCCGACACCTTTGTTTAGCACACAGAAAATATCTACCTACGTACTACCTAGGTATACTTCACACGCGCGCGCGAATGAACAATACATGCCGGCAAAGGTTAACTTATTATTATTTCTTTGTCATCCATATGTTAGGGTGCGTGCGCTCCCACGCCCCCTTAATCCGCCACTGTTGTATTATTCAACAGAACAACAATTCGTTGGTAAGTTCCTAATTCGTGTGTTCTAGTGCCTTTGCGTAACCGCTAACATTAGGTTTCAACTGTAACAAAGATATAATGTAATTCAATAAACCTATATCTAACGAATCTTTTTTCGTATCAGATCCAGGAGGAGAAATTTGAACACTGAAGTTTAAGTGTAGGCGTTATCTCTGTTGTCTGTTTTAAACGTCGGCAGTTTCACTACGTTGAGGTATGCGCCGACTCTTACGGTGTATCGACAATAAGGGGATCTTGTATTTTGTTAATTATACTTATATCACGTCACTTTAAATCCTACACTCCCCGGTTACTTGGTATCGTTGCGTCGTGCGTATTACATGAACTTGATCATTGCATGGGTAGTTGGGGTCAGGGCTGGACAACATATACACTGGCCCATAATCGTGCATATTATAGTGCCAGAATTGAACGCTTGCATGCGCTATATGAACCTGCAACTTAAATACAAAAACAACACTGCTACAGTGTAATCTGGGCCGCGGGCCCCATGCACCCGGGAATTTGCCTCGCTTACCCCTTCTCGGTGTACTGGCTGGGGCTCCTCTCATCCCCGAGCGCGTTCTCTTTGTCTTCCACTATTCCACGCCCTGTATGTACCCTTACGAGCCCTATCATGCAGACCTCTCAACTTTCCAATTATAACCGTCGTGAGTCTACTACACAACCTATACCCATCCCCAGTCCAAATTTAAACAGCAATAAACAGACGCACAACAATTCCAATCCAGCTGCTTCAGACTGTTTATACTGCCTTGTAGTCATACACTTTGGCCTTTTCAAGCACTTCTTTTGTAGGTTTCCATTCAAGAGGGGTCATTGATGTGGGTCTATAATACCATAATTGATGACAATGACCCATGAAGCTAACTGTCTTACATTTTCACTTGCATTGGAGTGTGTAATGGTAAAAAAAAAATTCTGCAACTCGAAACAAAATATCCAATAGTGGTACTTAGTTCCTGCTTTATTAGCAGAGTGGAGTAACTCCAAAGAGCATAATTCTAAGGGATGATCATCATCATATTGGCATCCTCCTTTAGAGATTCTGAAAGATCAGAGAAAAATTGTATTGAAGAAGAAACTGTTCATTGAGCTTGTCATGGTCTATGTCATCTAAAATACTTGGAAAACAGCTGACAAAATATTCCATTGAATTAAATGTTACATCTAGTTTTCTTTCAAAGTCAATCCAAACTGCATGGTGAAGAATTTCTTCATCCAAGGGACACCACATACTTAGATAATCCATTGCTGAAGTGAAAAACTGTCTAACAGAATTGTAAAATTTGGACAAACTATGTTTATCTATACTGCCTTCATTAAAAAGTTTCATAATGATTTGTCTTGTAGTAAATCCAATGACTACTTCTCCATCCTCCACTCGGTTACATCTGTTGGTATAGTCAATGGAACTGAGGTTACCCAAGTTTGCAAACATTTCAGTACGTTAACTAATCCACTGACCTTTACATAAATGGAGAAGATGAACCTTCAGTAGGTGAAACATAGGTTCCTATTTATTTGAAGTGTTGGAAAGCTGGCAAGGTAGCTTGGTTAAATAGTAGGTACATTCTGCCATAGGATCTAGGATTTTCTAGAGCTGTTTTGAGTGGGTTTGTGCACAATCATTTGACATATAATAGATAAACTCTTTCACGGGCAACAGAGCAATATTGCACCTCTGGTGCTATATAAAGCCAATCTGTTTATCTAAACAGTTAACACTTTGCAGTCAACAACATATTGATCAGTTGTTTCTTGGTCATATGTGTAAGTTGTTTGCAAACTACGTTTTCCTGCAACGCGCAACACTTTTTTTTCTTGCACAACATGTGTACAGTGATAATTGGCAATAAGCCAGGTAAAAGCATCTTGTTGTGATATCTTTAACAAGTGACTTGTAGCGAATATAAAAGAAAAGACTGTAATTCATTCTTGCGCTTAGTGGACTTGTCAAGCAATAATAAAGATCAGTCTATTATAAACTCTTAATGTCAAAGTTCGTGCCATCAATAAACATTTCACTTGCTTGTTGAGCTGCATATGAAGTATATGATATTTGCAACCACTAATACGAACAGAAGGGTTCTTAACTTTAATTCGGGTTTTTAAAGAATTACATGAGCCTACATTAACAGAAGTGTTGTCATCCGAACGATGTACACCTAAGGCAAGGATTATCTTCATCCAATAATGAGACCAATATGTGATCCATGGCACTGAATATTGCAGCTTCTGCTTGTAGTTGTACACACATCTAAAAAATGTATCACAACTTTATTCACATTGTTATCATAAATTCGAACAGGTTCATCTCTGTAAATCACAATCATTAGTACCATCAATGGCCAAGGAATAAGCATGACACTTCATCTGCTTCACCAATAAAGAAATTAAGGTGGAGCTACAGCATGTATTATATTCCCAGTACCAAAGCAACCTATATAGCTAATTATGCATAATTAAACTATATAGGTTGCTTTGGTACTGGGAATATAATACATTGAGGCCACTTTAGAATCGGAAATAGGGTTCTGATAGCAGGTGATAAACGGTCATTAAATACAAATCATATATGGAATAAGCAATTATTACCATTTTAACTTCAGATTCAATGCACTGCATTGATAATTGTGATGAGGTACCGGTACATGTAAAATCCGATTTAGATTGGTTCAGTTTAGTTTTTGCAATAATGTGTGGACATCTTTGGTTGGCTGTGTTTTTTTAATATCGGTTTTACTCATATGGCTGCACAAAAATCACATAGTTGCAGCGAAATCTACAGGCAAAAGGTACAGATGTTGTCCATTCATACTAATGTAGATGGAGACATAATGTGGATTGGCTTTACCTGTAAGGATCACTCGCGCTAGTGATCCGAGGAAACTTTTTCTTCCATTCAAGTTTGAATTTGATGCGATACACTGCTGCCCCAGGGCCCAGGATACTGCGAGTGGGACTAGCTAGCATGGCAGCTCCTTGCTTTTCTTCTTTGTTCAGCTGTACTTACTTCCATAGCCAGTGCCGCTTATGACAAAGTCTGAGTCACCATCAAAGTCCCGTCAAGTCGGACTCGACATCATCATGATCGATGGAGTACATCACCGCTATGTGTAACTCAGTTTTGGATAATATCATTTTTTAAAAAAACATTCCGACCATCATGTATAGGGAGAAAGTGGGTGAGATTGTGAAATAAAACATCGAGACCCCCCCCCCCACCCCCCCCCCCAACTCCACAACCCACCCCACCAAACACCCAAACACCCCCACCCCACCCCCCCCCCCCCCCCCCCCCCCCCCCCACCCCCCCCCCCCCCCCCCACCCCCCCCCCCCCCCCCCCCCCCCCCCCCCCCCCCCCCCCCCCCCCCCCCCCCCCCCCCCCAATTTTCGGGCTAGCATATAGCATATTTAAAAGGATTATAT
Source organism: Ephydatia muelleri (assembly GCA_013339895.1). Classification (NCBI taxonomy): domain Eukaryota; kingdom Metazoa; phylum Porifera; class Demospongiae; order Spongillida; family Spongillidae; genus Ephydatia; species Ephydatia muelleri. The sequence goes on from JABACO010000014.1 coordinate 5,113,760, forward strand.
AGGAGGATACACGATGATTTCCTGTGCCTACCTGCCCCGCCCCCCTCCAATTTTTGTGATTAACTTGGTCATGCACATAGAAATAGAACACAACTAAGCCTGGTGTGTTTGCGCCGCTGGCAACAGCTCAAGCTATAGGAGCACGTAATGTCCGCCTCCGCCTAATGGATGTGTAGTTTTAACCTTTAATCTCCAGAGCCAAGTCAGGACCAATATTTGAAAATTCATATATAGAAATGCTAGTTTTTGTCATCCATTTCTCTCTACTGTTGTTTGATCTATCATGCTAAATTTACCAATTGTCAATCTATTTTTTAAATCACACTCTTGGCAAGGCCCTGGTTAAACGATGCACAAAAAGGATGCGGTTCCTTAAAATGCATTGTTTACAATTTAATTGTCACAGAAAAAAGTATGACAAGGTTGCAGTGTCATCCTAGTCTCGTACCCAGACCCAAATGTACGTAAGATGTCATCGCTTACAGTATGACATCACGTACAAAGGTACGTACGTGATGTCATATTGTTAAGCCTAGTTCACAATATGACGCAAGAGCGACGCGATGGTTGTCGCAGGAATAGAAAAAATTTCTATTCCTGCGACGCGATGCGACGTCGCAGCGATAAGGCCACTCCAATATGATTCCTTGTTTCCCGTTTCCCGCCCGCATTATTAATTGGTACCGCACGCTTTCGTTCATTATTGATCATGTAACTTCATTATTGTTAATAATTGGCATAAAAAATGGCTACATGTATCTTGAACGTATCAGTTGTGTGTTTGACTACTAGAACTAGTGAAAGTGAAACAGAACATTCATTTCTCGATTTTACAATCTATTCGACCACGTATTCCAACATTATCTAAAGTGTCATTGTCACTAGTTAAAGCGGAGGTGGGCGCCAACAAGGAAAAAACTGGACATAGTCGACTTGGACTTGTGGAGGCTTGTGTACTCAAAATATAAGCTCCCTGTAGCAGAACGTCGCCAACTTCAGCAACTTTTGGATGAAGATTTATATTCTTGTGGAGCCAAACTTCAAGATTTACATCTTGAAGACAAATTCAAGGATGTAGAGATCAGGGACCATGCTTGTGGAGATGTAATTGAAAAGCTCTACTATTCAGCTGGTTTTGAACCTATATGTGTTTATTGCGGCTGTGATCAGCCATACATCACCTCAGCAATATCGAAGCATGTTTGCATTATCCTCCTGTCAAGAAGTGACTTTCAATTGTATGTGTAGGTTGTGATTTGTACTTAATATTAACGACGTTAAATAATGAATAATGAATAATGAACCGCCCGCCCGCATGACTTTTATGTCCTATTGAAACGGGAAACAAGGAATCATATTGGAGTGGCCTAAACCACACCTAAACCACGCCCGATACTAGCCTAGTTCACAATATGACGCAAGAGCCCGCGATGCGTCGCGATGAATGAAAAAAAGTTCTGCACTGGGCTCGGCCGTCACTTTTTAATAACGTACCAGTATCGGGCGTGGTTTAGGTGTTTATCGCTGCGACGTCGTATCGCGTCGCAGGAATAGAAATTTTTTCTATTCCTGCGACAACCATCGCGTCGCATCGCGGGCTCTTGCGTCATATTGTGAAAAGGTCGTGAAGTATGTTTGGGTCTGGGTACGAGACTAGTGTCATCCCGGGAAGGTTCACACTTACGTTGCGCAAGTTTTGTCATCCATTTCTCTATCATGCTAAATATACCATTAAACATGCGACTGACAAATACGTATTGTTCATGCACTTGTGGAGCTAGCAAATTCCAAATCTATAATGTATTTTTTATTTTCCTAGTGCCAAAGACCTGTCTTACTATCCCCCCTTTTTTGCACGTCGTTCTGATCTTTCGAACATTACTTGTTGGTACTTGAAGTTGCTTCACGATATACCAAGACGTATCTATTGGCAATCAAGTATTGACTGTATTTGACAGTCTTTGAAGAATTGCAAGGAAGTACCGGTATATTCAGAATTGCTAACCATTTCTACAGTACCGGTCAAATGTCGTGAGACCCCCCCCCCCCCCCCCCCCCCCACCTGGGGCATTGGGAGGGATTTGACCTTTATAAAAGCAAACCACGGGAGATAATAACAAATGTACGCGGTTTAAATACTGGTAGTTTCATCTGGCTCACTACAATAAAATAGTCTATTGTAGTGAGCCAGATGAAACTAGGCCTACCAGTATTTAAACCGCGTGAGCGAAGACATTTGTTATTATCTCCCGTGGTTTGCTTTTTAGTTGAATACGGTACGATACTTTTTAATCTGTGTGTGTGTGTGTATGTGTGTGTGCGTGTTGCATTTGTGTGTGACACATTGTGACTGTGTGCGCGCGTGGTGTGTGCGAGCGTGTTTGCATGTGTGTGGTGTGTCTGCGTATGTGTGTGGTGTGTGTGTGTGCTATCTTCGTGGCACAGTTTAACTAACGTAAGTTCTATCCAAATTTTTCACTCAGATGGAAAGCGGCCTCAATTGTCCCTTGGAAGTGTGGCCAACTTCTAGTGTGGGATGCAGCATGTCCGTGTACGTGCGTGTTTGCGTGTGTGGTGTGTCTGTGTGTGTGTGTGCTATCTTCGTGGCAAATAATAAATAAAACTTTACTATCCTTGTATGAATTTCACCCGCAGAAAGTGAGAAACTAAAGCGCTTTTCTCGACGACGTCCATTTTGTACAACAAATCTATCACGTGTTGAAAGGTCAAATGCCGGCTACTGGGGCCCAGTAATGATATTCACGTGTCAAATCCCCGACTTCGCCCCAGGGGTCTCACGTAACAATGATAGGCGCATAATATATCCTTCATTGAAAGCCCACACTTTCCATTGCTCCAAGATGGCGGCTAATGAAACTATTAAGTCACGCGATGAAAAGTTCTGTACTAGTTTGCACGTTCAGAACATGAAGCAGCATATGAATGAGGAGCGAGGTTGTGTTGTAACACTTGAGGTTAATAGGTTCAGTGGCCATGCTGCAACATAGGACTGATAAATGAGCTTGGGATATCACGATTTGTTGATCATGTATCTCATTTTCAGGCTGTACCCAAACTGCACACAGGTTAATTAGATGGGTCACTCTAAAGCATTTCTTGTAAGCTGTTAATGATTAATGTATCCTGATTACAGTATGAGATTTAGGAGTGACTACACTGAAGCTTTGAAAATAGTGGGTTTATTTACTTGTGATGCAAAATGATAGCATGTTTTCAGCTTGTATAATATTTGAAACTGCTATTAACTGCTTGCGTAAGGGCCTGACAGTGATATGATTTCATGTTACCAGGTGTCTGTGAATTGAATTTAAATTCTTCGCATTCCAAATTGTTGCATTCATTTGCAGACACCTGATTTTGTAAGACAGCGGTTGGCACACATTCACAAGTTGATTTGCAAGGTATGAAGAAATACAACCTTGTAGTCCATTGGCCATTTATGCCAATATAATTATATAATATTTTAAACTGTTAGGCATGTTATTAGATGTTTTGTATTTAGTATTTATTGTAAGTAGTTCAGTTTAATAATGAGAGTTTTACTCTTACAGTCTGAAAGAGTGTATCTTCACAATTATGAATTAGTTTACGTGTATCTAGTTTTGTTAGGTCTGGAAAATAAATTGCTTATTTGGGATTGTTCTTAGTGAAATGGGACCCAACTTATGTTTTTCAAGATTTCATATTATATTTTTATATTCTGGAGTCTGAATGTCCTATACACATCGATTCTTACACACTGAGAATCAGACTATCGTGTAAGGTCATTTTTAATTAGACATACTCAATGCAAGCATTGCGTTTGTTTGCTGTATTGGAAATTACAGCAAACATATGTTGGGTCTCTTTTCATGCATTTGTTTATACTGACAGTAAACTCTTACCACATGGCAGGAATTTGATATGCAGATTACCTAAGTGATGGTATTGTCATGCAATAATGAAAATTATTAATACTGCATGATTTTAAACATTAGTATAATATGGCTTTGTGACGTTTGAGTTGAAGACAATATGCATCATAACATGTTTTCAGGGTCGACCACAATGAAGCTCAAAAGAATATTTTCGATTGTTACTCTTGCATCAAATTCCTGTTTTTCTTGTGCTGTATACGTTAGTGATGAATTGTCAAAATACTTGTACGTTCCTCAAGTGCCCGACTCAATCCCATACATTTATGTTCCGTGGAAAAATGAATCAACCAGTTGTCATGGACTACACAATGGGCAGTTGTTTCATCTATTGGGGACAAGATGACATTTGGTATGGTGAAAATCCTTGATTCAACACAACAGTGGTGCTTACTTGTTGTTGCTACCCATTCAAAACTGTGGACAGTTCCAGTTGGACTCAATACTAGCCACCTGATATATTTGTCTATTACTGACCTCCAGGCACTTCCCTATAAGCTAGCTAGTTATGCTGTGCACTCAATGAATTGGAAAAATGTTGCATACTTGTATGCCATTGAAAATGGTGCAAGAACAATTTATGACATGGAAGAAAGCAATTTTCCACTTCCTATTAATGGAGTGTATTTATCAGTTGAAAAAAGCAAGCAGTACTATAGAAGCCCTATACTTTCTGAAAAGCCATCAAAAGGTATGTGTACAGTTATCTTTGTTGTACCAATGATTAATACCTCTCCGACATACAGGTAACCTTTTATGGAACCCTGTGTCATATTTAAAAGTGAAGATTCGTTAATGAGAAGATTTTTGAGGCTCTTTAGTGGCCACTGGTGGTCATCCAGTTTGTGTTTACCAGTCATTCAGCACCACTTGGCAGTGTTTAGCCACGAAGATGAACCAGAAAGGATAGTTATTCCAAGAGGAAGTTTCTCACCATACAAAGGAGGTGGTACAATCCATCTGTACGAAGCTCCTATGGTCACGTCTGTTGCCCACCACAGTGAAAGCAGATATTGCAGCAGTTTGGAGATCCTATATTGCTCAGAGTCTTTTCTACCTTATCCCTGATGCTTGTCTCATGTTATTCATCCAGCCAGTCTCCCGACTGAAATAATTATTAACAGTGATGATGATACATTGTTTTCAGAGGAATGGTTCAAAGCGAGTTGAAATGTGGAAATATTTCCCAATGACATTTGATCTGTTTGAAGATGCACTGCTTCAGTTGTATCAAACATGGTCCATAAAGGCTTTTTGGCGCAATTGACTATGAGTATGTGAGTGCATGGGTATATGACCTGAAGCAGATTGGATACACATTTCCGAACCTTCCAGATAAATCTAAACTATGGACCAGAAATGTTCAGTGTGTATCATGTTCAATTGGGGTGCAGAAGGATACACGATTAAGATGTTGCTGGCTTATTACATGCGATTTTTTAATTCAATTTGTGCTAATTTATGATGGTAAGTGGCCCAAAAACAGGAAGACGTTCAAACTTCTGTCAAAGTTATTTCAGTGGATACAAAGAACGGGTGGTATCAGCAACATGCATTATTGAAATGTTACAAAGTGGAGATAACAATACAGCAAGTTATTTATACATCCCTGATGATATGTTCATCAATATTACAATGATGAGCACACTCCCTATATCAAATATATGGCTTAATGAGCCTGGTGATTTTAGTTTGAATGATCTTGGTACATTTTTGCAAGATACCTGGTACTGGTGGAAACATCCTAAAGGAACTAATTTCAAAAAAAGTACCTTTCAGTTGTTGATACATTGCCTCTTGAATGGAAACAAAGTCTTTCACGGAATGTGGGTTTCCCCAATCACATGCATAGCCATTCAGTTGTAGACAGTGTACATATCCCACGAACATTTAGTGGTAACCTAGCAATGTTTTACTTTACTTCATGGGAAAAAGCAGTATCTTCTGTGAAATTTTAATACCTTTAGCACTGGACATTACAGCTGGGCCTCCGAATCATACCTACCTTGTGGAGGGCAATCTTTGGAGTAAAGGCAGATCAAGTTTGAGTTTGATCAGAGATTATTCTACAACTAAACATTTTGTTCATCCTTTAAAATTGAGTACTGATATGGGAAGTAATGTTTGGTGTATGCTTATGACTGAACAGATCAAAAGGAATTGTGTTGCATAAAGTCTGTACAGAGAGATAATCATGGATTGTTATTAATGTATTTGCAAATTAGAATGGTTTAATTTTTAAAAACTGTGACTAATAGTGCAATAAGCATGCACTACATTTAACTTCTTAATAATAAAAATAAAAATCCTGCAAGACCTCATAAATCATACTGGATATCAATTACTTCAAAGAATGATAAATTTGGTGGGTGTACAAAAATGCTTGCATGTATTATTAGTTTCAAACCTTAGAGGCTTTCTTAGTAGTCAAGTGATTATTCACTGTAGGCTTTAAGGCTTGACTATAAAAATGTTATACGTTTACCACGTACGTATACAGTAGCTTGCAAATGTTCATCTGAGCAATATGTATGCCCTTATATATAATTATATGGGATCGTTTCCGCGAAACGGCACCTAACGCATGTTTTTTCAAGATTTCAAATCCTTTGATATTCTAGAAGTCTGAATGTTTTCTACTCATATTTCAACGCAAGCGTTACATTTCTATTGCGCGTACTGGAAATTTTAAAATGTATGCGTTTGCGGAAACGATCGACACAAAGTTGGAATTTGCGCAATCTTAGGATTGGCCTGCGCATGGATATTCAATGCCATTTAATATCCATGGCATGCGTAAACCTGGAATTCTAGGTTTGTGTTTGCAATCCTAGGATTGTGGTTGTAATCCTATAATTACGCCAGTACAAACTTTGAATCGGTTCAATCCTAGGATTGCGCTATAGCACCATCCTAGGATTTGTTGCGCAATCCTAGGATAGGTCTGTGCAAACCCGGAATTCTTTATATGCCTATAGCCAATCGACATGTACATGTATAGGAATACTTGTAAAAGTCATTCTTTTACTTTTTCTGGTGCAAGTCGTTCCAAGTTGCATAGCCACAACTAGTTTTGTGCTAGTCATTCCATGCCCAGCCAAGATATTTCAAATCAGGCAATTTAACTGACAGTTAATTCATGGTATCATTTATAGTATATCCAGAGAATCAAATCATTAAGTATACAAAGCTGCATGCAAATGCATATGAGAATTCAAAATCAGAGCTTGCTAGCAACAATATACACTGATACTGATAGGTATACTATGTAGTAGTCTTAAAAACCATCTGCTTAAAAGTTTTTTTTAACTTCAACAAAGCCCAGAAATAAAGTGTAACTTTTTTCGGGACGGGTCTAACCGTTCACTTCTAACGAACAATGTACAAAGCTTAGAATTGCGCTAAACATTGTGTAAAAGGTTGGGTTACTATGTACGCACAAATTTAGCACTCGTCCGACTAATTTTCCCAAATGTGAGTTCAACAAAAAATGCCAAAAAAACATTCGATTTACGTGGAACCGGTGTTAAGGTACTTAAACCTAGTTAATCGACACCGCGCCCGGTCGCCAATCTACGATCAACAGGCCCGGTCCAAAGTTAAATATAATTATGGGCGTGACACTCGTAGCACAGGCATGTAAGTTTCTATCAATGGCATGCCCGGTCAGCCGATCCCGTGTAGACCAAAATAGTTATACATGTCTTTAAACTAAAAAATGCAAAGAACAGAATCATACATGCATGTAACCAGACAATGAGAACATGCATGGGTGAGGCAAAAAACATATTAACTTATCAAATTCAAGCGCTGTAACTATTAGAGGACTTTGGGTTTCGTAATCATGAATTGCCAAATACCTTTGTCCTATGCTGCGAACTGCTAACAAATTCATCTGCGATGTTCTCTAGCTTGATGCTGTCAGTGAGAGCTTTGTGAACCTGTAACACCATTAGGTGATATAATCTAACCTGGCTCATGCATTGTGCTGCGTAGATAGCTTTTAATCCTACGGAGCGCGCTAAATGTACGCTCGGAAGTTGCATTTGTAGCAGGCATCGCTAGAATTAGCTTCATTACTGTGCAAACTTCAGACAGAAGTTGTTTTTGAGCTGCTGTTAAAGTGGAAGTGTACTTTATGATGTCCACAATTGTCGGTTGGATTTGAACTGCTGAATAGAAATTTAGAAATTCCGTGCAAAAAATTGACAATTGGGAGCGTAATAGCTCTGAATGGAGGTCATCTTTATAAAATGTGTAGACAAACTCAAAATCTTACTGGAAATCCTTCCTTTGTGATGCTTTTAGCTTCAAGTTCTGTAGGTGACAATATACTAGGTACCCAGGCTGATAGAACCTATCTTTGATACAACCAACGGAAAGGTCTAATGCTTCATAATACTCCTGATGACGATAGGTTTTTAGGTTCAGAGTGATACTCATGCTCCCCAATTCCATCATCGAACCTGCTTGGTATCTTTCTTTTTCGAGGGAGTTCCGGCTGTTCAACTTTAAAAGCTTCTGCACTATTAATGACCTTTTCCCATACAAATCAAATGCTTCTTCATTACGAAGAGTTTGAAGAGTGTGCATCACCATGGCAGCTGTATCTTGAGCTTCAGCTGCAGACACTGTGTCACATTGTAGTGCCTTACTCAGATTATCAGTGTGCCTCAGTACCAGCTCAGCCAGATAGACACCAAACAGAAAGCTAAATTTCTTCATCTGAGCCTGAACTCCATGTATTAGTGCTTTACTTTCAGTGTCCCTTGCAACACTAATGGCTTCATCCCATGTGCGCATAAGTGCAGAGTAATTTTCCAGAATGCCGAATAAAGAATCTGCACGAACAGTCCATCCGGTAGGATACAAGACTCTAATGCCGATACTGCTGCTGTTAGACTCTAAGTCATTCTCTTGCTTAAAAGCTCTGAAAATACCTTCTCGCTTCGGTGAAAAATTAATGAGCTTTGTTATCTCATGCGTAGTTTCTAAAGCATCCTTCATTATTTTTGAACTCTTTATAGCATCACTCAGCAAGATTTAGCGAATGTCCATAGCAATGCGTATACACTTTGCCTCCATGATCCTTTTTGCAACACCTGATCTAGAACCACTCATTTTACTGCACCCATCATAGCATTGTCCGCGAAGCATGGTGATAGCCAGATTTAACCTTAGCATAACGTCTTTAATAACAGCAGTTAAACATCAGCTGTGATTGAATCCACCGAGTATAGCCCTATATAAACTCTTCATTGACGATGAGTTTATCGTCTACAGTCCTGAATACAACAGTAACCTGTTATTGGCTGCATACATCTGTGGTTTCATCTATCATAACTGTGACAAACCTAGAATCCTGAATTTGAACAGCAATGCTTTTGTGCCATTATTTTGAGTAGCTCATTCTGGGTGTCATGCAATTTCTATTCAGCCATTCATCCATCTTGGCATCCCCCTGTCCTGATAGCTTCAACAATTGGATAAAGTTACTCTCACTATCATACCATCCCCTCTGATTGGTAAGCCTTGACGAGCTAGTAACTGAAGACAGGACAAGATCTTAATTAGCATGACACGGTTGTTCTCCTTCTCCTTAGAATACTGCTCTGATAGTTGTTCACCAATATCTGAACAGGTTTTAGGAAGACTTACAACTATATCTACAGCTTCACGGTGGCAATCCTTAATTGATGCTTTTTGAAGGCTCGAGTGGCATCTTTCCAAGTACAAAAAGAAAATGGGATGGCGAGTAACAGTCAATGGAAACCCATTAGAGAAAACTTACAAACGCAGGATCAGCCCTTGTACTGGACTTCATCTTCCGTTCTTTAAATCCCTTCACAGCAGATGTGGCAGTATGCTAAGTCCTTACCTTCGCCATAGTGAAGAAATGGCCATGTCTTAAACATGCAGCCTGAAACGATCGCAAGACAGGTTTTTTTTCTCACCAAATGAACGCTTAGGGAACGTCAGGCTCATAGGGTGGTGCGGGATGTCGGGGATCTTGAGGCAGATCATTTATTGAGAGCAAAGAGTTGGCCATATTTGCACAGCAGGAAATTCATTCAATGGTTAAATGTATTATGTGAGACTGACATGTACGCGGATTGTGGGATCGATAATTGCGCAGCGGGAAATTCATATAATGGTTAAAATAAGACTATGAAGTGTGATATGACATCAGGCACGCCCACATAAAGACACGCCCATTTTGGGACCGAAAGTTGGTGCGGCCAAAGCCGCATCGTGTGTGCCGGGACTGGATCATGTGACAGGTGGCACGCATGCGCTTGTCAGAAGTGATGCGTGTCAGAGAAGTAGTGATTTCCGAATCCTTGTTGAAGTGGGTGAATTCTTTACAAAGACCAGAGGGATTGGATCGCGAAATACATGGCCAAGGCGATGAAACCCGCAGAACAATCCACCTCTATGGCAACGACGCAAAGCCAATCGGACGGTTAGTGTGGTAGTAATGGGTTAGCAGAACTGTGTGCGAGTGCCGGGGCGATACCCACGTTTTGCGCGTATCGCTTCGAATTGTTACTGAATCCCAGCAAAAAAATCTTAATCTTAAGATTATTATATGATCTTAGGGTAACGTAGGTAGTGTTCGCCACCCCGCGAGTACCGATGTCGGTTGTCTTGAATATATAGCAAACAGAAGGGATAATTATATACACCTACCTGATTCCAAGAGATCGTCAGCCCTCACTCTATACTACTACTGCTTCGTTTATTCAAAAACGTGCTCCGTACGACTGTTTTATCCAATTAAGCGGATTTCTGGTATAGTCGCCAGTGCGACTGGTCTTTCGCCACGTATGGTTGGAGTGTTAGCCCCCCTCCCCCGTATTTCGTTGTAATGTAGCATAACTTGCGTAAGGAAGGTGGATTGTAACACAACATTGCTTGACCAAGTTTTCAAGCATGGAGCAACCTTTAAACACCCAGGGAAAATTCAGTTTGTGATTGTAGCATTTGTCAGTTATAGGAAGGCGACCATTCATTCATAAATACTCAGAAATTATATATATTATGTACACCTAAGGATTGAAGTATATGTATATCTGTGTTTCGTTTCATTACAAGTATATTGTTAAATATGAATTTCTCAATCACAATGTAAAAAATAAATGGAAATCAGATTAGCAGAAATAAAAATCATCAGCAATGGCATGGTGTCTTACTGTACTGTTTAGTTATCATCTGGCTCCTTGTAAAACATTCTGGGCAGAAATAATCCTCGTCATTGTCTGATTCAAAGGAAAATAAATCCTGGTGAAGCTGGTCAATGCATTTCACGTGAAGTACATCTGCAGTTTGTACATTGCATCCACATGCATTCTATTTTATTCTCTTCCTCATCAGTGAAGCTAGAATTGCACAATTCCAGTCTTCATTAGCTTCCTTTCCACATCATCACCTTTTCTCTGCTTATCTTTTCCTTTTGCCCTCTGCTTTTGCTCCTCTTCTCTTCGGCTTTTGTTTCTATTCTTCTTTATCAGCTTCTGCTTTTCCTTTTCAGCCTTCTATCTGGATTCTGTCATTCTTCGCATCACAAATGTACATATCACCTATCAGCTGTTTCCAGCGCTTGCTTCTAAGATAATGCAAAGATGGCTGATAATTAGTGTGGATGGCTGACGCATGATCAGATGACTTCTTGCTAGGAAGTTGATCTTTGACACACTTGGAGTAGTCAACTGCATTGGGATCAAAGGGGGAAAAAAATCACTCCTAAAACCATTCTCTTCACTGCTTCATCTGTTATCTGATCCACAGCCAACTTAAACACCTTGGGGAATCTTTTTTTTTGTGGTGACTTGGTTTGAAGTGGAAGTCTTCCATCTGTGTTTGACCTTTTCCACAACCCATTCAGAGACCTAAATACTGAAATGTCTAGGGGTTGAAGCATGTGAGTGGAGTTTGGGTACAGTGCTACCAAGAAGATCCCGTTCGATGCACAGAAGTCAGTGGTCTCAGGGGAGAGGTGTGACTTGTGACCATCAGCAAATACCAGTACTGGTCTTTGTACTTGGTGTTCGTAAGCCAAGAATTGAAAACCTGAGAAGTTTAATCAAAGAATGTCAAAGTCGTCATCCAACCGCTTTCTAACTTTCCTAAAGCCCAACTAGGATCTACAGCGCCCTCAGCTTCTATGATATTGTATGGGATGCTCTGCTTGTAAGCGTAAACTATCCTAGGTGGTGCCAAACTTCCATCGGCAGAATATCCCATCAGCACAGTTAGACCCTCCTTATCATTCTCTTTGGACACCTGTAAAAAAGCTCTTATAATTCACAGGCCCCAATACTGTGCCCTTTTTCTTGGCAAGCAGGAACTGTGATTCATCAAGTTAAATACCCTTTGAGGATTTATAAGAATATCTCCAGCTCCTTCCTCCTGAACGATGTAAGCCTCAATATCAGTGAACCACTTGCGAATATTAAGCTCCGTTACAGTGGCCCTTCCCCAGTAACCTTTCAGGTAATCATTCTGTGAGTTGAGGGTTGCGCTGCATAAACCCATAAAACCAATACTTGCCAGGCCTGTCATCAGTAAATGGATTTTGTCTACCATCATCCTTGATCACCCTTTGCACAATTTCCATTAAATCATCACGATTTATAGGAAAGCCACACTTGAGCAGCTTGATGCAGAATGTTGCCAGCGAATCCTCCTCGGCCTTAGTGAGTATGGGGCTTGGACCCATTCGTCTCTCTTCTGGACTTTTACCTGTTGTCACACAGTGTTGTACGGGGTACACTACCGTAGCGTCATCATTTAAGAAATGTCACAATTAAGGAATCTGTGGATTAACACGTAACGATTTTTGCAATTAAGGAAGGGCACTGAGCGTAATTTTCTCGAATTTCACAATTAAGGAACAGGTCATGTGCTCTGTAAATCTTGAGGGTTTGTGCTCCAGCACGTCGTCTAGTCCTATAAATTTGATCTAGTTAGCGCATGCATATTGTTGGTTCGACTTTGAAAACAGGGGGGGGGGGTGGGTAACTTGGGATTCGATGAAGCGGTTGTTTGTGCGCCTCCATGCATGCAATTTGAAATCGAGTGAGTACAATGTTTATACACGTATATAGCTAGAAAAAAAGTGTAATGGTGCGAGCATGCAATTTTAGATTTATTTAGTACACATAGCCTGAAAAAAAGTGTATGAAGTTGACAGTTGTGCAGCTGAACATTACTGACATCACCATTCTCGATCTGACATCTCTTCTGAATCATAATCTGTTATGCAATCAGCATCTTCACCTGTTTTTTCCACTTCCTCCTTCATGAATGATCTCATCTGCATCCTCTGTGATATCCCCTTCCTCATCCTCTGTGATTTCTTCTTCCTCAGTGATTTCCTCTTCCTCATTCTCTGTAATTTCCTCTTCTTCATCCTCTGTATCAGGCTGCTTTTTCGGACGCCCTCGTTTCTTTTGGAGAGGGTTGAGTCTTTTTGGACCCAACAGTTGCATCAAGCTGTTTTCTTTGTGGAGGTGGTGGCATTCCAGAAGTTGTCAGCAAGATCTGTAATGCATTGGCAGCAGCTACAAAGTTCATCTCATCTTGTTGATTGCCCTCTGCAGCACCTTCCACTTCCAAGCCATCTGGTTCAGAGCCATGAGGCTCATTGATAGCTGTATAATCACCAGATGGAAACAGACGTACAGCATGTTGAATGCTTGCCGCTGAAAACTGTGGGTCCCATGCACGCAACCACCCTGCAATCATCCATGCTTTTCTGAATTTTTCAGGTCTGGAACGAGCTGATGCTAAACCAGCCAGTACATACACAGGTAGCTTTGGTTTTCAAATTGCTAGTGCTTATGTAAGTGCGAAGGAACTGTGGACGCTTACTATCAGGAACCTGTTGCAGGTTCTTTATCAGATCCTCTATGAAGGCAACCATCTTTCACAGTTTTGTTGAGTACGATGTCACATGGTTGCAACTTGGCTAGTGCATGCAGCTGGAATATACAGGACAATCAGCCATGGCATCTCATCTTTCATCCATCTGCGAAAACCTGTTAATTGAAAATACTCATTCAACATGTTTACACTCTAATCAAACCTACTGGCTTACCTGCATCATGTAGAAGTTAATGCTGCAAAAAAGTGCCTTCATTGTATCCACATTGGACCAATGATTCTCCTTATAGCTCCAAACCCAGTCTTTAAGTCACTCTCTAGAACGCAGACTGACAGGGGGCATGCAGTTTTTCTGTTTTTTCCTTGGAAAATCATTTTGAACCACTGAAGGCATCACCAGATGCTGTGCAGCCAATGTCTAATGTGTATTGACATTTGTCGCCCCAAACCAAGGACAGCCACATGTCTGGTACCTGTTGGAACTAGAGTTTTGCACCGTTTTGCAGTTGGTACCAGATGCTGAGCAGTCTGGTCATAATTGATGACAAGTTCTGGTGGGATGTCATACAACTTAACAACAATTGCAAGACGCATGACTGCCTCATCTCGCTGCAGCTCCCAGTTAGTTGGCAGGTCCTGCCAGGAAGTCGTTGCCATAAGCCATGCTGAGGGCCCCATTCCTTTATCCATCAACGCACCGTGCTCTCACTTAGCTTAAAGTTATTGAAGTCCACAACATAGTCCAGGTGCTCTCCCATGGCATTTGCAAGCACACTTTGGATCAATGCCAATTGTCATTGGCATGCCTGAGTTCATAATAGGCACCAAGGCTTGTTTTCAAACTGTTACATTTCAACTTCCATTAAAGTACGCTTCACTGCCACGAGATTTAATAAATGACTGCGTAGGACTCATTAGCTGATCGGAGGACCGGCTTGGCTGACCTGGTTGCTGGCTTGCCTGCTGGCTGGGCTGATCTAATTGTTGTGCCGTATAGGACTGGCTTGGCTGACCTGGTTGCTGGCTTGGCTGATCGGATTGTTGCCATATCGCGTGGTGCCAGTTGAAGAGGTGTTTTGCTGTAACTTTGGCAAACGTAACTGGCAGATTTTTGTTCAGCCCACTGCGCAAGCTTTGAAACGCACTATTTTCTTGCCATTTGACAAAGTAACAAACTCATTCAACTTTGATAGAGTGATAATCTTGATGCAGGTCTTGAAAGTGTGCCTCATTTAACGAGTTCTAAGCTTGAGACTGTGCGTTTTATCAGAAACGCTGGTGGGTTGAATACTGCTTGTCTCCATAGTGATGCCCATATCGTTTCTAATTGCGCACACCTTTTACTCTAATTTCACAATTAAGGAATCTGACCACTTCGAAATATTCCAACGTCACAATTAAGGAATCGTTAAGGAATGTGACATTCCTTAAATTGTGACGCTTATGGTATATGTCTTTGACACTGCATTGCAAGTCAGATGACCCTCCCTTACTTCCTTCAGAGCTGAGTCCATGCTCTCAATCGAATACTTCAAATACTGTTGCCTCCATTATTGAACACTACAATATGATAAATTATATTATTTCATTTATCGTGTGTTGCATTTTTTAAAAAGAACAACAAAAAAGTACCTTCATGCATACATAGGCCTATGTAAGCTATTAATTCATGCACGCAAGTGATAGTCCTAGGCCTATAGTTCAGTTCTGTCAGACCAGAGGAATTGAAATTATCTCTGCATAAGCTGAAGTAGTACATCCTCTGACTGAATAAAAACAGCAGATCAGAACAGAACAAATGCACACATCATTAGGCCTTTAGGCCTATTGAAAAGACCGCATTTGGAAATAGACCCCCCTCCCCCCCCCCCGGCAAACACTCCTTCGCAACATGCACAACTTCCACTACTTCCATATAATCAATTGGATACATTTTGGAGCCTAATGGTTGCTAATTTAAGTACTATCACTTCATTTGATGAAGTAGTAGTCGCCACCCTACTGATCAGCATAAATTACTAATGGAGTGTTCGCCACTCTCCCTGGTTCCAAAGCCAGTACGTTTCATTAAACACAAAACAATGTACAGTGTTCAGAAACAACTGCTCTTCTGTAATAACAAGCAAATTTGTATTACACACCTTGCAGACACTGATTTGCACCAAATAAACTCGCTAACAATTGTGCAGTGTTTACCGCGCCATTTTTACCGATAAATGAGGTAGCTAACTTTACGTCATTATTTCGGAACAACTGAAAGAGTACATATAACTTTAATAGTGTGCCGTGAACACAGATTCCAAGTAGTATTATTTCCATGTTGTGCCGAGGGATAAAAACATCAGGTAAGCCTTGGTGCAGCGTTTGAAGTGTAGGGTGGCGAACACTCCTTACTGGCGAACATACCTGACGCTACCCTATACTAAGATCTAATAAGATTATGGGACTAAAGAAGTTTCATAAGTTATAGACATTTTGCAGTGACATACCGGGAACGTTCAAAACATTGCCGTCAATGTTACTGGGGGACAAATTGTGCATTAATTCGAAGTTTATTATGTAATTCAACATGAGCGATGACTATATCAACGGTTGTATGCTTACAATGCGCGCTACGTCAGAAAGCTCCAATGTCTCACTGAACTGTTGGAGATACATTTGATGAACCATGGATCCTGGAGAGATGATATTAGACAATGGCTGGCAGTTGACTTTCCAGCCATATATTCGTTACTGATACACCAGGAGGGTACACTAGGGAAAAACTGAAAGCTTTCAAGAGTCTTGAAGCCCATAATGGTATAATGCTTCACAAAGCTTCACTTGGTCTACTGATTACACCATTAGCATTATCCAGATGAACTTGACCATTGATAGTGCTTCCATTACTCTCTTCACCCACTGTCTCACAACCACCCTTTCGTGACTGAGGATCGATACATGTGTTCCCGTGGGGGATTTAGTTTTGCCTCTCCAAAACACAGACGGAACATAGTCAACATTGTTTCATCCTTTGATGGTTACCTATGAAAATATACCATCCTGTACATCAGTTTGAGACACATTAGTACATGCTCTAGCTAATGCTTTACCTGAAATGAAATGTTTACCACAAACTCGAGCATTCTTGGATGGAACAAAGCCTAGCGCATTGATCCGTATTTCGCGCCGCCTCTGGTCAGTTGGAATTCTAAAAAACTCAAGTTATACGTTCTCTTAGTCTAGCTTTACATCCGAAAGCACAGCATACGTTATGCATTTTGGTGACATTATCGATAGTTACGTCATAAAATTCAAATAAATGCACAATTTGTCCCCCAGTAAAACATTGACGGCAATGTTTTGAACGTTCCCAAGATGTCACTGCAAAAGGTCTATCAGATTGGTTCTTTTCTAGGACGTCCCCCCCCCTCCCCCAATTCAAACAAGTCAATTAGCAGCCTTTGATGTAATCAACAGTCTCTCAAGAGCAGTCGCTTTTACTTGTTTAGGAAGGGACATGCAGAGGACACATGTGTGTGTTACAGTGTTACACACACACAACATGCCGTACGTATATCATACGTCCATGTGTGTCTCGATCATCCCCAATTTGAGGATACATGCACCATGCACACATCCCTCACCATATACATTTCACATTTCACATTCCATAAACTATTCAAACCTTTTGTACACAACCCTAAACAGGGTATTGTTATGCTATATGCATTACAATATTAGAGAAAGTTTCTGGTCCACTAAATCAACGTCTCCTCATTAATTCAGGGAGGTAGGTGTCAAACAGAGTTGAATGCATAGTCCTCTCTTCTCTCATCAGACGCTTACAGGAGCTCCACATTGCTTACACACCCTGTGTGTGCGCTTGTAGCCGGGTCCACAAAGTGGAGTGACTGGTTGACAGTCTCATGTGACCTCCCGGTGGTTGCAGTAATTCTACTGTATGCCTTCCATTCATCGCTGTAGATGATACTGCCAGGACGAATGTGCTGCTGGATGAGAGGGAAGAGTGTGGCAGCATCTCTGTGCACGACCTCGACTAGGAAGCAGTCTCCAGTTATTCTCTCAGTTCCTCCAAACACCCAGAGACCTTCCACCTGCCTGCCTCGGTTATACTTTCTCTCCCAAACTTGCTCTCATCAATTTCTACTTCCACTCCTGGTCCTCCAATGATGGCCGGGTGATCAATAAAATACTGAGAACAGATGTCACAAATAAAATTGTACCAGTCCACGGCCGTTTGGGCAGCAACCTGTTCAAAGCAGACACGTATGCAGACGGATGTATAAAGCACATGTTATCACCTTACTTCAGTTTCTTCCTTCATTTTGCCAAGGGGTGTTTTTACAGACCAAAGATGCACTATTCTGATAACCTTTTTAATACCAAATTTACATCCTGCAACAGATAAAAGGCCAGGTAAGAAACTGCATAGACTCATGCATGTAAATAAGCCATGTCGCAAATAAAATGTACCTTCACAAAAGTTCCTGAACGCAGAGCCCACTTCCTGCCTGCAACCTTTTCTTGGGCATCTTCCATCCCATTTCCTTATTATTCAATGCTTTGTCTTAACAAGGTGCATTTCCCGTCCCAAATTTCGGGCAGCTTTTCCTCTCTGCAAGGAGTTTGTGTCGCTGGCACCAATGCACCGTGGATTCAACGTCAGACAATGCTGTGCAGAGATCTCTATACGTGATGGGCCAACCAGCCACTGTGGCAACTGAGCTTGAGCCATCTCACGCTGGAATGTAGCTTATTCCATAGATATTAGAGGTAAGGGATTGGAAACTAACCCAATCAACACCAATCAACAGGTACACTCCTGGCAGTTCCAGTACCCAGGCCTTTACAGAGAAAAACTACCTTTGGAATCCTCACAACAAGTCCCCTTCAATGCATGTTTTGTGCGACACTGGCTTAATCTAAACTTGTGTCTAGATCTATCACACATTCTGTATTGAGAGAAAGCATTCAGCGTAACTGGCGTATAATGTAAATTGAGCGCGGGTTTGTAAGCTAGGCTAACTTTATAATTTTTATCTCCTCTATAATACGTATTGACAGCAAACCAACTATCCGTTGGCACGTAGTATTCATCTAGCTATCTAGAAACCAAGTCTTGTAATTTTGACGACAAAGCTGCAGTCGCTATGTCTGAGAGTTTTGTACCTGGTTCAAAAATCAAACTTTACGTATTTCTGGTGAGTGTGACACATTCACAGCGCAAAAACTATACTGTGGTACGTAAAATACTGTGCTATATCTGCCTATCCTAACGCCGCACTGTTGCGCCGCTTTGTTCGGGCGTAGCATCTGAGAGTTTCAAAATGGAGAAGAAGTGCGCCAAGTCTGTAACTCCCTTTAGGAAGGTACTAATAACATAACTCTTAGCTCTCTGTAATCTGCAATTTATGCTCTATCTTTTCCTGCTCTCTGTTTGTGCCTCAAGTTAACTTTACAATAGACTTCTGGGGGGTGAGGGCGTCAGACTTACCAATTAGCAACTGCCAGGATTGTCCGCTCGACGTTCCGTTTGAAATGTATGGCGCACGTGCGCGGTTTCCAATCCCTTACCTCTAATATCCATGCTTATCTTTGCCAAAAGTAGAACTTGCGAGACACTGCTGATTACATCAAAGCCTGTTGATTGACTTGTTGATTGGTTAATAATTGGGGGGGGGGGGGGGGCGTCCTAGAAAAGAACCGTAAAATCTTACGTAAGATCTTACGCAAGCTATCTTACTAAGTTCTAAAATTGTGAAAAAAAACTTTTATCTATAAACATACATTACACACATATATACACAATTTGTTTTGCCATTTTTGTTTGTTTTGTATCCAGACATTTTGGTTGCACTTTTTTTAAATCTTTGCAGCTTCTTGTAGTTCTCTTTCTGAACTTCTTGTCTATGCATTCTATCTGTGGCAAAATGTTTTGTACCACTAAGTTAACAAAGCTGTTTGCAAATTATTCTAACCTTCCAATAGGCCAACCCTCTTTGGTGGTTTTCAGATTTCCTTTGCGGCCTCTTCTTAATACAAGAGGAACCCATCTCTTCATCTGTAATTAGGCATTCATCAAATTGAGGGCATATTTTGCCGGTACAGCTTTTATTAATAGCAAGTCTATCCCATCTTCCTAATAAATAACATTAATGTATGAAAATCATAATATTTTTTTATTGTACTGTTAAGAAATGGTTCATTAGCTTCAGCATTGCTGGGCTGCAGGCTCTGCAAGGATAAATTTAATCAAACCCAGGTTCTGTTAATTATGAACTAAATACTTCAGAACTGTTTTTTTTTTGCTGTCCGAAAGGGCTTTCATATCCCTCATTTCCTTCAGGTTTTCGTTCATAGTGCTCAAAGTTCCTTGGAAAAAGAAACACTTGGAGATTAAAAATACAATGTATATGTGTTCCTCTTAAAAAGGTGTGGGCTTACCGTAGAAAAATCTGTCTCTTCATTACCATGTACATCTCCTCTTCAAATTGCTATGTCAACAAGCTTTAATTTTATAACCTGTAACTACTAGAACCATGACAGCCATTGATTGGCAACATCTATTATGCATGCAGTAGACCCATGCAAACATGCAGCACAGCTAAATATAATGTCCTTGGTTTTTTTATTACAATGCAAACTTAGTGCCCACTGTGAGTACCTTATTGGATAGGTCATACATTTGTAAGGCAACGAGACGAGTAATACAGACAGCTAAAAAGGCCATATTGCCACTTTGTCAGTGGTGTCTATGAATTGACTTGATTAATGCTGGTAATGAAATTGCATGGCCTTCTTTTCTCACAGTTGATTCATCTTCTGATTCGAGGGAGCTAATAGAGGGAGTTTTTTGATGGAACAATAGCAAGAAGGAATATATAATTAAGATGTTTACATCAATACGAATATATTACCTCTTGAGCCTGGTCAGGTTTGTCAGTGGTAGTCTATAAACAATTACTTGATTAATGCAGCTATACAAAGTGCCATCATACAGTCTTCCTCGCAGTTGAGTCTTGATCAGGACTATCCTCCTCGTACCTCACTCTAGCTTCCTGAACTTTCCCACTATTGGTTGGATTGTTGTCTGCAATTTTGTATATGACTATTAAATGTATAACTAATGCACACAGTTTTTTTTTTTTTTACCGTGGACTCGTAGGAGTTTCACATCATAGGGTGTTCCTTTGGAAGACTTCCACAAAAATGCCTTCCCTGCAACCAGGTGCTCATACTCTTGGTCTTCTAAGTCAGAAGAAACTTGCAAAGGAACTGCCTATTACTTTGTGTACAAAGAAACTGTACACCATTCGTTGAAGTAAGTAATTAATTTTAAGAGTACATATCCCACACTGTCACACACTACACGTAATAAGCTTAGGTTCTGGGCCAAAATTGCTCGTGCCATGAACTTGGTCAAGGAAAGGTTGCTTGTACATAGGAAAGAGACAATAAGTCTGTGTCACGCTTGATAATTAGTACTAATTATGTGTCACCAACATGACAATATAGGCACTGCCGTGCATATGGCTAGCACAACTAGGTTACAAGTGCATGGCCTGGCTCCTTATATCGATTGTGGTTGGTTGAATGAAACACTCACAGAGCTCAAAATCATACAACTAGCAGCAGCAGTCAAAATTATTTCCATGCTTGTGTTGCCATAAATTATTTAATGAAGTGGCATGCACATGAAAAAACTTGGGGGGGGGGGAGGGAGGGGCTTCTACATATATATATTTACACACAACATGTAACACGAACGGGCTGGCCATGATGCGCACACGTGCTCGTTAGGGTACCGATCCACTCATTGGGGGCATCGGTCTGCTCTCTATGGCTTCAGCTCGCTCGTCGGGTATCGGCCTCGCTGGTTTTGGGTGGATCTCGGCCAACCAGGGAACCTGAATATCAGCATATTCGCTTTGCCTTAGGCTTCACATGAATCCAGAATAGTTGAAGGCCTCCAATAATAGCTTGAAGTTTCAAGTTGTCTTTGCTCTTCAATCTACCAGAACACTCAGAACCAAGTGTTCAGTGGTCCCACAAATATGTATGCAATACTTCAATACGAATACACCTATAAATAAGAGAGCAAAAATATATATATTTTATATTGCAAATTTACAGAATAGCATAAATCAATAGGTCCATTATTGCTGTTTGCTTATCACAAAGTGCAGATGCTGGCTTCAGCTCAGTTCATCATTGCCCATGTGCTGAAGCAATATTTTGAAATTGAAAAATGCTTGCCTCCTTTATTGCGCATAATCGTTATCTGATCAAGCATTTACATTGGCCTAAGGTTGAATAAACAAGAATTAAATGACTCTACATACCTTCCACACTCTGCAGAAACATTATTGGTCCTCCAGTCAGGTGGCCGAGAATTTATGATGCTCTGGATTGTCACAGTATTGCTGGAGCAATAACCAATACATTCTGGTTAGACATGGCATCAAACATCTCAACCCCATTTTCTAGCGTGAAGATCTGTGACAATAACATTCATCATGTCAATAGCTGTTGTGGTATTAGATGCACACAACAGATGAATAGAACGGAGATCAAATAGATTCCATTGTTTGTTGTGGATTCCCACTAAGATCATCGGAGTACAGCAATAATGGAGCAACTAACCTTTGGCTTTCTCCTTTATAGGAT
Source organism: Ephydatia muelleri (assembly GCA_013339895.1). Classification (NCBI taxonomy): domain Eukaryota; kingdom Metazoa; phylum Porifera; class Demospongiae; order Spongillida; family Spongillidae; genus Ephydatia; species Ephydatia muelleri. Next base: position 5,136,250 of record JABACO010000014.1, read on the forward strand.
ATGGAGAGTTGAAGCATTTTGTTTCCTATTTGGAGGAATGGATAATATTAAATCAGTGTACAGTACCCGCTAGCTCATAGAGAATTTTCACAGCTTTTCATAGAGAAATAAGAACATACTTTGACCCTCCTAAATTGATTCATTGCGTGAAGGTCGACTTGATAATGCTTTCATTGTATGCTTGTGGCAAACCTCCTGATCAAAGACTCGGGGGGGGGGGGGGGGGGGGGGGGGGCCAAAACAGAAATAATAATCCAAATCTTTTGTGAGCATGTGCATGTTCATGTGTATGTGCCATGTTTGTAAAAAATGTACAACATTACAGAGTACTTCATATAATACTGAGAGTCACGTTTGTTACTTGAAATATATCATCCATGAAATTCAAGTACATAATTACAAGCACATACATGTACATGTATAAATGAAGCAATTGCACACTATTACTAGTGAGGAACATGCAATTTCAAGACGTGGTGAATACTGATGCAACATGTGAGCACAGTTCAATGGCAGCCTTCCTAATAGTATCATCATTAAAACTTTGCTCCAATCTCTAGTAACAACTGGTTTAGAAGATGTAACTTATCAGTTGGTGGCTCATATGCTTCCAATCCATCATTCTCTTCCTCCTCATCATCATTATCAATCATGCCTACTTCTTCTAAATGCAGCCACTGCTCAAGCATACTACAGGCTGTATTGTGTAAAGTTTGTGCTGCCTCTGCAACTACCTCAAGACCAGTGTTTTTCAGCTGTTCATTACACTAGGATTAGTTATTTTCAAGTTTGATAACTTGGTGCAGATATCTGCTAGTGCAAGCAGTACTTTCCAATAGTATTGGGCGATATCAATGTAATGGCATTTGATTATTGTGACCTATTATAGGACGATTTTGACGATTATTGCCAAATTGATCACTTCTTATGCAATTTAATAATGCATACAGCTGACAAGGAAAGGCTGATCACTTTCCTTTTTAAGAGGCTGTTTTGTATGTGCTTTAGGAGCGATCTCTGCAAAAAGCGTAGGGGTGGTGCTCTCGTAAATGTTGGAAAAGATTTGTTGTGTTACTAGCCTTGGCCTGCACACTTTCTCCCGCATGATCGACAAATAGGGTTTGTCCCGCTCCTTTTCAACAAGTACGCCTTCCTCTGTGGCTCGTAACCCAAAGTGCTGCCAAACTGAACTTTTGGTTTTCTTCTTTGGTACAAAGTACAGGGGCGGATACAGGAATTGAATGAGGGAGGTGTCCGGCATAAAGAATTTTTCATGAGGGGAGGAGTACAATAGCAGCTAGGGGGTATGGGGGAGTGCTGTAAGCTCCCCCATCGGGGTCTGGGGCGGCGCCCCAGAAGCCAACGCTTTTAACATCATTAGCTTCCAAAAACCCATGCTTAGCGCAGTTTAGATGCTTGCAACTGAAATGGTCATAAATCGTGATTTGGTGCATGATGTACTAGCTCAGTTGCATTTAAACTATAGGTTACAAAGTACTTCATTTCATATATGGGAAAATATCAGCGAAAAGGGTCTATCAAATAAGAGATTCCAGTTCCTCGGTCCTCTACCACAACTTTCTTACGCACTTGAGACAAATTACACGTACATTTTATTTGTACACGTCAACTTCGGCGCTCGTTTCTAAAAAATTTATATTATTGCGTTAGGTCCATATATGTTTGGTGCATACAAGCATCATATATCTATTCAAAACCCATGCTAAATGCGTTATTGCATCATGTGTCATGCAATGCAAGTAAATCTGGGAAACAAACTTTTCAACACAGCAATATATATGAATGACATGACAACATGTATGAATGAAATGCAACATGGCTTACTCGAACAAAATACAAGATTTAAACATTCTTCTGTTATATTTACTAATATACTGTTGGCAAATCAGGTCAACATCAATTTTCAATGTCATTATGCAGGTGCATTAGAGTTAGACTGGCAAGTCACTCTGTAGTCATTGAACTTCGAATATAACTATTTACTCTTCTGTAGCCAGAAAAGACCTTTCTGCTTCGCAGCTAGATACAGGAAGCGTACCACCCTATTTTTAATAGTACTAGGATATTTGGATACACATCTGTATCACAGCTGACAAAACTTGCAGACAGATCTTCAGGGATATCAGAACTTCAGGTCTTTTTGTCCAGTGCTTTTGCTACAACTTAATTTCACATAAAAGTGAAGAAGGCGAAGGCATGTCAAGTTTCCAAAAGAGCAAACCTTCGCTGTAAATTACTTAGTGTAATAATTATACTTGGAACTAAATTAAACAATTCATTACCTACTCTGTTCTCATGGTCAAATCTGCTACTCATTTCTTGATGTAAATGATCTAAAAATGGGAGTGCAACATTCACACAGTAATGACCTTCAGGTGTAGCACCATCTGTTGTGGAATTTGCACGATAAATCTGTTTCCCAGCAATTCGTGGTACACTAATTTCACTACCAACAGCTTCCACAATTCTTTTAACATCTGAAAACTAATCACAAAACTCCGTTTCAATATTCTCTCTTAAATCCTTAATGTTACTTATCGTTTCATCAATCAATCATATTCGATGCTGCGACAATGTCTTGGTCTTTCTTCTGAAGTTTTTGCAACCAAAAATGCCACAATGTTTTGCGTTGACTTCAAGGAATGCAAGAGACCTTGTGCCTTTACTTTTGAATCAGAATCCCAATCCCAACTTTGATCCAAATTTTTATCTGGATACGCAGAAGGATTAATTATAGCTTCTAAGCAGCAGCAAATATAGACATACAGTTCATAAAATGTCTCATAACATGTATGTCATTCCACCCAACGAGTCCGACAAAGTCCAAGTAGCTTGCTTTTGGTGCAATCTGATTCAAAAGCATCCAGAATGTGTTCAAAAAATCTTTGTCACTTGAGAGAATTATTGAAAAACTTGAATGTTTCATTAATAAAATCTACCGTAGAACTTATTTGAGGAACCTTGCAAGCAGAGGCTATGCTAAGGTTAAGAACATGGCTTCTGCAATGGGTATATAAAGCTAGTGGGCACACAACTTTTATTCTTGCCTGCACTCCAACTCTTTCAGAAGACATAGTAGCTGCTCCATCATAAGCTTGTCCTCTGCATTTGAGTATGTCTACCATGTGTTGGGCCAGGCTTAGCATAATAGCTTCTGCAATGTGCGCCCCTGTTGTTCTTATTAACTCCACAAAATCCAAGAACACTTCACTAATATTCTCCCCCTCAATAAAAAGAACACATATAGATAATATTTCTTTATTATCATACTTCCCAGTAACTTCATCAGCTATGATTGAAAAAAACACGGGTTGAAAGCTGTAATGATTTTGTTGTACGTTCTCGAATATAACCAGCAATTATTGATATATGATCTCATTTTGTGTTGTTTTGATGTGCATTTAGCATTTCATTTTTCTTGTTCAAGATGGTCCTTTAATACAGTATCAGTTTCAGCCATGAGGTGCAAAAGAGCCAAGAAATTTCCTTATTAACTGTTGTAGATGTGCTATCATCTCGATGACCACGTAAAGGTACATTTTGTTTTCCACAAAATATTATTGCCTTTACTATTGATTTTACAATACTGAAATTTTTGTCATACAACTCCTGATTCAGACTTGAAATTATATAAGGTAAGCTTGATTCTGGGTGTTCCAAACTTTCACATAAGGACATACTCCTTTACTAGCATTCAAGTTGTTCATGCATAGCTAAATAACCAGACTTCCCTGTTGCTTTATTGAACTTCTTCATTGGAGTGGATACCAAAACACCTGTTCTGATTTGAGAAGTTATGGGAGGAAACAGCACACAATACTTGCAAAACCCTCCTTGTTGCGATGGGCTATATACTAGCCATTTGTGCTGGTCAAGCCAAGAATTTTGAAACGTGAGCATCTTCTGCTTATTTCTACCTTTTTTTGGCAAGATTTGTGTGGAAAACTTGTAATTTGCCTGGAACAAAATAATTTTTCAAAAAACTGGCCTTTTCTTGTGCTGAAAGTGACGTGGACTGTATCACACCACTGGCCACTTCACCAATGTCATGTGTATACATGACAAGGATCTCAGTATCTTCATAAGCTGCAACAGTTATAATTAATATCAAACATCAGTTGCTCTTAAATTATGAAATAGATAAAGTGATGACTTAATTATACTGCAACGATAACTATATATAACCTGGTGTTCAGTTGTAATGGTTGTGTGATGCACATCGAAGGCGACTACAAATGATATTGTGCACTTTAAACACATTTAATGTACCTGGTGTGACAGGTATACTGATTTCAGAGTGCCATCAATTGGCTGCCAGTTATATCAAAGGAGTGGTGCAATGACATCTCTGGAGCACAATCTATACAGAAAGAATTAGAGTTCTACTAACTGTATATGTGCATAACTTGCCTAGGGAGTCACTGCAACGAGATGTGGAGCAACAGGCACTCTGGAGACAACTGTGTGATTCTGCATGATATACATGTATACATTTAAAAATATTGTACAGCGATCCATATGCATTAAGAAAAAATCAACACCATATCGTACTGCCAACATCCGATGTTTGATGCTGCGACGAACCTCTGCTGCATGTGCATACCCCGAACCAGAACTGCCTTCAGCTTCTACAGGTGGTTGGTCTGCTGTAACCATGGTAGCTAACCAATAGTCATTATTTCAATACTTCCACCTTCACTGGCAATACGGCGAACTCTCGTGCTAAATGATTACCTGTTTGCTTCACTCGTTTTGAGAAAAACGTGACTATCATTGCTGACCGCTTTGTCGCCATGATAACCAGAAGTGGTTAAGTCAATAAGCATTAATTTATTCATGATCGGCTGGAAGGGGGGTGTCCGGACACCTCCCCCCCCCCCCCCCCCCCCCCCGTATCCCAAAACGGGTTCCACCGCGCCATCGTTAGCCCTTGTGGTTTACAGGAGCATGCGCACTACACCACACGCCGCCCACGTTAATTTATTCATTGTCTACCACGATAATCGTCAGGTGTACTAAACTGCCGATCAATGGACCTTTTGCCTTTGACGTCACGCATGAATTTTGGGGGGGCAACTTTAAAAATGGTATAACTTTACCATCATAGCTCCTACATGCTTTTCCTTTTAAATGTTTATTGAGAAGTAAATTACCACACGTTTCATTTTTGTTGTATTTCACGATGAAGCTCTGTAAGGGATTTGTATGCAACGAAACATTGCGGAAGTTGCTAATGAGACACGCGAAGTCGCGCTTTTCGATTTTTGGGGGGGCAACTTCCGGTAACTTGTGAGCGCTGTGACATTTGCACCGTAACTGGCGAAGGTACTTCATTTTGGAATACAGTCAGGCATTAATTTAGTACTTGCTGTGTGTTTCTTCGTGAAGTTCCTATAAGGACTTATGTTATGTCAAACACAACCAATCAATTTGTGACGTCAGAAGGCAAAAGGTCCATTGGCGGTGTAATCGTAACACCGAATAATCCAGACCTGCCAACTGTGCTTTGATAGTTTGCTTGAGCTTGGGCATGGGCATGATTTTGCGGGAGATTGGGCAATTTTAGGATTGTAATGCGTGAGCATCAATGATGATAAACTTTCCGCTTTGGAACTACCTACATTAACATAGCCGCGCACTACTCTATCACAGGTGATGATTAAAAGGCCTCTTAATTTCAAAAATACAGTTGACGTACAACAAGCAAGTTAACACATCGGAGTCGTCGCGCAATTAAGTTTCCAATCTTCAACTCTATGATTAAACGAAGACAGAACTAAGATATGAAAGTTGTATATTTTTCACATGCAATCAAGTAGCATGAAATTTCAATAGTGTATCCCTGTATATTTGTATTGCTTTTATGAAGAGGAAAAAAAAATCATACCTATCAGCAGGCAGCTAGTTATAATTATATGTCACTACTGATGAGCTTTGTTGTAGAGTAAAGTAGCTTTCTTTGCTTTATCAAGCATTTCTGTGCTTGGTTCAAACTGGTAGCAGGGCTCATCAAAGAACTGATTGACTTTACAGGTTGTTAAAGATGAAATAGTACCCTCAAGTGCCAGATCTGACTTGCTCTTCACTTTGTTCTTGCCAATAATGCTAAACACCCTTTCTGCATCTGCATTACTATGTGGAATTTTCAGAACTAATTTGGCAACTCTAGAAATGATAGGTAAATTGAAATTTCCTGAGGCATCTTTCTCTTTAGAGAGGTGATCCCAGACAACAACCATTATGAGGAAATCCTGACCCTTTGTTTTTGTAATGTTTGTTGACTTCAAGATTCCAGGTGTTAAAGCAGAGATGTTTTGTATGCAACAAATTCATGCAGCTCATCCACGTTCAGGCTTGCTAAAAACACAGGATACCTCTTGATGAAGAATTCTATTGATGAAATGTCAGCTTCCATTCTTAATTCAAAGTTGTAGAAAGAAGCATGGTACAGAACTTCATGCCCCAGAGGGAAATCTTTGAGCAGGTAGAAATCTCTAATACCTGCATATAATTTTTTAATTTGCCTCTGTTCAACTGTATCAGCAGCCAGCCTATTCAAGACCTGTTTAGTAGTAAAGCCTATAAACAATTTATTCACTTCAAGTAGATTTTCTGAATTTGAAAAATCTATCTGGACCAGTTCTTCATCTGACACTGTCAGCAATTCAGGTCTACTGAACTTTCCCATTGTGTTTCTAACCAGGGAGAATAAAAAGCCTCTTACCAGGTAGATCATAAGTGCAGTCCTCTGAAGCATCAAGTTAATACAGTTTATACTAGTAAACACAGGTAGAATGGCCTGATAGAACAACAGATACACCTCTGTCATAGGGTCAGAAAACCTCTTTTTCAACCTAGCTAATCTGTCTTGATCACTTTCTTCTTCTGACTCAAAATAGGACTTAAGTGCTTCATGCTGCTTCAAAAGACGTTGAACTACAGTCTCAAGATTCAACCAACGGACACTCATGCACTTTATTATCTTTCTGTACTCTGTCACAAAACTGACAAAATTCAGCTAACAGATTCTTTCTCTTTGTTGAATAATCAAACCAAAAGAAGACATCAACAGCAATATCTCCCACATCACATTTTATGGCTTTCACAAATGCCTTGCTGCTGTGGCTAGCATAGTTATGAATAATGTGACTTGAGCAAGTCATAAAGTCCATGTAAACAGATTTATTTCTCTCCAAGACTCCCTTTGATTCATTCAACCCTGCATTTTCATGACTGGTATAGCCACATTGTATGACCTCACCTGGACGACAAGCCAAGTCCGCGGACGCACAACAGTTGGGGTGCCATAAGATGCACTGGTTGAGGCACCTCCAGTAAGCCTTCTGGGCTTAACCTGACCAGGCTGTGATCAAAATTACAATAAACTACGTACATAATATGCACTTTAAAAACTAACCTGACCAGTTCTATCTGGTGTGTTGTCTGATATCTCTCTTTGACCTCGCGAACGAATGTTCATTTTTAATGCTCCAGACCACGTGGTACTTGACGCCAAATTCAATTCCATTAAACGTACTTGTATCCAATGAACTTGCTTCACGAAACAGTCGATGCCCTACATGCAATCAGAAGATCACGCTATTCAGCTACAAGCGTC